>OZ022416.1:21579263-21943664 GCA_963989365.1 Rhimphoctona megacephalus | reverse complement strand
TAATTTTTTATTTTGTTTTTTAATATGTAAAAGTTACTTTAAAAATTGTAATTGTGCCCTCTCGGGGGGCTCCGCCCCCGGTCCCTCGCAGGGGGCTTCGCTCCCTGCGACCCCCATTGCCTCGGGTTCGAATGGTCTTCTGGTTAAAAAATAGTTTTTATTCCAAAAATATATTTCTTATATTATCGTTGTCTCTCTCGCTCAGCGATGTGGCAAGAGGGGGTAGCCTCGTTCAGCGAGCAGTGACGTCACAGGGTAATGAATGTACATCAGTCTCGCAAAGGACGTATGTCCAATGTAAACAAACGCTTCTTACATCTTTCTGACTCCAAAAGATATAGAAATTGCCGAAACATTCGATTTTAATGCACAAAATTATCATATCACGGGGTATTGGGTGGATGGATCGACTTGCAACAAAGACCAATGGAAAGAGAAAACTCGAATAAAAATTAGCCCATACACTCAGAATTTTTACCCAACCCGTTCCTCCGTGAGAACGGTTTGAAAAATAAAAAAAGACCGAAAACCGTCATATTCGAGTATATAAGAGTGCGGCAGGGCTTGCACAAGCTTTCTTTTAATACTTGGCGTCGAGCCGCTACCGCGTTTCTTGATTATCTGGTACGAACAAGCGACGTGACTTAAGGAGTTCGAGGAGGTCGGAGTCAAGGAAGAGAATTGGCGTCAAGTGGGAAATTTATAAATATTCAGATTAGTCATTTTCATTAGTCAGAAGGAGCGCGCGGAAATTTCAAATTATCGAGCGGGGGTCGCTAGCTTGAAGCCCTCATCCTGAGCCGTCGGACTCGCAATGCGTCAATCAGCATCGAGATCAACTGTCGTTTTCCGTCGCTATCGTTTCAAGGAGAAGCGAAGAAATTCGAGATATTCGAGAAGATCGATCCTATTATTATTATCGAGCGAACATCATGCGAAGGTTCTCGAAGGAGTCGTTAAGATCTTGCGAGGAGGTAAAGGCTGAGGGCTTAGGACCCAAATCCGCGAAAGCGCGTTTCTCGTCAATATCAATACTCGAGTTCCAGACAACAGCGAGTAGACACGTATTTTCCATGTCATAGCAGTTCTCGTCAAGAATCCGACGCACCGAAATATCGAAGACTTGTCCGAAGTTAATTGCCGGATATCGATCTGCAGAAACCAAAGCGGTGAGCCGTCATCTCGTTCTGTATTTTGCGAATTTTGTTTGGTTGTGCACAATTTTGTTATTGAGAAAATTTGAGTAACAGAACGATATTATTCGGGTACGCTATCGCACGGGCAAATTAAATTCTTAACGTTTTTCTATCCGGATTTTGTCCAACTGTCACTGAGATATTCTCGTTGTATTCTCGATAGAATCGCCGAGAGGAATTCTAGTAAATTTGGTATATTTGAGTCTAAACAAGAGTCCTAGATTAAGAATTGTAATTTTGATTATTTTGTCGTTTTCTGTTGATGAGAATATTTATTGAATTTTCGAAAGGTCACGCCCAAATGTTATCGTTATTCTCGGCCATAAAATATTGTCACTTGTATTGATGTTAAATGTATGAAAGTGCAAAGACGAAAATGTATTGCGACCTTGACTATAAAAATATTATATATTCCTTTCTTTCATTTTCCGGGAATCGTGAATAATTTAACCACTGTTTTCTTTATTGACCAATTTAACTGATTTGTTTATTTAATTAATAAATTATAATTTCTAATCCCGGAATATCTATTATCGTGTTGGAAATTTTATTTGTTTTCGGTTGTTTCATTATAAATTTTGTCGGAGAAAAATCTTCAGTTGGCGCCCTGAATATATACAATGTGTGTATGTGTGTGTGTGCGTGTGTGTATGCGTGAACGTGCGCGTGTGGGCGTGCGCGTGCAGGCGTGCATGTGTGAGTGTGTGTGGGCGCGCGCATGTGTGTGTTCCTAATTCTTATGAATTATATTTCAGCTTATATTTTATAATTATATTAAAGTTTTCTCTGTATAATTCAGAATGTAATTGAATATGCTACTTCCCATATATTTCTAAATATAATATAATATAAAGTAAAAATATATTGAATTATATTTAAAGGTGTAATTGCAAAATACCCTCCCAAAAAGATATTTTTACCTACATCTGAAAAATATGTTTTTATATAATCTAACATAATTACCCACATTTCAAAATATTAATATTAATATTTTCATGATTTCTATCCGTATTTCTATCCATAAATTAATATTTTCATGATTTCTATCCGAGTAGACCAGATCAAACTATCTTGAATAAGACGACGTTCGATTGACGGTAAAGTGCGAAGAGATGAGGTCTAGTACCATCGTTAGAAGAAGGAAAAACATGAGAAAAAACAAGTTCCATTCCTGCAAAACGAAACCATCAAGGCTGCAAGTAATCCAGAAGTTTGCGAGTGGCACATCCGCTGGAAGATACGTTCGTATAAGGGTGCTGACCCCAACGAAAAGTTTTTAACGAATCAACGCAACTCAGCATCCACACCTTTCTGTTTCAGCCTTCGCTGTCATATCACGCGTGTGCACTATTTTATTTTTTCTTGCAACTCTCGTTCTTCGCTGCCGTTCATATCGCAAAATAAGCTGGGAAAAACAGCGATCCGGTGTGTGCAAACTGACGAAGGTACAAACTCTGAGAAACTCTCTGGCTTTGTCGTATGCGATTTCAACTTTTTGTTTAAAAAAAACGCAGTGTCTAGTCGTCCGGATACCGAAAAAAATTTCCGTTACATTTGAAAAAACTTTGAATATTCCCCACTATAGTTGAAGGAAACTAAGTATTCCCCGCTGTAGTTATAAATTTTCATTCATTTTTCATCCATCAAAATCCAATGAGAATCGTTTTCCCGGACGAATTATATGCGATTATTCGTCCAGATATAAATGAAAACTATCATAAATTGTATATCCGAATGGATTACGTACAAATTACGTACGAGGGAGTTTCAATATACCATTATACTGTAGAAAAATTAATTAGAAAAGTTAAATAAAACAATTATAATCGCATTCTCGACAAATATCTGGACGAATACCAGTCTTGTATTCGTCCGGTATCCGGACGGCTAGACACAGCCAAAAATAATTATGTTTAAAAATACAGTTGTTCTACAGTACAGTTCTACACAACTAGAACAAGGATAAAAAATCGGTATGAAAAAAGACCGATTCAAAAAAAGATTCTGTAAGCTGCAAGTTGAAATTTAAATATCCTGGGAAATAATGAGATAAATCGATTATCCCAGGGTACATCGATACTTTAAATTTCATTGCGAAGAGTGGGGGTGCTTGGCACCTCTTCACATTTATGTTCTAAACGCTCGCTTTTTTCGCTCTGGGACGTCAACGAGGCTGCTCTACGCTGAAGATCTTCCGACACGTGTTACTCTCTTCAATCAGATCGACTGACCAGTCTTATATTGGATGGAAGGAAGACCAGCAAAGTTTCAATTCCACGGTGCTCCAGTCCCAGGGCAAGAGCCACCGAGGGATCCCCAATTCTAATAAGCCGAGATAAGTTCAAACCTTTTTGTGTATTATTATATTGAACTGATGCCTCCATGCAAACGATCCAATTGAATGTGAATGGATGAATGAGTGGGTGTGAGAAAGAATCACGTCGATCATCTTTGTAAAATCTTCAATGCCTATTTTTTTTTGTTGTAATTCCGAGGCAAATGGAAGGTGAAATTATTTTACAATGAATAATGTCTGAAACGTATGCTGAGATCAAAAGGAAAGAAAAATAAAAATATTCAAAACGTTACAATTTTAATCTAAAAAAAATAGATTGAAAAAAAAAATTCTGCCAAAGTACTTAGCGAGTTTTTTCTTACTTAATTCTCATAATATATCATTCATGGTCGCGAACTCGCCAAGTACTTAAGCAGAATTTGATTTTCAATCTATTTTTTTTCGTTTAAAATCTTTTTTTGAATTGGTCTTTTTTCATACCGATTTTATTATCCTTGTTCTTGTTGTGTAGAATAACTGTACTGTATAACAACTGTATTTTCAAACGTAATCCTTTTTTCACCAACATTCAACATTATTTGGAGATTTTATTGGACACAATAAAGCCTCCCGTACTTGGCCATATATACTTTAATAGAGCTCAATTTATTTAATAACTTTTTGTGATATCCCATCGTAGCTTTTTACGAGGATTAAATCATCGTTGTTTTATGCCATTTGACTTTATTTAATATTTTTTTGAGAGGGGTCTCTTTTATAAGTGAGCATGTGAGCATTAAGAGTTGCGGTAGCAACTCGAAATAAGTACATTTAAAAAAGCTATCCGCACTTGTCAAGGTCAAAGTCAAAGACGAACGGTCGCTAGAAGATTCTTTTACTCCGAGCGCCGCCTTTCCAATTGTTTTCAAATTATTTCGAAAATTGTTTCTTTAATATTTATTTAATCACACAATTTCAAAGGATGTTTCAAATTTACGTATTTTTTTTTCTTTCGATCGTGACTAATTGGAACTGTGCAGCTTGAAGCGTTTTAAAGATATTTTTTAATTTTTTCGTTGCATCAAAAAAATGATCATTTTTTTTACAATTTTTTCGCACACATTTTGTTGCTCATGGTTTTTCCGCAGTTGCTGTCTAGTGATACTAGTAATACTGATAACATTCTAGTAAATACTTGAACTGTCGTTCGTGGAGGAGGAATGCTGATTGCGATCTATTTTACAAAATAGTCAGGTTATAGTAAGGCTATAAATATCGTGGATGTGACAGTTAATGGTGATTAGCCTCATCACATTAGTTTTGATATTTAGTTAAAGTGATGGTGCGGGAGTCAAGTAGCATTTCATATGAATATACTTTTGTACCAACCGAACGGTTTACGGGATTTTCGGACGGTAAAATCCCCTGTTGTCCTTATATGGATAATATTTCTAATTTTTCTCCTACATGTATTACATTTCGAGTGGACAACAAGAACCACTTTGTGATTTTTTTTTTTTAATATATGTTATTTAGAGGCAAAATTGGAAACGTGAAAACAGCTATATCTCTCGCACTCATGGAAGTTCAGTCGGTAATTTACATTGCTTTACGAAAAAATAATCTTTATTGGAAAAAGAATTAGCTTAAAGTAGTTCGTTCATTTTTTATTGCTAAATGTACACAATGGCATGATTAATAAACGTTGGCATAATCCCCCTCCAAAGGAAAACTTTGATACCTAAACCAGTCTAGTGAAATCAGTGGTACACGATACGGGAGTAAATATATTGTAATATGCACTCTGAGGGTTCATCAAAATTTGAAAGATCATGCTAACCATTCTCCATATTTATTCTAATTTTGGCTAAAAATCATGACATTAGGCAATGCGGAGGCTTTATATGGAAAATAATAAAAAAAAATGTCAAGGTTTTGCAAAAAAAAAAATGTTCAAATAAATTCAAACTTCATCGTAATAAATTTCAATACTTATAAAGCTATTTAATTACTTCAAACGAACAGAAATTCTGAAGGATGCATAAAAGAACCAAGAACCAATGAAAACTGAATTTACAAAAAATTTCAAACCAAGATAATTTCGTAACAAAGAATGACACAGAAAAAAAATCGAACTAAATCAAATACACTGACGGTTTTCAAATTAGAAAAAATCAAAATGAAACAAAATTTGGGAACAAGCATAGGTTCTAATGGTTCCAACTAATTGTAAAACTCAGTAAAAATGTAGCCACTTGAATCGGTCGAATTTTTCACAGTTTTCCTGAGCCCTCGTGGAAGTGCAATGCAGCAGTGCATTATGGAATATTGGCTGCGGGCCAATATTCCATATTCTCTCAGGCTCTCAGGGGGGTATCGCAAGAACCTGAAAGTTGATGAACTAGGGGAAAAGTTACAAGCGATGGGATGATTTCGTAAAAATCTGAAAATATATTCGCAGGTACATCGAAATTAAAAAATATTGCTGGTGTTTTGGATAATGCTTATTAATAACAAATTATGTATTACGAACGATAAAAAACTAGATGAAAAAAAATTTGGTTCGAAAAAAATTTCACAATAAAAAATTCCACTGAAAAAAACATTCCAATAGACACAAGATTCACAGAGTTAAACATTTTTGTGAGATCACAATGAAACAAAACGAAAAAAATTAAGAAGAAAATTGCAAGGTGCAAAACAAATTTGAATAGAAAAAAAATTGGCTAAAATATACTGTGCCAGGTTTTGATAACGTTCATTGATCACTAATTATATGTAATGAGCGTTTGGTAAAAAAAAAAATGATGATGAACTTAAGATTTTTTTTTCCGATCAAATACCTGCTGATTTGAAACTTTTTTCACATCGTTTCATTTTGTTTCGGAATATCCCTTTTCGTGTTTTGCAGGAGAGCGATACTAATGATATAAGTGAAGTTTTGTGAATGCCAACTGTGGTTCTAATTGCTTGCCCAAAGAATTTCCGTTGAGAAAATAACTCTCGTCGGTTGTGTAATGGGGACGTGAGCTCAAATTAATTAACAAAAATTATTATAATAATTAGCAAAAAATATCGTAAAGAACGTATGATGTAATAATAATAATCAAAATAATATAACTTACTTTCGTAATTAGTTCCATTTCATTTATTTAGTTGTGGTCGAATGCATCATCGCTCTAACCAAAAGTCAAGCTTTACCTGTTTATCAGGTTAATCGGAAAAAATGTTTAATATCAAATGTCAAAGTCAAATCGGAGCTGTCATTCACGACTGACGATGTTTTTTTCAAATATCACCAGCAAGTTTTACCAATGTTACTAGTGTCACTAGATGATGGAAACGACGAAAAAAAATGGATCGCGAAAAAAGTGTGCGAAAATATTATACACTTTTTAGCTTCGTCGAAAAATGAAATAATGATATCTTCAGAATGCCTGCAGCTACAGGGTTCATATTATTCACGATGGGAAGAACAAAAAAATATGTGCACCCGAATCGTCCTTCAAAATGCAGTAATTTATTAAGTATTACGGAAGGAATTTCCAATACAGTTGCTATATAACCCCACTATCTCCGATATGTCTTTTACTACTGTCACAGATGAACTCGCTCATCTTTGACAGGCGCATATAGCATAGTAAATGTACTTGTCTCGAGTCGCTACCGCGACTCTTAATAGTGAATCGACAAGCCCAATGGCTGCGATTCGATCTGAGCCGACTTTCTACAAGGGTTAATCCAAGTGAATCTAATTTTCGTGCGCATACAAACTCGAATGAGAAGTCAGGGCGAATTAAGATAAGAAGAAAATGCGGATAAATGACGGTGATCATCTCAACGACCTTTGAAAATATGACCCCTATGGACCTTAACCTTAAAATCTACGATGTGTACGATCACCTCTGGCTAACCCTCTGGCATTATAACGTTGGCTATTTGTCGTGTTAATGTTGCACGCAATCGCAAGTGATCCGGAGTACAGGGTTACAAAGTGCTTTTCCAACGGATGAGAATATAGTGCACGGGGAAGAACTAAAGAGGCAACGGATGGGTCTGTCTGTTGCACCCCTTAGATGCGCTTCTGCGCAAAAGATCGCAGAGAGTATTATGGAGTTGTTGCCAATATTGGTACTGGAACGTTTCACACTCGAAATTATGACCTATATGTGTGTGTGTGTGTTTGTGCGAGAGGGAGTATGACAGAAATTTGCACACGCGAGTATTCGCGTCGAATATGAGGATAGTGTACGAGATAAACGGAGAAGTAAGATTTTCGCCCCCTTTTAGTCACGACCCTTTGTTTGAGCTCCGTCAGGCGTGATACATTTTCCGTTTCTCACTAAGCTCACTTTGCAGCTCGGCGATGAGTATAAGAGTGTGTGAATGTGTATGTATGTCCACATTGAAGATGCCGAAGAGAGCGATGATGAGAACGAGGGTGTGCAGTCAACGTTTGTTTGACGCGTGCCGACTTATGCTACTCACACATACACAGGACGCATATAAACTACAGATATGATGCGTGTGCAATACGTAACCAAGAGCTGTAAGGGCAGTAAAGTAGCAACAAAAATGCACACCGACACAAACCCCAAATCTACACAACGGGCGCGAGCTCTCGGAAATATTATACTACTGTACAACCTACCCTCGCGCCGTGCATGTCTCTCTTCACAGACCAGATTTGACTTATTACGATCCAAACGACAAAGAACGAATTCTCGCAAAGAAATCAACGCTCGCATCAACGACGGTATACGTCAACCTGAAAACAGGTAGCAAGAAGCAGACTCTTTTGTCAACGCCACCCTTTCAACTTTTTCTGTTACCATAAGAGCGCATACCCGCTCATCCATGAACGAAGACTGCGGAAAAAAATGTTTCCTACTAAAAGAAGCTATTCGTTTCATGAACAATGAAAAATCCTTCTATGCTGCTTGGCATGATTTGATACTAGAGTTTCGCACCCTTTCCTATAAAAATAGCTCAGAATTGTTGATGCGCAAAAAATGTTAATACTCTAGATATTCGCTGGAGAATTCCCGAAGAATTTTTTTGATTGGATTCAAATGTGACATGACTTAAAAAATAATTATCTATATAGACTTGTAGATGCAGCTATTGGAACTCAAAAGTAATAATTATTTTCTCACAAAAAGTAAATTATCATCTCGATTTTAATGCATAAATCTTGAATTTAAAATTTTTCGAAGGATATCACTGACCAAGTATTTTCAACTCTTTGCCACGAAATTCTGATCACATTTCGATCGTATGAAAATTCATAAATCGATGCATGCAATAGAAAATGTATCTAGAGTCGCGGTAGCGACTCGAGACAAGTACATTTACATATACTATAATGTCGAAGACGAGTCGCTAACTAGACTCTTTACAGCAAGTAACATGATTTCGAACGGTTTTCGAAAATTTTCGAAAATTGCTTCCGCGATATTTAATTAAATACAGCATTTTGAAAGATGTTTCGGGTTCACGTATTTTTTATTTGTTTTTCTTTCGATTGTGACTATTTAGAACTCTGCAGCTTAACGCATATTAAAAATATTAATATTTTATTTTTTCGTGGCATCAAAAAAAGGTAGCTTTTTTTGCACACAATTTTTATGCTCAAATGCTTTTTTTGCAGTCGCTGTCTAGTGACACTAATAATACTGGTAACATTCTGGTGATACGTGAGACTGTCATTCGTTTATGTAACAGCTGAACCCATACAGTTTTGACTTTTCATTTAGAGTGACCGAACGTTATGGAAAAATTTTACTTTCGAAAATCCGAAGTGAACGGGGTGACTGATCCACCATCCACACCCCAAATTTGTATAAAATTTTGAACTGTGTCTAAATAAATGGAGTGATCTTCAAAGTAAGTTATACATATATCTTAAATGGCAATTATCGCTAAAGTAATGATGTCGAAATTTGTATCGTTAGAATGGGTCGAAATCTCTCATTTTTTAGCAGAGCCACACATTTTTAACCTTTTAAGGACGAGGAAGATTCCATTGAAATTGACTTTTTTCATGCGAAATTTAGCTATATATGTACTGAATAGCTTATATGAAGTCGCCAACCTTAGAGGTGGTCGACATATCGACCACTCTCGTCCTTAAAAGGTTAAACAATGCTCGGCCACAATTATTTGATTTTTTTTTTACCATATCTCTACGGGAAGTTCGATTTTATATTGACCGCTGAGGTATGGTGAAAAATAGTATGCGCAATAGAGCAAGAAAAAGGCCATCTCAAACGAGGTGCTTGCGACCCTTGCCTCTGGCAACATTTTTTTAAATTTATATTTTTTATTCAATTTGAAAACTTTCAGTGTATTTTATTCCTGATGGCATGTATATTTGGATGTAATATCTTTTGAACAATTATTTTTAAAAAGTTTAGTTCTTATTTGTTCGTGATTCTTTTATACGTCGTATCTTCTCAGAACAACTGTACGTTTAAAGTAATCTAATAATTTTATAAGTTTTGACGGTAAATTATGAAGTTTGAATTCATTTGAACAGTTCTCCGAGAAGTATTTTACAATACATTTTTAGTCCCGAAATAATCACGATACAGTAGTTCGAAATTAGATCATGTATTCATTTTTAGCTGAAACTGAAAAAAATCCATGGAGCGCCCTTTAAAATTTTTATTAATAAAAAAACATTTTTTGAGTCCGTAATTTTTCTGACATATTTGAAGTCTTCAAATACAAGAAAAAATTTTATATAATTTTTTAAACGACTTTTTATAGGGGATTTTGCAGCCTCATGGAAGCTATTTTAAAAATATTGATCTGCTGGCGTGCACGATTGCGGCTCACTGGAACGTTTGAAAAAAAAAGAAATATCCTTAGAAAAAATATAACTATGAGCCCAGTATAGACTACGATTATTTAGTTTGAGCAAAAATTCACAAAATGATAGACCTCCAAAGTTAGAGGTCTTAAAAATAGCATTTTTTTCAAAAAAAAACGTTAAAAATTGAGGAAAATTTAACCAATCTTATTTATTCCAGTATATACCGGGGCTATTGTTGTGTAGAAGAACATATTAAAATTTCAATCCGATCGGTTAAACGGTTTTTAAGTTATCATGCACGCCGATTACAAAAATGCTGTTTTGAGAAAAACGCATTTAAAGTTTTGACAAACAAATTTTCACATATAAAATCTACTTATGTTCAATGAGCTATGCCTGCTGCATACAAAATTCCTTCCGACTCCTCATACGCCTCGTTCTGAAGTGTCAAAAGGATACTTTCTAAAAAGTCGATTTTTCCAACCCGAGAAAGTGTAATGTCCCCTTAAAGCGACAAAAAAACTCGCCAAGTACTTTGGCCGAAATTTTTTTTTCAATCAAATTTTTTCATTTCTAATTTTTGTTTGTATCGGAATTTTTTTCATCTTATCTTTTATTCTTATTTTTGTTATGTAGAACATCTGTACAATAGTACAACTATACTTTCTATTAATTGAAAGATTTTTCTTTAGAGGTTAATAGGTTTTAATGTATTTGACTATTAATGCATTTATAGTTTTTATTTATTTAATAACTTTTTGTGAAGTCTAGACTTAATTTTTGATCAGGTTTGAATTGACATCTTTTGTGAGATTATCATTTGATTGGTAAATTTTTGTGGGGTACTCCTATAATTTGTTGAGAAATTTGATGTGAATGAGATAATTTTTGCAAGATTATTTTTTTCTGGAGGTAATCTCCTTTATAACTTTTTGTGGGAGTTTTGTATTGAGAAGGCGATTTTTTATCGGAACTACTATTTGGGGAGAGTAAATGTACTTATCTCAGCTTTTTATCCTTACTGAAACGGGGACTCGTTAGAGAGAGTCGGAATATGAATGAAGGGATTTATCCCGATCTCTGCCGTCCCTTCGGACCCTTTATGAAACTATGTATATCCAAATCTCAGTCAAATCAGAGAGCTGATTCTCGACCGAACGAGTTGGTTAGCACGATCAGATAATTGGAATAGTTTTGCAATTGAGACCTTCCACGTGCATGTAGAACCCTCCGTCGTGTCCTGGCGGTATACACATTAGGAAGAGCCGAATTCTGCCTAAATGAGCTTTATTATCTATTCTGTTCCCATCAGTTTACTGATCGGTTTACGATTTTCCGAATAAAAACGGTCAATGAATTTGCTGCTTCCAATTGTCATTGATTCGATCAGAATCCTGGAAAATTGTTCCCTTCTCGTAGGCAGTTCTTTCCCTCTCTGTCTGAAAATCAATGACTCCCTCGACATAAAGTTTAATTTTAATTATTTCAGCCTTACTGAATTCGCTCATTTCCCATCTTCGTGAATACGCAAACCCACCCCTGTCTGCCATTATCGTCGATAATAATTCAATGAAAATGGGTAACCGACCCTCTAGACTGCTACTGGATAATAATCACAGCTTAACTTGTTAAGCATATAATGATATTGTTGTTTCATAGCTAAATCGACTCGCTCCAAGCCTGTAATGTAAACAGCGTCGTACTATTTACACGTATCTACCGTAGTAAATGTGATTCTGTTAGTCCATCATGTATGAGTTCATCTGATTCCGATGTATGCTCGTTAAGAAATCATATTCTAGGGAACGAAAATCACAGTGTAGATACAGATAGTGCGGAAAGGTTTGTGAAACACAACCGCCTTCTGATTATGCGAGTGCGGATTCACGATTATGGAAATCGAATTAGGACCACTCTCACTCCCTCATACTGAGCTTCAGTCTGCTGGTAGCAGCAACGACACGACAACGGGACGGTTTGCTAACGCGGAAAAGAGGTATGAGTCAGGGTTATGCGGCATTAGCTGATGCTGCTCATGCTCTTCGGTCATCCTCTCTGGCTCGACGTGGTTCTGCGTTCTAGCGTTGCTCCGATGTGGCATTCTCTTTCTCTCAATCATTACCCAGGGGGCAGAGCAAAGCTCCTGCCACAGACACGAAGCAATTCCCGTAAATTAAAGGACAATCGAGCCGAGTTTAATCTCTCTCTCTCCCTCTCCCTCCCTCTCTCTCTTTCTCTCTCTCTCTCACTCTCTCTCTCTCTTTCTCTCTCTCTCTCTCCCTCTTTCTCTCTTGTTCACCCTTTCTATCCATCCTATATCTTGCACTTTCTATTTGTCTGTTTCTCGCTTACTCTCCTCTCACTGCTCCTATTGTATTATTACTGGCACTGCTCGCGGTGAACCGAGCGTTCACGCGAGTGAGAGACCACCAAACGCTGGAACAATGCCGGAACACCACCCACATATAGCTATATATGAACCAAGAGATTTTCGATCTCGTATATCATACAATAGCCAAACGCTCCTCTCAGCACCGTTCCCTCCATATACCTTCACTGAATTGTCCGTGTTTGCTGGATGTTGGAAGTGCAATAATTACGAAACCGGATGAGAGAAAAAAGGTTACCTAACCATTCAGCATGTGGCATCTGCGAGTAAGAATGCATAATGCAAAAAAATCTCTAAAAACCAATAAAGTCACAAAACATCAATTACTTAACATACACCGTTTGTATCTATTTGTCATCATTTTTTTTTAACTTTTCTACTTTACATTTGCTGGTGTTCCCAAATACTACAAAACAAATTTTACCTGACGCTGTAGCATTGGGTAGGCGACCTTCAACTATCAGATAAAATTTACCAGGAGGTGGAAAAACCGGGCCTAAAACAGTTTGTCACAGAAAGAACGTGCAAATGTGGGCATCAACAGATGTTGGATGCATTCCAGTCTACCTCCACCCTTCTTCTCGCATTCCACATACCTTGTACGGATCATAGCCAAGCCTACCATACATACTGATCCGCTATTCTCCCTCTACATTATACCGTACGCATCTCATCGTCCTCGAGCTATAAGACGCCTTATTGGCTTGCGTGAATCTGTATATCTGATGTTTGAAGATGCTTTGCAAGGCCGTACGGATCGTCGTCGATGTGTCACGAGGTGGCTTCAATAGCCATACGATCGGTGTTTAGATAAACGTGCAAGTACAACGGTATATTGAGTTCGCATCACACATTTCACGTGAATTTTTCGTTCCGAAATCCTGATGGTATTTTTTTTAAGTTTGAGTTTTTGTGATCTTATTCTATGAAAAAAAGTAGATTTCTGTTTTTTTCAGCTAGGCTAGTTAATCGATTTTCACCACCAATGAATTGTCGGCGTTTTTGAATAAAACGTTCATATGAAATGCCCCATTTATACATTAATGCTTATGCAATTGTACGCTTATATGCCGTTACATTTGCACGTTATTTGCAGAGTCATGGACATGAAGCTATATGTTTATATAGATATATGTGCACAGCTATAAATAGATATAGCAATCGTATTACTACTCCACGATTCTGCTTTGCTAGTTAGCAGGTACTGCGTTGCCTCTCGCCCAAATTCCCCACCCCCATTCTACCTCTGTACTTGGTTATGCTACAGCTCTTAGGGAGTGTCTCGGTTTACCCTGGGATTGCGAGGTTGGTTTACCTCGAGTTATCGTGTGGTTCATTTGATCATGCTCTGGCCCTGTACAATTCCCTCCTGCTCGCTCTCGATCTATCTCGATGTCTGTCGCTCTCATATTGTCTGAAATTCCCCTAATCATGATGACTTAGAAGACTTTGATTCAAGGTGAGTATATTAACTGCTGCACTGATAAGGAATCACACTTTGATGATGGTTTCGATAAAAATTCCGATAAATTGAATTTAATTAAAGGAAACTTCGGAAAAACGATGAAAATGCTTCGAACAATCAATTTATAGTCTTAAAGTGAAAATTCGAATAGACTGTATTACATTAAAAATGATTCCCAAAAAAAAAAATTAGAATCGCAAAGTTTCCCTTTTCAAACGAGCCTTGGCTAAGCGAAGTAAGGAGAGGTGCAAAACTGGATCAGAAAGATTTCGTGAAGCTTTGTCTCATCGCAACGAGATATCAAAAGACGCGGTAGCGGCTCGACGCCAAGTATTAAAAGAAAAGCTTGCGCGAGCCCTGCCGCATTCTTATATACTCGAATATGACGATTTTCGGGCTTTTTTTTCAAACCGTTCTCACGGAGAAACGGGTTGAGTAAAAAATCTAAGCGTATAGGCCAATTTTTTTTCGATTTTTCGAGAATGCTCGTAACGATCTATATAAGAATGCTATGTAACGATCCATAGATGCCGTTACAATATATATATATATATATATATATATATATATATATATATATATATATATATATTGTAACGGTACGTTTTTATCGAATACGCCGCTACGCGTGAATTCGAGCTTCTTAATAATAAGGAGCAGGTATGAAAGAAAGCGAGAAAAGACAGGGATTCGATTTTAACAAAATAACAATATAATTTATTAATGATAACACAAAGATGATTTTTGTTTGTATATGAATTTTGTTCCAATAAAGAAATTTTTTTTTTATTTCTCGTGTTCTTGTCCATTATTTTATTTGCATGATTCTTTGCTATATTTTGGCAACAATGATATTCGTTTTATAATTATAATTTTATCAATTATTAGCAGTTTGGTGTCTTTCTTTACAAACAAAAGGAAATAATGATAATGATGGGAAATAATCGATTTTTCGTGTAAAAATAAATTCCCGATTTTAATTGTCCAAATTAATCAATTGGCGATTTTATTTTAACTCGATATAATTCAAAAAAGCTTTTGTCCACGATTCTATATAATTAAACAATAATTAAATTATTTTGGACAATTTATTGATTTGATTTTAATTTTTATTGTCTTGGCCCGGCTCGACTCTCCAGAAGCTCAAATAAAACAATAATTTAAATTCATTTAAATTTTATTTACTTGATTCTAAAATATCAATTATCTGATTCGAACAGCAAATTTATAATTTTTAGAGGAAAGGTAAAAGGTTTCCACACTTTAAATCTTGAAATCGAACGAAGCCGAACGATTCCTGCCCTCTTAGAGTGGAGGTAAGGAGAGTTCTATACTGAAAATCTTGAAATCAAACGAACCCGAATGATTCCTGCCCTCTCAGTATAAAACAAAGGAAAGGTTTTTACACCAGAAATCTTTGATCCAAACGAAGCCGAATGGATCCAGCCCTCCCAATGTGAATGGAAAGGAAATTTCACACCTCAAATCTTTAGACCAAACGAACCCGAATGGTCTCTGACCTCTCAGTATGAGATTGTAGAGGAAGGTAGGATAGTTGTTGTTAGAATCAGAGAGATTCTGCTTTTTAGAGCTTTTATTGTCTTCTGTAGTTCGAGCCAGATCTGAGCCGGGAATGAGCTCGCTTATTAGTCTCTTTCCAGAGTCAGGTATGAGCCGAAAATGAGCTGGGAATGAGCTCCCGATGCCTCTGAGCACGGTCTTTTATACCCGAGAAAATCCTTTGTTCTTTTTTACTGGACGCGGATTGGTCCTTAAAATAATCTTGAAGAAAAGTTCTCATTGTAAATTTTCTTATTGGACCTTTGCGTTGGCCTCTGTAATCTTATTGGCCGAGCGTATGGCGTGTACGCAACGCGCATGCGCGAGAATGATTTGTTTCTCAATTTTACTTTGTCTTATAACATTTCCTATTTTCTTATTCTTTTCCATATTTTAGTCATCGATTATTCCCATTTTTATCAACAACAATAATGTCTTTCAAAAGTTATTAATAATTGAAAACGCTTGTCTGATTCGTCGATTCCCTAGTGCGATCGCCTTGCGCATGCGCAGAAACCCTTCTTCTCTTATTTTCTATTTTATTTAAATTTTACTTATAATTTTGTCGCTTGCGTACTTTATTCGAATTTTAGGATTTTTTCTGATTTTTCTATTATCGCATTCATAGTAAAAGTTATTGTTTTGTTATTAAATAATGTGACGTGCAAAAAGTCACGTACGCACTTGTTATTTCACATTTTTCCCTCTAGGAGCTTGTACTAGCGACTCGCTTCGCACGCTAGTGTCGGTTTTGTCCGCTAGGCGCTCGCTCAGTATAACGACGGACGATCAGTTGTTCGCGTTGCGCACGTGAATAGGTGGTATCGTTACAAACACACACACATACACACGCGCGCGCGCGCGCGCGCACACACACACACACACACGCGCGCGCGCGCGCGCCCGCGCACACGTGGGTGTAAGAAGCGTAAATCCGACCGTGCAACCTCCACGTGGTACGCTTTGGGTAATGCTAATGCCGGCGGTACTGAAAATCAAAATTTTTTCAAGTGTGGAAGCCTTCAAAAAAAAAAATTCAATTTTCGAAAAAAAAAATTTCGGAAATTTTTTTTGTAAATCTCAACGGTATTTGTGGAAAAACTGTGGAAAAAGCTCGAGATTTTTTTTTTCATTTTAGTAATGATAATGACATGTTTAAAGTAAAAAAACGTGACCCTTTAATTTTTTCAAAAGTTTGACCGTGTGCAACGAGGAAACGGTTCGTTAGATCGAAATGTAACTTCGCAAGGATTTTAGGGGTATATTCAGCTATAAAAAGCATGCTCAACATTAGTCATTTCACGATTACTTGAAATTTAGCTGTTGACTTTCTGAAAAACCATAAATTACCGTTTTTTCCCTGTTTTTTCAAATTCATGACAAGGATGGAAAAAAAAAATTTTTTTTTCACGATCGTAGCAGAACCTTGTAGGACATTTATTCCAGTTTTCAGAGCTGCCCTTGAATTTTCTGTACGACCATTGGTTGCCGAGATATCGTCGATCAAAGATAAAAGGGTCCTTTTTGATTTAAAGTTCAACATCTTAGCAAAAAATGGTCGTACCGAGGTTTTAAAAGAAGCAAATTAAAGCTGAATAAACAAGTTATCCGGTCCATACCATGGCTTAGTTGGAAAATTTTGTCCCAAGCCCGTGGACTTAAAAAAAAAGCAAAAAAATTTGTAAATTTTTTTTCTCACACTACTTCTCAAAATTGCGCAGAACATGTAGCTCTCAATTTTTTTTGTCACAAGATCTTTAAACTAGAAACTTAAAGCTTCAAAATGCTTTTTTTCGACCTCCATACGACCATTTTTCACTGAAATACAGCATTCTGAAAATTCACTAAAAATTCGGAAAAATTTGTTGACCCTTTAATTTTTTTCCTTAGAGTATATATATATTGTAACAATACGTTTTCGCCAAAATGCTATAACGTCGTTACGCGTCGGTTCGAGTTTCTAATATGTAAGGAGCAGGTATGAAAGAACAGTGAGACGAAAGTGAATTCTATTTTGACAGAATAATAATATGATTTATTTCAATTTGTTCAATGGTTTAATTTGAGAGGAAACAATGATATTCCTTTTGAAATTATAAATTTTATTCAAAAGTTATGTTTATAAGAAATGTTTTTCTCGATAATAGACGAGAAATAATCGATTTACAACTTGAAAAATAACTTAAAAATTAAATTGTAACGGTACGCTTTTTATATCTCTAGAGTTCGCGAGATATGGCTTCTTTATCTCAAGAGTTCGCGGCCGCACTTACTCGCCTAGTATTCGCGACTGACGTGATTTTCTGACTTGACTTCTTCACTCTATTCATTCCCTGACTGCTGCGTACGGTCTTTTATACCCCGAAATCCTCTGTTCTCATCACTCTGGCAAACCTTAGCGCGTTCGAATTTCTCGAGGCTCGTCTTCAATTCTCGAAAGCGCATCCGCTCTGTGATGGGTGCTCCATTCTCGATTCTCCGAAACACATCCGCTTTATGCTGGATTCTCCGAAATTCATTTGCTTTGTGTCGGATGGGCCCTCCAGTTAATTTTGCAAAGTATTTGACCACTTGCATGCGCAAGAATTATTATTATTATTTTTCAATAAAATTCTTTCATCGATTATTTCCCTTTTCTCGATGATTTATTTTCCTTCGTAACAATAGTAAAAGTATTTTTTATGATTTTGTAATAATTTTATAATAGTTTGAAAACTCATGTCTGATTTCTGATTTCCTACCGCGATTGCACTCAGAGAATTTTTGTGTTTGAAAAGTAACGAAATAGTAAAAAAAAAAATGTCGTGACTAAGTGGTATCGTTACAATATATATATTAGGGTGGCTGCAATTTCGGATACATCTGAATTTCCAAAGTCCCCTTGTAAAGACACAATTTCGGTATATAAAAAAAAATGTATGCATAGTTTTAAGGTGCTCGGAAAATTTTTAATGCTGTCTGCGAGGGTTTGAATTTTAAATGCAAAAATACATGTGTTTTGCCAAGTTGTTACTTAATTATTTCTTATATTCATAATATTGGTTGGAAACTTCTGAAACTTGGTATCCATATTGTGCATATTATGAGGTACAAAATAGAATTTTTACAGATTTTTCCAGGAGTAATTGTCATTATTACAAGCTTTACAAAGACAACTTCGTTTTCATCTTTTTGAGATTTTTTTCATCAAAGACTACCTATTTATGTTCTAATGCAATTTTCGAACTGACCACAATTTAAACATACCAGAAAAGTTTTATTTCTATTAAAAGTATAACAGCTCCTCATAATTAAATTTCCACCTTGAATCAAACCTAACGAGGGGACATCGCGGGAGGTGCATCGAGTTACGGGTTCCCACTTTGCGTGCTTATAGTGTGGGTGGGTACCAACCAAACTCCAAAATTGTAGGTACCAACTCGGCTTCGTTTTCGAGAAATCGCCGGTCAAAGTTGGGAGCCCCCCTACGTACCATAAAGTTTATAACCTATTACAACCAGGCGAGTAGCCCAGTGGCGAGTGAGCTAGACTTCCGCACCGATGGCTCCGGGTTCAAATCCCGTCCAATATACTTTTTTTTCTTCATTTTTTTTTTCATTTTTTTTCAAATTATTATTGAAATTTATAATTGAATAAAAAATTACAAAAAATTTGAAAAAATAATTTACGCGCTTTTATTGATCAAAACTCACAAATTCAATGTCAAATTTTTTTCTTTCTAATCTCTTGCAATTTTTTAGTTTTTTAAAATAAATTAGCCATAATTGAATTAAATTTTTTTTCATCATTTGATATTTTTTTTTTATTTTTTGATATCTCTTTCGACGAGGCAGGGAATATTTTAAAAAATTACCAAGGAATATAGGAATTAAAAATCTGTTTTATTAATTAAAAATTTCTTCAATCAATGTCTTTTGAATATTCTCGAGTACACTCTGATGGGTGATAATCATTATATAATTGGTAAATTTTTGTGAAACTCTCTTATAACTTATTGTAAGTTTATAATTTATTGAGAACATTTTTATGGGGTTCTCCTATAATTTTTTAAAAGATTTGATGTGAATCAGAGAATTTTTGCAAGGTTGGTTTTTTTAGGAGTCGATCTCTTTTATACCATATTGTAGGGTTCAAATAGACTCTATTTGCTGTAATATACTCCGAAAAAAAACAAGTAAGATTTTTTGATAAAAAACTTTTCTTTGACCACTTCACTAAAAAAGTTTTTCAAACTTTTCAAAATTTTTTTTCAAAATGAGAAAACGTGTAATGAAAAATCTGTCCACGATGGAGCTAGTCTCAAACATCATTTAATTGGTCTAAGTTTTTGTGTGAATTTTTTGAACAAAATTAAAAAGGGCAAAAGTCTTAAAACTAATGTTTTGTTATTTAAATTGCTTTAAATTGAGAAAAAAATATGGAATACAAATATTAATCATTTTTTCGTATTTTTTTTCTAACACTACGGTGAAAAACCAATCTTTCTAAAAAAAAAGTTCGATTTGGTCGTTTTTTGAGAGAGTTACAGTCATTTGAAGAAAAAACATCGAATTTGGGAAAAAAATCATATCTCGCAAGTGTATGGACAAAAAAATCTGAAACAAATCAAGAGAGCTTCTTTCAATGGGTCATACAATATATAAAATTTTCAGCCAAATCAAAAAATGGAAGGGTCTGACGTAGGCAGGGTTGTGAAATCTGTAATGAAAAAGTAAAAAGTAAAGTAAGTAACTCATTACTTTTTTAATGGGTAATGAAAAAAATTTCCATTATTCATTACATTAAATTTTGTAATGTAAAAAATTTCCATTATTCATTACATTACAGTACAAAATGTAATGCAATGAGTAATGGAATTTTTAAATGTAAAATTTGAATGTAAAAATTTCCATTACGCATTACATTACATTTTGTAATGTAAAAAAATTCCATTACTCATTACATTACATTACAAAATGTAATGTAATGGAAATTTTCACATTACAAAATGTAATGTAATGAGTAATGAAAATTTCTTACGGTACAAAATGTAATGTAATGAATAATGGAAATTTTTTACAAGACCCATTATATTGTAATGGTAATGGGTAATAGGAAAATTTTCCATTACTCAATGAATTTTAATGGCTGATAATTTCAATGATGGTAACTCAGAGCTACTCAGCTCCGAGTTACTACCACGATTGGGTCAAAATGACCCGATGGTAGTAATCAAGCGTTTTTCGGTGACCAGTAGCAGTAGCGGTTTCGGCTTGGGTCTAAATGAACCAATAGTAGTAACCAAAAATTACTCAGCTACCAGTAGGAGTAACGGTGTTTACCTTGGGTCAAACTGACCCAATGGTAGTAAGCAAGTGTTATTTGGCTATCAGTAAGGGTAGTGGTGTTTACCCTGGATCAAATTGACCCAATGGCAGTAATCACGCGTTACTTGGCCACCAGTGGTAGTAGCGGTTCTGGCCCGGATCAAAACGACCCAATGGTAGTAACCAAGTATTACTCGGCTACTAGTAGGGGTAGCAGTGTTTGCCCTATGTCAAACTGACCCAATGGTAGTAACCATGCGTTATTTGGTCACCAGTGGCCGTAGCGGTTCTAGCCCGAGTCAAAACGACTCCATGATAGTAACCAAGTGTAATGGCCTCTGCACACCGCACGCGATGAGCGATGAGCGATGAGCGATAGACAATGATACCTCTGCTATTCCGAACGTCACATCCGTCGCGAGCTCCCTCGCGACGTCGCTCACGGAGTTGACCAAGTTTCTACTTTCATCGCTAGTGACGCTCGTGACCAGCGACGGCGCGTTCTGCAGTCGACATTTTTAAGCCAATATAATCGTTCTGTCTCTATCCAACACATGGAGAATGAAAAAGTACAATGAAAGGATGAGTTTTTGAACGCGCCTGTATAGTTGTTGACAGTTGTGTTTGGTGCTGGTGAAAAAACTGACGTGTGCAAAAATTTTGAGGTTGTTCATTGCAAAGACCTTAAAATAAAGTTTAAAAAATTCAGCAATCATGGACGATTACATTAACGTTGAGAGTCTTGAAGATTCAGAAGTAAGTTTGTGATTATCAATATCAATATTTTATTACAACTATAAAAGTAAATTAATCGTGCTGTTTTTTTCAAGGATTATGATGAAAATTCAGGAAGATGTGAAGAAATTTTGATTGCGAAGGTACGTGAAAGGCCGTGTCTCTGGGATCAGCGAATGGACGTCCGATTGCGAGGACTCGATACCACAAAACAAGCGTGGAAAGAAATCTCCGAAATTTTGGGTGAGTAGATTTTTGCTGGGAGAATATGTTTGTACTAGATGTTTTTATAAATTGTTTATAGATTGTAAAATTTCAATAGATTAATATGTAACAGCTTAATATTTATTTTGCAAATTATGAGTTAATATGCAGATATGAACCCAAAACTCGTGCAAAGGAAATGGAAAAATCTTCGGGATACGTTTAGGCGAAAGCACCAGGAGCAAAATACCTATGTTCCCAGTGGAAGCGAAGCAAGCAAAAAGCGGGTGCAATGGAAATTTTATCATCATAGGGAATTTCTTCTGCCAACGATACAATTTCGAAAGTACATTACCGGCGAAAAGTTTCCGGACAAGAATTAAAAAGAGTGCCGGGACGGTTTTTCATGCCATTTCGCCGGTAGTTAGCCTAGGCCAATTTAGCTAACGCTGTTTTGGAGGAGAGGGTTTCACCTTCATTTTGGCTTTTTTAAAAAATTTTTACGATTTTTTTTACAGATAGCACTCAGTTTTGAAAACGGCCATTTTTTGTCGTTTCTTTGTTCTGTTTTGAGTGGACCCCGTTTGCAGTAAAAATGTTTTTTACATATTTCTTCGATTGAAATCATAAAGGGGGAAGTCCAAGCTTCAATTTTGTTTTTTAAATATTTTCCTACGATTTTTTTTCCAAAGATTTTTCGTTTTTTCAGAAAAAAATAGATGATTTGAAAATTGCTCCGGAGTACGAAAACGATGAGGTTTACAACAAAACCTCAAGATAGTAAAAAGTTGTATTAGGTTTTGTTGAATCAACCAGAATTTTTTCAGATTTTTTTTTCACAATATTTTTTCGATCTATTTCCGGTCGCAGCTCGATTGATCGGAAAGATCGGAAGATCGGATCGGATTGATCTTCCGCTTTGGAAGTAAAACGGGGCCTCCTGGAACGCTTTTTATCTTTGTTGGATTTTGTGTCTCTCTAAAGCGTTTTATCGCATCTCCGACCATTGATTTTGCTATTTTTAATCGCTTCGCAATGTAGCGAATTTTGAACCCTTCATTGCGAAGTGCAAGGATTGATGCACGCTTTTCGGGTGGGGGTTAATATTTAGAATAACCAAGTTGTAGAACGGTTAATATTTCGAAATTTTAATATTCATAACATTCGATTAACGAAAAATAAGAAATTCGAAGTTTATATTTTCGATAGTATATTAAGTTGAATGCGTATTTAATGTAATATATTTTCTTTGAACGCGCATTTGTTCGAAAATATATATTCAGACTGTCCATACTTCAAATGCAGATAATATAGATTGTCCTAATGTAAGAAGTTTATATTTTCTAAATTCGAAATGGAGAGCAATTCTTTTATTGAGAGACCAAAATATATAGTATGAATAATTCGAAAGTGAATTTTTCGAATGACTAAAAATTAGAAGTACAGAATAGCGAATGTTGTGAAGCACGAAGAATGACAAGCAATACTTTACAGCTCAGAGGCTCTCGCTATTTCGACCGTTCGACTTTCTAGTGGTTCGCTATTTTCACCACATTAATATTTTGTCTTTCGTTAAAATATATTTGAAATTGTGAATATTCATAATATTGCCGATTTCAGTATTTGACGACTCGAATGCGTAATAGTCGAACTTTTGTAAAATCGCTATTCCAGCCTTCGTCATTTGGGCTACTGTTATATTTTGTTTTTGACGTAAATGTACTTTGAACTCTTTAATTTCTCATTTTTTTTATTTCCAACATAAAGGCTATAGTAGAATTAATCTGTCTACATACTACTATTCTTCAATTTAAAAATTCGCAGTTTTAGCAGTTCGAAGTTTTAATCATTCGAAAATCTTACTCCCACCCCGCTTTTCGACGCTTAAATTAGGTCGACGACCCATTTCCTTCTTAAAAAAAAAGTAAAATGAACTCTAATGAAGTCGAAAATTGAAGTTAATCAACGGTTAGTGAAATAATGGTTAAACACAACGCGAAAGTTTTTTCGATGCCTGCCGAAGAAATACTACGTTGAAATAATTTTTGAATATTTTTTGGTCGTCGCAAGTAAAGAGTCCGTGAACATTTCTCTCACTTTTTTATTTGCTTCTCTTTCTCGGAGCAGAGTGGTTTGTTTTCATACTTTGTTTTCATAGTCACATATCGCTCGTCTACGGGACAAAGCAAATCTTGCGACAAAGTCCTGAGTCCTACCCGTCCTTGTTCCTCGTTTGCTTTTTCGCGAGATTCGCTTTGTCGTAGAGGTGAGCGATATGTTATTTTTTTTCGACTAGTCTGCTCCGAAAACAAAAAAGTGGGAGAAATGTTCATGCACTCTTTACTTATGACGACAGACAAATATTCAAAATTTATTTCGATTCAGTATTTCTTTGGCAAGCATTGAAAAAACGTCCGCGTTGTGTTAAATGATTACTTCATCAACTGTGATTAACTGTAATTTTTGACTTCATTAGAGTTTATTTTACTTTTTCTCAAAGAAGCAAATGGGTCGTCGACCTAATTTAAGCATCGAAAAGCGTGCATCCATCCTTGCACTTCGCAATGAAGGGTTCAAAATTCGCTACATTGCGAAGCGATTGAAAATAGCGAGATCAAACGTCAGAGATGCGATAAAACGCTTTAAAGAGACTCAATCAAACGACGATAAAAAGCGTTCCGGGAAACCTCGCGTTACTTCTAATGCGGAAGATCAATCCATAATTGTGATGTCCAAAATGAATCGGAAACTTACGGTGGCCAACATCCAATCGCAGTTTTTCGAAAGTCATGAGAGAAACATTTCGATCACAACAATTAAGCAACGCTTGCGCAGCGCTCAATTAAATGGAAGGGTCGCAACAAAAAACCCGCTTTTGCGCCGTGGAAACAAAAAGAAGCGATTGAATTGGGCTCGCAAGCACAAGAATTGAACGATCGAAGATTGGAAAACGGGTGTTATGGACCGACGAATCCAAGTTCGAAATATTCGCAGGAAAACGTCGAGTTTTTGGTCGTCGCGCAGCTCACGAAAAGATGCATCCTGATTGCATAATTCCAACCGTTAAACACGGCGGCGGTTCTGTAATGGTGTGGGGGTGTTTTTCGTATGCTGGTGCAGGGGACCTCTATCGAGTCAAAGAAATCCTGGACCAAAAAGGATACCACGCCATTCTTAAAAACCATGCTGTGCCTTCTGGAAAACGACTGATTGGAAAGGGGTTTGTTTTCCAACAAGACAATGACCCAAAACATACCTCGAAACTCTGCTCGAAATATCTTCAAACGAAGCAAAAAAGTGGCAAGCTTCGAATTATGCAATGGCCTCCTCAATCTTCTGATCTCAATCCCATAGAATTGATGTGGGATCAAAAGGATCGGCAAGTGCGCAAGGTCACACATTCATCCGCCGAAAAACTATGGGATTCTCTGCAAAAATGTTGGAAAGAAATACCCCGGGAGATATTCGAAAAAGTGGTGAAGAGGATGCCGAGTGTGGTAAAAAGTGTGCTGTCGGCGAGAGGAGGTTTCTTCGACGAGACCAGAGTTTAATATGTAAGTAAAAAAATTAATTATATTATTTTCCTGGTGTTCAGACAAATCGAGCTGTGACCGGAAATAGATCGAAAAAAAATTGCGAAAAAAAAATCTGAAAAAATTCTGGTTAATTCAACAAAACCTAATACAACTTTTTACCATCTTGAGGTTTTGTTGTAAACCTCATCGTTTTCGTACTCCGGAGCAATTTACAAATCATCTATTTTTTCTGAAAAAGTGAAAAATCTTTGGAAAAAGAATCGTAGGAAAATTTTTAAACAACGAAATTGAAGCTTGGACTTTCCCCTTTATGATTTCAATCAAAGAAATGCGTAAAAAACATTTTTATTGCAAACGGGGTCCACTCAAAACAGAACAAAAAAACGACAAAAAATGGCCGTTTTCAAAACTGAGTGCTAACTGTAAAAAAAAATCGTAGAAATTTTTTAAAAAAGCCAAAATGAAGATGAAACCCTCCCCTTCAAAACGGCGTTGGTTAAATTGGCCTAGGCCAACTACCAGCGAAATGGCATGAAAAACCGTCCCGGCACTCTTTTTAATTTTTGTCCGGAAACTTTTCGCCGGTAGTGTATGTTTCCTAATTCTTATTTTAATATTCGACATATAAGCCCAATTTTATAATTCATTAAATCATTTGTCAGAACAATTGAAACATTCTTACTTTTACATAATTCAGAACATTCAGCCACTTGAGTGGGTGCTCAAAGGACGACTCATATGCGGGTCAGGGAACTGCAAGATCCCAGCCACTGACGATATCCACACTTCCGTTGGATCAGCCTTCCAGAAGCATAGAAATGCAAAGTATGTAGACTGCTATGTTATTATGTTGTTCGTCAGAAATTAATTCATAGCACTTTTACGACTTTTCTTTACACATAATTTATAATTTAACAGCAAGATCCGAGTTTTTAATGGCTTCAACATTGTCATTGTCGCAGCCTTCCGAGGGGATAATACTGCAGAGAATGTACACTGCTATGTCGTTTTATTGTTAATCAGAGATTGATACAAAATCATTTTATGACTTTTTAGCGAATAATTTATATTTAAATAATATATTTCTTCTCTTGCGCATGCATGAAAAGCAAATCGTCGCTGCGACTGTAAAACGGTGTATGAGCAGCTTGTAAAAACCGCGTAAGTGAATTTAACAGATTTTGCGAGAAATAAAAAAAAATTAATATTTCAATCATACAAACGAATTTCTTGATCTCAAATTGTTCAGGATATCCTTATTACTTCCTCTCATGAATACCAACATCTGTTTATCATAAAAAACACACATGTGGGCGTGAAATCTTAATTTTGCTACTTTTGCAGATACACGGTTTTTACAAACAGCTCATACGCGGTTTTGCACTCGCAGCGACGAAATGACGATAGTTTTTACTTGAAATGAATTTTGCACAATCAAGATTGAGTAAGTATATTTAACATTCAATAAATCTTAGGACCACTTTCAATGACAAGTTCGCCGTCACCGACACGTACGCGAGACATAACATCGCCGTTCAGTGTTCCAACTACGCCTCCTCCTTCCAATAGCTCGGCTCCTTCAACATCATCAGATGTACGGGAGAGACGCCGGCGGAGTTCGCCAAGGGAGTCAAATGATACCAAACGAATGCGTGAGGATGAAAACTTTGACAATATTATATCGCAAATATCACAAAAACCGAGCGAAGAACAGGCTCTCTGCAATTATCTGCAGTGTCGATTGGAAAAATTACAACGAAAGTATTTCGTTAAGATCACAAATACCATCTTGCTCGAAATTATGAAAGTAGAAGCAGAGCAAAGTGAAGAGCAACGATAACCTTATTTTTGAAAAAACGTCTTAACTTTAGTAAAATCTGTTATTAAATTAGACTTTAATTTATGATTATTTGTGGCTATGATGTAATTATACTTTTAATAATCTTAAACCGAATAAAAAGTATTTTTCTACGTATTTATTGCATTATAAATTAGTCTAATATGTATATAAAAATTTTTATACAATTTCAGTCTTTTCATTGTTCTGTAATATAATTCCATTGCCATGGAACAGCTCCAGTACCAAGGAAATATTTAGTAAAGTTGTTACGAATAGTAGCCGCGTTTCGAGCATGAGTGTTGCTTCCTATTCCTCTTAGTGATTGGAACCCAGAAGTCGCTGCATTTTGCCGCCATTCACCGAGACTTATTACTCCATTTGACTGTACACAATCAGCAAAATTTGGTCGGCAGTATCGCGGTTTATCCATTAAAAAATTATGTAAGACAATGCAAGCTTTAACAATTTTTTCCGTTGTTTCTAATGACGTGTTTATTGGTTCACCAAATATTCCCTATCGTGCTACCATTATACCAAATGCATTTTCGACAACTCGTCGAGCCCGACTCAACCGGTAATTAAATATTCTTCTTTCATTGGACAGGGTTTTGCTTGGGTAAGGCCTCATTATATAATTAGTTAGCTGGAACGCCTCATCCGCTACTAACACGTAAGGCATATGATCTTCGAGACCGTCCACTGGCGAAGGTGCAGGCACCCGTATGCCATTTTGTGCAAATAGTTGTCCCATGGCAGAGTTTTTGAAAACTCCACCGTCACTATGCCGACCTTCAGCTCCAATGTCGACGAGAAGAAACCGATATGACTCTGAGGTTATGGCCATTAAATTTATACTGTGACTTCCTTTGTAATTATAGAAAGTTGATCCTGATTTTGGTGGAGCCTGAAAATTGGAAAATTCACATCGAAGGGATTATTAATAACAGTTACTCAGATAATCAAATTTTGTTAGTACTACTGTAAAATGATTGTTATGATTATAAACTAAAACTTTCAAGAGCTAAAAATGTCATTTTGAAAATTGCTATGGGAATATAAATATGTTTACAATTCCTTATACATTATCTTCCAATCAAAATTCACATGAATGAAAGATGGATTCACCTTTATGACGACATGCTTTCCGTCCACTGCGCCTATAGAGTGTGGAAAATTCCAGCGCTCATAAAAGTCATTTGCAACTTTCATCCAATTTTCTTCACTCGGCATAAACATTTGACTTTGTAGCACGTTCCACAAGCACTCGCAGGTGTCTGAAATTATTGCTAAGACAGTGCTGCATCCAGTGCAAAAGGCAAAAGCTATGGAATTCATTTTATCCCCAGTGCCTAAATACCTGTAAGATATTGTAAAAAATATCATTGGACATAGCATAGTGCTTAGATATTAATTATTTACTTTATGCACACGACATACTTTAAAAACATACCTCAGTGTCATATATAGCCTTGTCCGAGGAGGAATAGGATGCCTATAATTGGTTCGCACCCGAGCAAAAAAAAAGTAGTCTCGCTGAGACGCTTGCCGAGAGTCTCGCCAAGACGTCTCGTCGAAAGTCCCGCATGATCTGATTTCCGGGACTCTTTTGAATTCGTTTAAACAGTCCCGCCGAGACTCTTTCCAAGACTGATGAATTATTAATGGATCTCGCTGCTACTCTTTCTAAGACTTTTATGAATTATTAACGAGTCTCGCCGAGACTCTTTCCAAGACTTTTAGAAATTTATATCAATAGTCTCGCCGAGACTCTTTGCAAGACTTTTAGAATTTTTTATCGATAGTCTCGCAGAGACTCTTTCCAAGACGTTAAGAATTATTTTTCGACAGTCTCGCCGAGATTCTTTCCAAGACTATGCGAAATTTTTATCGGTAGTCTTGCCGAGACTCTTTCCAAGACTATGCGAAATTTTT
This sequence comes from Rhimphoctona megacephalus, assembly GCA_963989365.1. Classification (NCBI taxonomy): domain Eukaryota; kingdom Metazoa; phylum Arthropoda; class Insecta; order Hymenoptera; family Ichneumonidae; genus Rhimphoctona; species Rhimphoctona megacephalus. Next base: position 21,914,409 of record OZ022416.1, on the reverse strand, counting down.
ATCGATAGTCTCGTCGAGACTCTTTGCAAGACTTTTCGAAATTATTATCAGTAGTCTCGCCGAGACTCTTTCCAAGACTTTTAGAATTTTTTATCGATAGCCTCGCTGAGACTCTTTCCAAGACTATGGGAAATTTTTATCGATAGTCTCGCCGAGACTCTTTCCAAGACTTTTCGAAATTGTTATCGATAGTCTCACAGAGACCCTTTCCAAGACTTTCAAATTTTTTTTTCTATAGTCTCTCCGAGACTTTTCGAAATTTTTATAGATAGTCTCGCTGAGACTCTTTCCAAGACTTTTCAATATTTTTATTGATAGTCTCGCAGAGACTCTTTCCAAGACTTTCATAAATTTTTTCTATAGTCTCTCCGAGACTCTTTCCCGGACTTTTCGAAATTTTTATCGATAGTCTCGTCGAGATTCTTTTCAAGACTTTTAGAATTTTTTATCAATAGTCTCGCAGAGACTCTTTCCAAGACTTTCACAAATTGTTTTCGATAGTCTCGCCGAGACTCTTTCCAATACTCTGCGAAATTTTTATTTTTTATTATTTTATTATTTTTTATTGAATTATTATTTTCAAAAATAATAATTTATTGCAATCAAATCCGTCCATTTATTCGACTTTTTATATTATATATATAACATTGTAACTGGCAAACATTTATTGAGTTTTATATAACGATATATATATGTATTAGTATATTTATAGCATTTTATACATAAAAATTAAATCGTCTATTTTACACTTTGTATCATTACAAATAAAGCCTTGAAATTTTTTATGAAAAATTATAAGAATCCCAGCGACATTTTTTTTCGTCTTTCCCACAATTTCTCGCAACAATGTTACTTTTTTTTTAACGACGATTCATCTTCGAATTTGAACTTGACGAAACTTATTTATTCAGACAAGCAAGCTTCTTGATGTTTGGTGAACATGATGCTTTCAGAGCTTGTGGATTCACAGTAAAAGGATTTGGTTTATCGGTCGGTGGAATTTTTGTGACGATTTTGTGATAACTTCCGTCTCATCTTGGAACGCGACACGATCATTTTTGACCGGGCACATTCTTTGATGCGTTTAGCGTGCTGAGACATTCGGTCTGTCCGAATATTTTTCTAGAAATATTATTTATCGTTTATAAATTAATTTTTTTTTTAGTACAAACTTTTCTTTCATAATTTTTCTGAAACTTTTTTGTTTTATGGAGATTTCATTATTAAATGTTGACCAAATGCGACTTTATCATTTACCATTTTCTTCGTTATCAAAAAATGAAAAGAATAGTATACATCTAAACTTTATTATCACATACGAGGAACATTTTATGCTGAAGAGAAGATTAGGGTAGTTTTCGACCTCGTTGTAGGGTTTGCATTCGGAAAAATAAATTGTCATTAGGGTTAATTTGATATTGACAAATATTAAATGACCTTGTACTCCGGAGCACTTCTGCGAATTTCGCCTGGTGTCATGAGAATATTACGCTCTTCGCCGGTCAGTAAATCCGGACAACGAAACTCTTTTTTAATTAAAAGTCGTTTTGTTCTTTTTGTCAGGTTGCGAAGATCAAGATTTTGGGTAATGTAGATCAGTGATTTACATTTTTTCGATAATGTTATTGCAGCCCGTGTGCTAATTTCAAACATTCCCTTAGTGGGTTTGTAACGCAAAGCAGCACGTGACACATTGAGCGCTTCGCAACTATCGAAATAGATGAGAATTGGGCAAGTGTTTATACATGCTTAAAAAGTTTTTCAAATCTTTCTCTCATACCCTAATTTGTTTATCTCTAAAATAAAAAAAAATAAAAAAATATATACCCGTTTGAATCCTCATATTCGTTATCACGTTTTTTTACGGGACCTTTTATTTTTCCATTTCTTCCTCGTCTTCACCGAGTCCCGGTGAATCTTTCGACGCTTCTTTTTTCACTCTTGGTGCCATTTTTCGATCTTATACGTGCCTCTTTTTCAACTAACCATTACGAATCAAGATGTCGATTCATATTATCGAAAATATTTGGAATTTTGAATTTCCGTCATACAGCACAAGTTTCCTGGTCGAAAATAATGAAATATCGACGATTCCATGATTTTGAATTTTTATAGGATTAATTTAGTTTCTTTGATGCTATCTCTCTATCTCTCTGCAGCTATCTCTCGCACGCATTGCGGCTCAATTGATGTATCATTTCACCTTATTTGGTAACTAATTGTTATCAACGAATTTATGCTGGTATAAAACACTGTGCACGCAATATCTGATTTCATGATTTTGAACAAATCGCATTCCAAGTCGGGAGAGAGCTTCGAATGTGCACGGGATACTTCGAATGATATGATGACTTCATGTCATGATTTGAAATTGTTTTTTAAGTTCACCGCGAAAGTACAGCATATTTGCAGTCGCAACCATTTAAAAAAATTTCGAGCCGGATGAGTACTCGGTGGGTATCCGCTCAACGTACGATGGTAAACTTTTATCAAATTGTTACTAATCAAATTATACTATACTGTAATTTACAATCGTGGGATAATTTCTCATGTTATAAGACGTTACCTAGATGATCGAAATGTATTTCAATATTTTTTAGAACTTTCATAAAATATTACAAAGCTCTACATACTTGTCCATATATGCTGTAGTGGATTTCTATTTATTTAGTAAATTTTATAAAGCTTGAACTTCATTTATTGTGAGGATTGAATCATTGTTTTTTTGCTCAATTCAAATCTTCTCGATAATTTTGTTAAGGGGTTCTGAAATTTTTTGAGCGCTTCATAATTTTTGAAAGGACTGCATTTATTCGGATCTTTTTGTAGGCTTGAACACTTTGGATTGAATCAAATAAATGCGACTATTTTTTTCGAGGCCTACGAAAATGTACTTATCGTAACTTCTTTACAGCATGCATGCATGCTGTTTTTTCAGCGTTTATTTGGCTACTACTTGTAAAGCATTAAAAGCTTTTTATTTAACCGTATCTAAATAACGGTGTAAAGTACAGCATTTTTTCAACCGCGAACATTTGAAAAAGTTATGGGCCACGTACTTTTTGCGTCTTCGTTTAACATACGATGGTAAACTTTTATCCGATTATTACCGACCAAACTGTACTTTAGAATTGTGGACCAATTTCTGTTGTTATCAAAAGATAACGTAGGAGGTCACATTCAGGATATTATTATGTCCTGAATGTGACCATATATTTGTGTTGTTACTAAAAGATAACGAGGAGGTCACATTCAGGACATTATTATGTGATTACGGGCAAAATTTTAAATAAAAGGATTCACCCGTTCCAGATTCGATATATGTATCTCTTATATAAAATTGTATAGTTCTACATGCGTTTCTTATGGAATAGATTAGAAAATACTACATTTCTCAAGATATCTCTGTAATTGTTCTACAGATTTTTTTTTTATATTATTATGTATAAGAAGAACCGTATGTCGAAGTTTGTGAAAAAAAACTAAAATTTTTACCATTTAGTTACGGGTTACATTTAGTTACAATAACTAACATTATCAGATTATGCCCATATACTTTTTGCAAAGTAGGTATTTACATTATTTCGTTTAAACACTTCCTAATTTTCCTAAATGTCTACACAGGTTTCATAATCAGTTATCTGTAATGTCCAATTTATGAAACCTTTTCTGCAAATCTGGTGAGAGTTTTTCGGCTATTTGACATTTTCCATAGCGAAAATAAAATTTAATTGAAAACAATTTTTTCGTGACTTTTTTTATGAATTTTTGCAGTTTTTCAGGTTTCGAAACTCTTCACTTTTCATAGCACCAAATCATTAACTTTTTTCGAGCGAAAAGGGGTGCAAATTTTTTTCCCGATAGACAGATATGTCTTTTCTGAAACTGCGTTTGATTTTTTTGAATCAGTTAATTAAAAAAAAAATACACATTTTTCAAGGAAAAATGTGGTTTTAGCCGATTTTTTTCATTTTTTATCATTAAATGATTTTTTTATCAACTAAACTTGCATGAAATTGAATTTCTTACATATAATTCTCTTCCTGACTGAAAATATAGAGATCCATCTAGTGTTAAGTATCTTTATCTCTGGAGGAACGATTGTAAGATCAAAAGAAATTGTGGGGTCATTAGTGACCCCATTCATGGGTTAGAAAGTAAAAAAAAATAGGTCATAAGTTCTAGGGTCAATATTTAACAAAAAATATTGTTTCATAGCGAAAAAATTTTGCATTTTCTAATACGTTTACTTGACACGTTGTTGATTTTATTATTATTGTATTCTAATATGTTTTATCTATACAAAAAAACAGATAAAAGAATTATAATAATAAAAAACCGTGTCAAATTACTGAAAATGTTATATTTGATTTTAAATATTGATTTGAAATGTTTAAGGGGACCGTATGGTCTAGAAATTTGAAAAAATCGATTTTTTTTTTTCGATATGTCGAAAGTATAGTATCTCAAGAATATACTGTGAAATTTTCATGCGGAAATTCTCAATATTACAGCTTCTACAGCCCATAACGCAGGTAGAGAGCGGTCCGCGACACGAAAACGTTCAAAGCCTTATTGGACACAAAGCCTTACGGGGATGATTTTTTAGTTTGCAAAAAAGAATGTGTTTTGCATGTTAAAAAACGTTTGTACAAACGTGCTGTTGATGCGAAAAAAAAACATGCACAAATAAAGAAAGCAACAAAGAAATTGACAGAAAAAGAAGAGGGAAAAAAGACACAGCGGAAATCGATAAATAAAACACCGAAGCGTCAACAATTGACGAATAAATTATTGCAAGAGCTGTCAACTTATTACGGTCTAGCAATTAGACGTAATTCAGATTCGACTGAAGGGATGAGAAGTGAAATATGGGCAGCATATTATCACAAAATTTCAACAGATGAAAATCCGCAACACTCGTACTGTCCTCCAGGTTCCGAATCGTGGTGCAAGTGGCGTCAAAGTGAGGCTGCAGGTACTTTAGACACCTACGAGCACCCACCTGCTCTGTGCGATGAAGCACAAGAGATATTAAAACCAATTTATGAAGAATTGACAGCAGAGACTTTATTGGAAAGGTGTATTGGCAGTAATACGCAGAACAATAACGAAAGTTTCAATGCTTGCGTGTGGCACCTTGCGCCGAAACATCTGTTTGCCGGAAAAAAAATCATTGATATTGCCACTCACATTTCCGCTTGCATATTCAATGAAGGATTTGCATCCCTATTGAAAATAATGGAGACCATGGGCATAACAATCGGGCCACAAGCGGAGCAACTAGCGCAAAACCGAGACGAGCTGCGAGTATCGAGCGCCAACCGTAGGAGCACGGACAACTCCAAAGAGGCTCGGACAGCTCGAAGAAATGAAAGGAGTGAGGAAATCTTGAATTATGAACGTTCCGAAGGAATCCTATATGGTGCCGGAATCGCGGATTAACTGTAAGTATTCAAAATTTGCTCAATTTTTGAAAATATCTGTACCTCAAACTTTAAACTCATTTATCTCGAAACGACTTTTTTCGGCACTGCGCAGGTGAAAACAAAAAAACTATTCAACCGAATCACTTGAAATTTGGATATGTTGTTCACAACATGTATGGCTATCGTCGGAACTACAATCATAATTTTATTTAAATAATTTCTTATTGTTTATACTAAAAAACTAGTGAAAAAAAACCCGATTTTACGAATTTTTTTTCAAAAGCGCGCCATTTTGTCAATTTTTAATTTTTTCGATTTGTTCTAGTCCCGACCATAACTGCACTCTTTCTGATTAAGAATCTTCTTGAATTTTGTGTTTCAGATGAGTAGAAGTCTCGGATCGATCTTCACCGTCCGGGTCGGATTTTTCGAGAGGGTCGTCTTCAATGCCAATTATATGATAATAAACACTGTTTTTAAAATTAAAAAAAATTTTTTTTGTATACTTAATAAAGGTAGTAATAAACCCGAAAAGTTAAAACATCGATTTTTAAATTTTTTAAGGCAAAAAAAAAATCGTGAAAATAGGTGAAATTTTCGTGCTCTAGACCATACGGTCCCCTTAAAGGATAAGGTTACCCCAGGATCGCATTGGGTTCAATATTCATCAAACCCATAAAAAAACATCAAGAAAATCGAAGGATACATGCGTTGTGAAAAACTCATCTCGTTTAAAATTGAAAAAACTCATTGAAGTAATCTTTTTATTAATTTGATGCATATTCTTTTTATAAACAAAATTACGTTTGCAATTGAAAATTTTGACCTATTCATACATTTGGTTTGCTCGATTCAAGGAGTTATCGATATATTTGAATAAAAATATCGGGTAATATTTCGAAAGTTCGTCTTCGACGAACGTCTCGAGATACATTTTAAAAAAAACGCCAAATTCAGGGATTGCGAAAAATCGGTGCCGACCAACAAGCTGCTAGAAGCTGGGAACGTCATCTAATAAATGAGATCTCCGTACTGCATATAGGTACAGCATTGATTTTTTTTTTTCAAAGAAAGAGAAAAGAAAATAAAAAATGATTGCCGGCATTACATTCGTCAAGACAGAACAATTTATGTAGAATACTAATATGAAATTTAAAATGTAGGGTTAGATCACGGTCCTAGCTGTATAGAGACCGCGGTAGCTGTCATCATGTCTTTGTTTTATTCAAACTTTTCGAAAATGTACTTGTCTCGATGCGCTACCGCGAATCTAAATACGTACTATATGAATACTAGACTAATGCAAAAAAAAATTTCAACTTTTTTTCTTGCGGATTTACGTGCTATTATTAGACAATAATAAAACAAAATTTCTGTAAAAATCTGAGCTCGATTGCCCAATATTTAGAGGTGGCTATATCGACGTTTATGTATTTTTTAATTAAAATTTTTTATGTATTATTTAATTATGTATTTTTTAATTAAAATTTTTAAATTGATTTTATTCCATGTAAATATGATCACTGCATTAAATTACAATGTATATCTTGTTCGACTGCTGTTTTGCTACGAAGGAGGTCATCGACGATAAGAGAAAAAGTCAAGTCGTAATACATATCGAATCCCGAGAAATACAAAATAGATAAATTGCCTAACTCAAAAAAAACCTGACACCTGAACAATGTATATACGGGAATACTAAAAATAAAAAATGAGAAAACTGATTGTAAAAAAACGGTGGTGAACTTGAAATAGTTTGAAATAAATAATTTTCTGAAATAGCTTGAAAAATTGTTTTGGAAAAACAGAAATACTCCCGACTGCAAAGATTGTAATGACCTTCGCTGAGAAAAAATATTGTCGAATGAACAGGATGTCTCACTATGGGTTTCCAAAAAAAATATGATGATTAGAATATTTAGATCATATTGCATATTTATTCTGACCAAGAACACTGCGGTTGAATCAACGAAATATCTTTGAACAATAATATCAATGCTATTGAATCAAATTTTTTTTCTACAAAAATAGTAGCGAATTCCAAAAAAATGCGACATAATAATTGAACAAACAAGAAACAGATACATAAAAATAGAGAAGGAGTCATTCAATTTTTCTGTTCAATGTGAATTGGCATTCGGAAAAGTAGTTTGCATGCGAAAATTAAAAATTGAAAAGTAATAATGAACTATTAAATGTCATTGGTCGCACTATGAAATTTTTCTCCCACTTCCATTAAAATGATATTTACTCGAAAACTTTGGAAAATAAGAAAAACATTAAAAATTTTATTTTAGATTTTTTAGTATCAATTATCTTTATGCTTTGGGTTTTCAAGAAATGAAAATATTTAAAAGTCACAATTACCGTTGGAAAATAATTTTTAATATCTTATTTATTAGATCAAATGCTTGAAACTATATATGTAAGAAAATCTCTTATTGTGTCACCAACTGTTGAGGTGTAAGTAGCGCTCTCGCTGTTGGGTCAAGCCATTGAATAAAAAGGGGGGATGTCTTTAGAACATAGCTAAATCCGATTATGACTATAATATTTGTTAATTTTATCTACGTTATACGTTTTTTTCATTACCTATATTTTCCGTACATCCATTTAACATTCCATTATTACTTTTCGATTTCTAATTTTCGTATGCAAAGTACTTGTCCTACCGTCAATTAATATCTAGCAGAAAAACTTAACGATTTACTGATTGAATGACTTTTCTCTTTTTTTATTCATGACATTTTTATTCGATACTGTTCAAGGTTCACTACCTTTTTTGACAATTAAATTTTTTTTCTAATTTTAAGTGTTGCTAAATATGGACTTTTCGGGTATCAGTTTTTTTTTAATCCGACAATTTTTCTATTGTTTCTTATGATTCAATATATACAATGACTTCTTTTTTCATACGCGATAATCTACTTTTCTGCGACACTGCAGTCGAACGAGATTTACATTGTAATTTGATGCCGTGATCATATTTACTTGGAACGAAATCAATTCAAAATTTAAAAAATTAAAAAATACATAAAAGTCTATATAGCCACCTCTAAATATTGGGCGATTGAGCTCAGTTTTCTACAAAAATTTTGTTTCATTAATGTCTAATAATAGCACGTGAATCCGCAAGAAAAAAAATTGAAATTTTTTTTTTACATCAGCCTAATGAACACGCGTATTCCAATCTTTTCGTGTCTTACTTTTTTTCCATTTCTACACTCAATCAGTACAGTGTTCGTACATGTATTCACGATGTATATCATGAATCGTAGAAAGATGGCTACAAGGAGTACATATAGTACTAGATTTCTTTTCGATCCGCAATGTGCAATAAAAGAACAAAAAGATCAAGTGATAATGCTTGAATGATTTATTTTAGTATCATTTCAAATACGTCTTGAACGATTAACTGACAAGAGCACGAGCGTGCTGCAAACCAATGGGAACATTGAAGCGTAAATAAAAAAAAAAAACATTGCGTATTGAATGTGATTTGGGTCGAAATAAAATATTACGCGATATTAAATTGTACACGTTGGAAAAATGCAAGAACCCGTTTCTTGTATCGTTTTCATGTAACGCATAATCTTTCATCATCATTTTTTCATTGGGATTACATTTTTCCTTTAATTTTATCATCGGGATTAAAAATTTTTGATACTGCAACTATGCTTATCTGATAAAAAATGATGAATCATTTTATCATAATAGTTATTATATTAGTGTAAAAAACGATTATTTGGAAACAAGATTTAAAGTGTTTGTAAAAATTATTCGTAAATGAAAGGATCTAGCCGTTGTTTTGTTTTCCGTGATTTCGATTGTAATCCGTTGATCTCTCATATCACTTATTTAACGAGAGATACACGTAATTTATCAGGGTTAATTTGCCTATTGGTCCATTTTCAGTTCTCTAGTAACGAGAAAGAGAAGGAACAGAGAATAAATAGTTCATGGTGCTCATGAGGATTTCGTAGTGAACCATGTTGAAATTAATTTAGATATTACGATTTGCGACACGCAACTTCGAGCTCTGCTGTACCACAGAAGCGGGTTTAAATTCACCGCAGTGAGGATCGGCATCGGTACTCGATCCTCTCCACCGCACGGATAATAAGATTGATCGATTCTATGGTTTCTCCCTTTATCTCTGATTACATATATATAGTTATGTACCAACTGCGTACTCACTATTATACCGATTCCGTAGAGAGAACGGATGAACGACCTTTCTCTGGAATTCCAGCTCTTTGGTGCATTCTTGAATTCTCTATGGGACGAAAGCTTCGATAGAATTCGTGTATTATTGTCCACCGGGACAAAGCTTCGTCTCGTCTAGTTTCAAACAACAAGGACCAACGAAATTGACAAATATTTCTTTTTCTCATTGTAAGCCATTCTTTCACTTGCTTCCGTGAACATAAAGTTTTTCTTCCTTCATTCCCTCTTTTTTCCGCCTTCAGCGATTATTTGAGAACGATATTAAAAGTCTTGAGTTTCGCGTCTTGTTTCTATTTAATTCGCGTCCCATTATCTTTCTTCGCAGTGCGGAATCCAGAAACACTTGAAGGGAGACTTCTATTATTATAACAAGAGACGTACACAACCATAAAGAGTGTGTTCTTCGAAAATAATTCTGTTTTAATACTGACTACCGTAGAGTAGTATGCAGACATAGAATAACGGAAAAGTGAAGAAGCGTTGCTAAATCACAAATGAATATTTGTAGTTACTGTCTTCATATAGATTAATGTATATGGGGCATTCCATGCCAAACCGACCAGTTTGTGACCCCGACCATTTTTGATATTATCGACATTTTTTTATTTTCAGGTAACTACTGAAAGGAGTTTTTAGGAATTTTTTTAGATTTTTATATCAACCCGTTTAAAAATAATAAATTTTTCAAAATTTCGCACGAAATGTTTGTAAATGCTCCTAGCTTTTTCAATAACAGAGATATCAAAATAAAATAGTGGGTTATTTTTTTCGTCTTGAATTGTAGTTTCATAAAAAAAAAAATACAAAAAAATTATCAAAAGTCAGTTTCATATGTTTTTTTTTAGTTTTAATCTAAAAATATTTGTTTTTCAAAAATTGGGCCGTTTTGATTTTTTTTTGAAAAAATTAACCATTTTTCTAAATATATTTTTACATGTCCCAAGAAATTGGCCGTATAACAACTTTATTCATAATTTCTCCATTCTTAAATAACTCTATGGTAAATATCTTTATTCCAAAACATCTCTATTTATAAATATCTCTATGGGTGATAAACTGTATTCTTCAATAACTTTATTCTCAAATATCTCTATTTAAAAAATATGTGTATTCCGAAAGATCACTATGTTGAAATATCTTTATTCTAAAATATCTCTATTCATAAATGTGGTCAAAAAATCTCTTCAAAAATAATACTAATAATTATTAACCCTAGCTACACACTACGGGGTCCAATGGACCGACAGCAACACTACATTTTCACCTCTTTTTCACCACACGCCTTTTCATAAATGTGATAATATTTTGTCAAACAACTTTTTAGCTTTACTGATTACTTCTTTGGATTGGTCAGAGTCTAGCGTTTTGATTTCACTATAATTAAACCTCAATAGACGCGATTGTTACAATGTTATAGAGCAATAAAAGTCGTCGGTCCAATAGATCGATAGTGTGTAAGGTACTAAAAGCTATAGTGTGTAGCTAGGGTTAATTGTCAATTCTGAATTATATTTTTTTATTATTTTTCCCAGTTATAATTCCATTCCTTAAGAAATTATGAATAGAAAAAAAAAAATAAAAAATATTGGAACTTATTTCCATGTTTTTCTTTTTCAGTTTTCAATCAGACATTTTTTTTCACAACATGTAAAAATATGTGCAGAAAAATGATGAATTTTTTCAAAAAAATCAAAACAGTCCAAGTTTTGAAAAAAAAAATTTTTTTGGATTAAAACTGAAAAAACATGAATTTGACTTTTGATAATTTTGTTGTATCTTTTTTATGAAACTACAATTCAGGATGAATAAAATGACCTACTATTTTATTTTGCTATCTGTTATTGAAAAAGCTATGAGCATTTAAAAAAAATTCGCACGTAATTTTGAAAAATTCATTATTCTCAAACGGATTGAGATAAAAATCTAAAAAAAATCCTAAAAACTTTTTTCAGTAGTTACTTGAATATAAAAAAATTTCGAGAAAATCAAAAATGGTCGGGTTCACGGAATGGTTGGTTTGGCAGGGAATACCCCATATACATACCAATGCCAATTTGCTTGTCAATCGTCGTGTTTCATCGCTGTATTTGCGAGTATTTTACCTCAATTGAATATCTTACTTTTATCCATATTTCTTGCACCTTTATTCTTTTTCATTTGAGGCTTGGGCACGTTGAAACTTTAATTCATACGGAAAATTCAATTGTGTTATTTGAAAGACGAAGAGTCATGGTTCTCCATACAGTCGAATGAAAGCACTCTCGAAATGTATGTATTAATATTTATCTCCTCTCACGATTGCTTCAATTATCTTGTCAAAGAAATTTTCCAATTCTGTTTTTATTTACTATGAGTCGCAATACTTTTTTTGTTACTTCTTTTGTGGCTGGGGATTGCTAAGAGATAAGGATTGAATAAAATATATAATCGTTGAGCTACTCATTCAAAGTTTGATTATCACGAATCACCGCTTTCTATTGGATAAATAGGTCCTCTTAAGACATAAATGAATATTTATCGTTACTGGGATACAAATGCATTTTTCTCGTCGACTCATCGAGTTTTATTGGATTTAAGAAGCTTTTCTGTCTCCGCTGTATACTTAACTTTTCCTCTTTTATGTATTACTCCTAGATATTTCCTTTCAGCCCTCTACCCTAGTCGCAATTCGTCCATGTCAGGCTTTTTCATGTATATATCGTTATATCCTCCGGAAAAGTGGATCAATTAGTTTGTAGGACGAGAAAGTCAAATGAAGACTAACGAGTCTTGCGTTCTGAGCGACCTCTACTAATTTTTTTCTCGACTCTGTCCGCCTCATTGGATTTCTTTTCATCTTTTTCTCTACTTTATCCCTTTGCTTTTGGGGCATTTTTTCCGAGACTGCTATTGCATGGATATCGAGAGTATGCTTTACCCCCGGGACTAAATAAAAGAAGAGCACAACGATGCTAAGTAAGGATGGAGAATCAGGCTGAGTCGCATCGTTGAAAAAAAATACCACGAAGAAAAAAGCACACACGGAATTAACCAACAAGTTCCGCGAATAGAGTTTGATCGTAAAAGAATCAATTAAAGGCTGACCTGCGTTTATATTAAATTAACAGCCAAATCGAAGAAAGATGAAGAAACGGAATAATTAGGCGGAGACAAAAAATGTAACGCACTATTTTTACTGCGAATAGTAGTGGTTTTAATTTGACGAGACATTAGAACAAGACAAAAAGTCCAAATGAAAGTTACTGCAGAATTAATCAAGATCTTGTACTTTTAGAGATCGAAAGAAAGTATCATTGATCGAGATCCATATTATTCGACACAAAAAAGGCTCTCTTATATTTTTTTGTGAGATTTTATATGAATGAGAGAATTTTTGCAAGGTTGGTCTTTATGGCAGGAAATCTCTGTTATAACTTTTTGTGGAGGTTTTACGTTTAAGGGGGAATTTTTTATCGGAACAACTTTTTTGGGATTGGGGGAGGGGGTAAATGTACTTATCTCAATGTTTTTTACAGCATTTATGCTGTTTTTTTGCTTAAATATACGAGACTATCCTCTGAAAGTCACTGACGACATGCTTCAAGACTGTAATATGCGTGTATTGACAGTAAAAAAAATATTTGGAGTATGTTCTGTCGATGATGATGAGATAAAGTCTCGCTGAAGGTAATCAAGTAGTACGTGGAGTATGCGGAAATGTGCCGTGTGAGGCTTCCAAGTATATACTCTGGAGAAGAGTGGATCAGTCATATATATATAGAAATATGCACTTCTAAATGTATATCTATGTATATATTTGTTTAATGCGAAGGAGAGACGGCTAATGGGTGTCAGTGACAGAAGGAAAAGGATGTCTCGATGATCGAGTGTCGTCGATGCAGGTTAGGCTGGACATTGATCGATAGGACGAGCCAAGAGATCACGGTTTGGAGCAACCAGAGAGATTTCGCATCTCTGAGTGATCGGCATTCCTTCACGCCTCTTTCGAATTTCGAATTCATTCGCCTGAGCTTTCGATATATGCTTTTCGTCTCTTTTTCGCTTTGTACATTGTCGCTTCGATTTACTTTTTTATGATTTCTTATTTTCTCGCAAAGCGAGAAAGATCATGCAGTTCATTGCATCTTCATTTCGTCTTTTTTCTCTGTACTTTCTTCTGTTATTTCATAGGTGTACACAATGTGAATCTTGTTGCAGATGCCTACAGTACTATAATACATAAATGAACGGGTGATTCTTTTTCTTCCTTTTTATTCCTCATTCATTTCGCACTTTGTTTATATCTCTTCGCTCGATTAATTTATCCGATTTTATTCTTCGATTCGCGACTTGCTTGCCAGTATTTTCCCTATTCTTTGTACATCTTGATGGACTTCAATCCTCTCAGCTCATATTGTTGTTGTATTTTATGTATAGTAGATGCACGTACTCATGTATAGGCACTGGAGTGAAGTCGAGTGGAGCAGGGTAGACAAGGCTCTCCTCTCCTTTGGCCGTAAGGCCTTTTGTCTCGGGCAGAAACGACTCACTCTACATCCATACGAAACAATTCCCAACAGCACATATACCTATGCATGTATGGATGTTAACCTACACTTCCTCAGAGCCGATGAACCTCATTCCGCGAATCTCGCGGGACACAAATGTTTTCCACACGATTTCACGCGTTTTCTCGTAAACGTCCCCCCCCCCCCCCGACAAATGCACCCTAACGACACACTTCGATCATTTCACCGATTATCGTTTCTGCTCTTTTAAAATATTCAATATCTATATGTCTTCTTTAAGCATCCATAGCGCTGAGATTCATATTTCCTCGGGATCATATTTCAGTGCATGAATATTCCCCTGGTACAATCGACAATAGGAATTCTAGATAGAGGGGTGTCCCTATTGTATTCATCAAATTAATAGATTCCATTGATGGCGTTTCACAGTAAACATGGGTTCTTTCAGTATGAAGACATTTTTTAAAAATGTTTTATTTTCAACTTCTTTAAAAAAACTCTTTCGTGCCAATAGTGATTTTTGCGACATAATCTACATTAGTATTATTCATTAATATTAATAAATAATAATAAAGCAAAAATTCCATTGAGCTGGCAGTGTTTCTTGACGGGAGAGAAATTGTGTAAGTAGCGTCACGTCGTCATGGTTTATCACCGGGGGGTAACCCGATGTTATTTACCGTCGATGTTATAATTAACGCTTGCCTCAAAGGCCTCGAGCAATTTACGTAGCTGCCAGATAAAACACGCGTTTGCTGTATTTTTTGTCTCTGTTCCTGTTTCTCTTCATCCATTTTTCGTGCTCTTTCGTTTTTCGCAACGGCGTTAATTCGCTCGTTCTCGCAACTTTCATGTCACCGAAACGACTGTTATTCTCTTTCTTGCATCTGGCAAATTATCTCTCTTGACTTTTCGTTTATAAATATATAAGACTGCAGCCAAAACTCCCTGGAGTTTAACGAATTTCATGGATCTTTCACAACTCTGTTCTTTATTTTCTCTTTTTCAAAATAATGGAGATAAAATTTATTGACTGGAAACAAGTAGTTTTTTTCCACATATTTCAAGAAGAGACACGGAATCGAGGCTCGCTGCATTTTTCACGTTTTTTTAAAAGTGTTTCTCGCTCGTGATTGTCACTTTTTTTAACGTCTTCCTCGTTCTTGCAAGAAACGATCAATCTCTGTCCTGGAGAGCGATGGAGAGTCGAGTGACGAACGTGGATTAAGGTGAGCCCTCAATGGATTCAACCCGGATGCGCTCCAATGAGGAAATCGTTCATGCCGAACGTCCCTCGACGATTCAACTTTGTGTTGTCACGAACCTCAATATATTGTACATTTTACGATGTATTGCCGA
Organism: Rhimphoctona megacephalus; assembly: GCA_963989365.1. Lineage (NCBI taxonomy): Eukaryota > Metazoa > Arthropoda > Insecta > Hymenoptera > Ichneumonidae > Rhimphoctona > Rhimphoctona megacephalus. The sequence continues at coordinate 21,898,886 of OZ022416.1, read as the reverse complement.
TCATCGCAATTTTTCATTTCTAGTTCTGCAATCTCGGTTTTGCTTGAGATTACATAAATAATAAGTAAAGAGATTTTAATTCGAACAAAGTATTTTCAATTGTCTGATATAGATTATGAAAATTTGAAGCTCATAAATCTAGAAACTTTGACGGTTAACAGTGGATGTTTGCGCACAATGGTGGAGCGACATGCTGATAAATGAATGACGGAAGTAGGGATTGAAAGAAGAAGAAAGAAGGAGAACGAGATAACGAGAACCGCAGGAGATCGAAAAGAGGGGAATGTTATATTAAAGAAGAGGACCGAAATCGAGATTAATCGATGTTGATTGAAACGATCGTGAAAGTACATAGATATAGTATGCTTCTAAAGTCCAAGACCCCATGGCTTTTCTCCTTCTGGAAATGTTACATTGGATACTCTGCCAATGTAGCTTCCGAAAAGCCCTTCGTCAGCTTTAGACAATTTCACGAAAGAATGATCACACTCATCTCCGACGACCATACGATAGAGTCTACCTTTAAGATAGGATCGTCTTTTGCGAACGATGAGGAAGATGAAAAAAAAATGTATTCTTGAAATTTCATTCCTTTTCAGGGTTGAAGGAAATGTCTACATTCAAAAAAGTGCTCTGTCTGCAAATTTATTTGTTCGGCTGCTGAGTACCGAACTCTATTATTGGTTGTGAAGTTGAGGAGGATGATATTGCTCTTGTAGCCATATTTTTCAAAGACCACTCATATGACTGATCAATTTTTATTAACGCTGATCTTCTCGCAACATTTTTGTTCTTCTATTATTGTTTCATTTTCATCATCGTTTCACCAACGTTAATAATTTTAAAAAAGTTAACACTGTAATCAGTGTTAATTTTTTTTTATCAGCGATAATGATGATTAAATGACAAAAAAACATCATTATCACTGATTGAATGAGAGCTCAGATTCTCAGATGTCTTAAGTTAAAAGGTAAGGCGATGTATATATGTTTAGCTTCACAGACAGCAAAAAGTTCGAGCGAACGAATCTCATCACGAATCTTTTTTAGGTGCCCACGCGAAGCACACCTCGGAATGCATTTCTATATATGGTGTCGAGCCCACAAACTCGTCGAGGTTGCAGAAAAGTTCGTAGGGTTGGTGATGTGGGGATGAGACAAATATCCACTCCGGAAGAAAAATGAAGTCTAGAGATGACAAAAAAAACGAATATACGTCAGCTTAAGAGCATGCATGGAAAAGAAGAGCATCAGAAACGCAAACGTCCATTGCTGCTGAGGCCGTAAACGTATCTCTCATATTCTCAGGAAGACACCTGGACGATCGGAGATATATGAGGGTACTTTACCGTGGAGCAAAACCTCGGCTTGGCGTCCGATGGATCTCGAAAGATGCGCAATGTATATTTGTGAGTTCACTCAGATAGAGAAAAGTTTTAATAAAGCATCTACACGGAGAGAAAAATACCACAAAAATTATGGTGCTCTGCACTACAAACTGTACGCAAATAACATTTTTGGGAGGATTCATCGAAAAAAAAATAAAAATTCGAATCAGTATTGCAATATTTAAAATAAACCTATGAGTTTTTGTAATGCGGCACAGTTTAATTTCCGAAACAACACTAGAAAAAGTCCTATTAAGGCGAGAAACCAGTTTAGGAGGCCGAAATTTTGGTGTATTTCATGAATTTTTTTAACAGGGAAGGAATAATCAGAATTTGTTTAAACTTGGAGGATATTTTATTCATGTTTTGAAGTACACTTTGTAATTTTTTTAAGTCATTTCCGCTAGAAATAGTGGAGTTAGAAGCTGCTGTCCATGGACGATCGCCATCCGAGTTTTTTGCTGATGGGCATTCCTGAAGTCACAATTTTTATCTGTAATCATTACAATTTTTTTTTCGTTAACAACATATTTCCTGAGAATATGAACCTACCTAATTGTGATAAAAAAAAGTTGAAAATTGCATGTTTTTGAGGTGTTTGAACGCAATGCCATGTTTTTATACCATGTTTTTTCACCTTTTTTGCCTTAAAAAAAATATTTTTAATAATAATATCATCCCAAAGTTAGGTTCATATAGATTGCAATTAAATAAAGAATATTCACACACATTTTCAGAACGATTGGTCAATAACTTTTTGAGCTAGAATGCCCACCAGTTGAAAAAAGTCGTTTCGAGAAAAACGCGTTTGAAAAAAATGTAGCGAAAATGAGAAATTCAAGGCAGTAATTAATTATATAAACTGCTCCCCGGTTAATCAGCTAATCCAGCATTATATAGCAACCCCTCTTCTTCTTCAAACGCATCATTTCGGGCTTGCATCTCCTCTTGACGAGCTTTCCGAGTTTCCGTGGTCTCCAACGAGCTACGCCTATTTTGTCTTTTCACGCGCTGCTCATCCATGTGCCCGGCAAAATTGAAGCACTGCGAGCCAACTACGAGTTTTAATTCGTTCATCAGCATTAGAAGGGCTGAATTTCCTTCATTAAATAACGCAGTAGCCAAGAATGCTGCAACCTCGACTATTTTCAGGCCAGCATGTAGGTGCTTTGGGGCCAATCGCCAAACGGTCGAATGGAAACTTTCATTAGCGTTCTGCGTATGACCGCCTAAACATCTCGTCAGCAAATCGTCTCTCGATAAATCTTTGTATATTGGAAGAATTTCTTTTTAAACGTCGGGGTGTAATGGGACAGGATGCGCTTCAGGCTCCGTTCCAAGTGCTTTAGCTTGCTGCCACCAACTGTCTTATCCCTCTGGACAGTTGTCGTGTTGTGGATTGTCATCAGTTTTTTAGGTTTCCTAATGTTTCGGAGCCGAATTCCCATCCTTTTCTGAACATGGCCTATGCATTCACTTTTGACAACTGTCAGTTCATCACCGTAGGGATTTAAATTAACAATTGCTGTGAACGATTTCGAATCTCCGTCACCGATATAATTGCCGTATTTTACACCATATAGTTCCTCTGATCTCAAGAACGTCATTTTTACGGATTCCACTTCCATGCTTCCCGCGGAGCCTTCATGTGTTTTCATGCAATTTTCTTCGTCATGACCGTCTTTCCATGCTAGATATTCTGCTGAATTTTTCGATTTGTTCTTCCAATATATACATGATTGGCAGTAACTGCTTCGTACAACCAGATCGATGACTTTTCCGGAGTAATATCCGATGAGTGTTCGAGTACCTTCTACCCAAGGCCAATCTAGAACATCTGCCGAAATCCCCCTCTCTCTATTATCCCGTAGTACAGGGGTATTGAGCCAGGTAACTGAATAAGGGACTACCTGAGTGACCGCTCCGTTCTAACTACAGCGCGCTTCGGCGCCGAACTGACGGGCGATCACTTAAGTGCTCATAGCATCGGAACTAATCGGAATTTTGCTTTGAAATTTTGGCAACATACTCTTGAATAGTTTTACTAACAATTTATGAAATAAAAAAAAGTCGATTTTTTGACCCGTCTAAACTGGTTTCCCGCCTTAAAAAACGGGAGGGGGGTGCGTAAAAGGTCACGTGGTAGAAGTGAAATTTCTAAGCGATGTACAAAAGAATATGCTTAAGACGTTTAAGAGTAAGATATTATTGGTTAACGGTTGTGCCTCTGGTGTACGAAAATTAATATTGAATTCCTTACCAAGAATCATAGGACTGTCGTCTAAATTTTCAACTAAGACAGCAGCATCGTCAATTGTATATGGCAGCAACGTTCGGTGGAGGAATCGTATGATCTCATGGACGGTGTTATTTAGACAAATCCCTCACGGAACCAAACATCCAATGGACGTATTTTGGACGTACATAAGGCCAAAAAACATCCCTGTCACGTTCATTGGATGTTTGGTTCTGTGAGGGATGTATACTGTTACTAACAATATTCGCTGATTGCGTGAAAGTCAACGAAATTCTTCTAGAAAGCCGCCCATTGATGTTGCAGTGTTACGTCACAGCCTTACGCTAGGCCTGCCCATAATTTCTTCATTATATTTTATCTATCGTGTACCATCAGACGGTACATCTCTTAAACTTATATCATCATTCGTTGATAACTAATTTATATTTAATAATAAGCTCAACAATCGAGTATATACTACCAAATAATCGTATATACTTTTAAATAATAATACATATTGTAAGAGTATACATTCTGTAAGATACTCGACACTCTTATACATTTTTTCGAATATCGCTTTCTATTTCAAAGTACAAACATAAAAGTTGCACGTGTGCTCTAGACAACTCTCGACTTTCAGTCGCTACAAAAATCTCAACATGAATTTAACAGGAAATCGTAAAAGCACATAAGCACTTTTTCTAGACCACCCTTAACTTCAAAACATATTCTCAAATTTTATTATCATAGCAACATTTTCCAGATCTAGAAATTCGAGAACACTCGACGAAATAAACATTTTCCATGAGTCCCAAATGCACGCTTTCAAATTCCAAGATGACCACGTGTATATCCTTGAAACTAAAGCCAACCCTGCTTGATGCATTTTCTCAGACTCCGGAAATCCCAGATACAATTTAATGACTTTTCTTCTAATCACATTTCCAGAAAAGTCTCCCCCATAACAAACTCCAATCACAAAATTAGGACACTAAATTAATGGCCTCCTATTTTAATCCTAGTAAAAAAGCATAACAAAATAGGTCCCCATCATAACGTCCTACCCCCAAAAATCGGACAATCCTACAAAAATCTTCAACTCCAGCAAGACAGAAATTCAACAACAACAGTTAGCATCGAAATCCAAACCAATTAACATCGTTCTAATAATCTGAATTCAAATCATCGCGGCTCAATAACATTGTAAAGTCAGCGCTCGAAATTCGAACAAGTATTAACAGTTTCTCAAAATCTATTCAATCGCAAATTATAAATCAATAGCTAACTCCAATTGATTAAAAACCATTATAATCATTACAAACGAATTCGAAATCTAAATCGCGTTCAGCGCAAACTCCAAAAATTGTAAAACCAAGGTGTAACAACCAACAGTATAATTATTAGTGAATAAATATTATATATTTTGTGTGAAAATAGAAAAATCTCCGAACAATTTTTATTTCAAAACGTCTCAATTACGATATTACGATAACAACGCTCTCTCAAACCATAAACGCCTTAAATTAAAAGGTTACGTTTACTAAAATATAACTAATATGTGTTGGGGAATCGCGCAAATCTCAAGTAAGACTCACAATAGTCCAGTCACCTTAGGCCATATTTTACAAAGTTCTATTCAAGAGACCTAGCCTCTGGCCAATTTTTTTATAGGTTGTTTGGACCTATAGGAATATAGCCCTGAATTTTCGTAAAAATCTGAGTTGCATTTTAGCAATAAAAAATTATTGAAAATTAAAAAATTGTTTTTTTTTTAGTTATTTTTTTTGGAACGCGTCCTATCGAAAAAAGTTTCGAATAAAAGTTGTTCATCATAATGTCCTCTATAAAAAAGATCCTGTATTAAAATGAGCTAGCATTGTTAATTAAGCGGTTAATTGCAAATGAAAAAAATTGTCAATTTCATTTTTGCAACCGCAATCGATTGTTTATCATCATATCGGATTGAAGTTCATACATGATGTAGGGGAGCCGAACCCCAAGAGAATCGTGCAAGATTTATCGATCTGCGAGATATAGTTTAGCAACAATCTGCGATCATCGAAAAAACTTTGGCATTCAATAGAATTTCCCGACGAAGGCCCACAGCGTAGAAAAAAATCGAGGAGCTTCGTGTCATCGTGCACAAGTGATATGGAAAAAAAAAATTGTTTTCGTTGAAAATAAATACTATTTTTTGACGATTTTCGATTTTTGCTTATAAACAAATAGCAATTCTGACCAAAGTTACAAAGATATTCGGAAAATTCTTAGACCATCTAATGCGTTTTTGAAAACGAACAATTAAAAAAAAAAGTTGCAATATCTTGATTACAGCCCGAGATATGGATATTTTTACGTTTTTTCAATTTCCTATTGTTGTAATTAAGATTTTTGCAAAATTCAAATTCGTTATCCTTCCCTACACTTCCGGCTACGGGATTCAATAAAATACTGACCTTTAGGAGAAATTATGCCATCACAGTTATCAACGTATTCCGATCGACGGCGCGCGGCCGAGCGCGCGGCGTCGGCCGCTCGGCCGGGCGGCATGGTGGGAGTACCCCCTCTCGCTCCGCAGCCTCGTGCGATCGGCTTAGTTAACAAATTTGATAACTTACTTAAAAATGGTCGTAGACCAATTTACTTTTTTTTAATTTTACGTGATTTTTTCGCACGAGCACGATGGTATCCTTATAAATCATGTTCACCACATAGCAGACCCATGACCATCGTTTTTACAAAATTTACATATAACCGTGCTTTAAAATCATTTTACTATGAATGGGAAAGGGTATCATAAATAAATCTTTTCTCCGACACTGTTCCATTCATTACAATAAGTTTATTAATGTGAAAGAAAAGAATTTAGGAAAGAAAAATTCATTACAAAAACTCTCTTTTCACTCTTTTTTCGTTAGGCTCGTACTCGTCGTCACTATCAACATTTGTTGGAGCTGTTACTATGGGATAGTCAATTCCAATTTCGTCGTCGATTGCCTCTGAGAATTTGGAAAATTTTTCCTCTTCCTCATCATCGCTTAAAATTACCTCGGCTTCGACAGCGTTCGCACAACTCATACCGTTACATTTTTTGCACAGAATCGTGCATTTCAGTCCTAATTTCTGACACGTATAGTAGGATGTGCAGCCACTCTTATCACACGAGCATGATATAATTTCCAACAAGTTGGGCGGAATAGGATCCTTCCTACACATTATCGGCTCCAACATGTTTCTACTTTTCTTCCACCCCCACTGCATCGGGTTCTTTGAACATTCACCTTGGCATTGACAAACTTGTAAAAACGTGCGAAGCGAATGTTCATTACAAACCTCAGCAGTTGGGGGAAGATAACTTAAATTAAAGGTGCTCTTAAGGCTCGATTTTGTGAAACACAAGTATCGGAATTCGTCATAACCCATATTATCTCTATTACGCGCACCATACATGGCCATTACTATATTTTGTCCAGTTGCTATTCTTTTCAGTTGCTTTTGCTCAAGAAAGGAAATTGAAAATGAACATTAATTTCTTCGAAATTATATTTTAAGTGCATTACTAACTTATTGTAGTGAATGAAACAATGTCGAAGAAAAGATTTATTTATGATACCCTTTCCCATTCATAGTAAAATGAATTTAAAGCACGGTTATATGTAAAATTTGTAAAAACAATGAACATGGGTCTGCTATGGGGTGAACATGATTTTTAAGGATACCATCGTGTTCGCGAGAAAAAATCACGTAAAATTAAACAAAAATAAATTGTTCTACGACCATTTTTAAGTAAGTTATCAAATTTGTTAACTAAGCCGTTCGCGCGAGGCTGCGGAGCGAGAGGGGGTACTCCTTCCTACCACGCCGCCTGGCCGAGCGGCCGACGCCGCGCGCTCAGCCACGCGCCGTCGATCGGAATACGTTGATAACTGTGATGGCATAATTCCTCCTAAAGGTCAGTATTTTATTGAATCCCGTAGCTGGAAGCGTAGGGAACGCTAACGAATTTGAATTTTGCAAAAATCTTAATTACAACAATAGGAAATTGAAAAAATGTAAAAATATCCATATCTCGGGCTGTAATCAAGATATTGCAACTTTTTTTTTTAAATTGTTCGTTTTTCAAAAACGCATTAGATGGTCTAAGAATTTTCCTGATATCTTTGTAACTTTGGTCAGAATTGCTATTTGTTTATAAGCAAAAATCAAAAATCGTCAAAAAACAGTATTTTTTTTCAACGAAAACAATTTTTTTTTCCGTATCACTTGTGCGCGATGACACAAAGCTCCTCGATTTTTTTTTATGCTGTGGGCCTTCGTCGGGAAATTTTATTGAGTGCCAAAGTTTTTTCGATGATCGCAGATTGTTGTTAAACTATATCTCGCAGATCGATAAATCTTGCACGATTCTCTTGGGGTTCGACTCCCCTACATCATGTATGAACTTCAATCCGATATGTTGATAAACAATCGATTGCGGTTGCAAAAATTAAATTGACAAATTTTTTCATCTGCAATTAACTGCTTAATTAATAATGCTAGCTTATTTTTGTATAGGACCTTTTTATAGAGGACGTTATGATGAACAACTTTTATTCGAAACTTTTTTCGATAGGACGCGTTAAAAAAAATAACTAAAAAAAATCGATTTTTTAATTTTCAATAATTTTTGATTGCTATAATGCAACTCGAATTTTTACGAAAACTCAGGGCTATATTCCTATAGGTTCAAACAACCAATAAAAAAATTGGCCAGAGGCTGGGTCTCTTGAATAGGACTTTTGCTAAGGTGACTGGACTACAAGCGGCAGTGGTAAATCTCAAAAAGTTGTTACACGCGCTCTTCTGGCGCCTTATTTCCGGTAACGACGTGTTTCCTTTACTCGCTCGCCGAAATAATATAATCATTAAAAATAGATAAATAAAACCAAAAATTAAAAGGAGAAATAAATAAATACTCATTACTAGAGATTTATGTTTCACAACTTTTATTATTATTATTTACATTTTTTAGTATTCTACGATTTGGCCATAAAGTAGCTTTAACATAAAGTAGTTTTAACTCTTTCTTCTATGATCAACCTGTAAGAAACGAAAGAATGGATATTCTAATGAGTACGTGATAAAAGTATAGCTATTCTTTTTTGATTCTTGAAATATGTATGTGTTTTCATCATTTATTCTTTACGGCGAAAACTGTAATTCTGTAAATTATGAAAAGGCTATATTTATGATGGTAGTCGCTCAACAGGTTTCAGATTTTATAATTGTTATATGAATCCATGAGCAAAATTTACATCCCTGTGCGTATATCTAATATTATTTTTCATATCAATATGATATATATTAGAGATATTTCGTTCATCTGCAATTTTAATAAATACTAATATATTTACATACGTGTGCAAAGTTCGATCATAAAGATATGTCATATCTGCAATCGCTTCATAAATCATAAGAGAATTGACGAACAAAGAGAATAAACGATAGGGTTGATATTCATAAAAAGATTTTTAATTAGCTTAATTCTCAAGAGACCAATTGTTCGAGTGATGATGTACATGGACGTTGTGTACGCCGCTTAAAATTGCAATAGAATCAAGAATGGAGGAAGAGATAGTGCGGGTATTTATCTTGCTTTATGGGGCAAAGCAGCCCCAGGCCTACGGACATAAATTAAACAACCCGGTGGAACGAAAACGCGTGTACACCCCGTGTGCAACAGCCTCGACACTGGAGTGAGGGTGTCTCGGATTTCACTCCCGGTCGCTTTGCCATTTTGCCTTTTATTAATTTACATTTTTTTAGCCCCCTACCCTTGCCCATTATTGCAGTGTCGTGTATATTTTGTTTATGTCTTTTTGTTTTTAAAATTTAGCGAAACAGCGACTGGAGCACATACGGTGCCTCGGGCTTGCCGGCACGCGTTACAATTTTCACACGTTTATGGACGCAAGAACGGCATCGTTTAACTGGTGTATGAGTTCTCGTTAGGAACCACCGCAACATGTACCCATAACTCGTAAAATATACGGATAATCGCTGAGGGATATTGCTTACGCTACTGAAATGTTGCAAAACGGATTTTAAGGTATAAGGATATTTAGTATTTCGTTATAATGTTGATAGTAAAATATTAAATTCGATTCTAATTGGAAAACAAACAATTCAACAAAATTCTTACTATTTTATGATTCAGGGTAAATTATGAAAAAAATCAAAACGACTTTTTTCGAATTCGCCAAAATAGCGATCTTTCCAAGGACAGTAGAAAAAAGTGGCCTATCACAGAAGTTGATTTGAGTTTTTTTTTGTTGTTATAAGTTTCCGCAAATTATTGCCAATTATTTTTTATCAATGTCCTACAAAAAACGTCTCACGCTGAGGCAACCATTAACCGACGGATCATGAGACGATGCCTGTTTTTTACAACATATAAATAAATATACATGGGACATTCCACGCCAAATTGACCTACGTCAGACCCTACCATTCTTTGATTTGGCTGAAAATTTTATGTTTATGACCCATTGAAAAAAGCTCTCTTGATTTTTTCAAATTTGTTGGTCCATGCACTCGAGAGATATGATTTTTTTTCAAAATTCGATGTTTTTTTTCTTCAAATGATTGTAACTCTCAAAAATCGACCAAATCGAACTTTTTTTCAGAAAGGTTGGTTTTTCACCGTACTATTAGAAAAAATATACGAAAGTGTAATTGATATTTGTATTCCGTATTTTTTCTCAATTTAAAGCAATTTAAAGTAAAAAAAAACATTGGTTTTAAGATGTTTGCCCTTTTTAAGTTTTTTCAAAAAAATCAAAAAAAAAATGTTGACCAATTAAATGATCTTTGAGACTAGTTCCATTATGGGCAGATTTTTCATTATACATTTTTTTCATTTTGAAAAAAAAATCATTTTTTTTACCAGTCAATTTGGATCACAATGAACTTTTTTTTGAATGTAGGTTTTTACCAGACTCTTGGAAAAAATTACGAAATAATCATTGAAAATCGTTCCCTATATTTTTTTCAATGTTTCAGCAAAAAGTCATTAAATTTAAGATGTTGGACACTATTTATTTATTTCAACAAAGTCACAAAAAAACCCTGACCAATTAAATGATTTTTGAGACCGTCCCATCATGGAGAGTTATTTTTTCATATTTCTTTTCTTAGTTTCAAAAAAAATTCCATTTTTTTTTAGTCAATTCGTACCAAATAGTACTTTCTCATATTAGAAATGTTCGTGTGAAACAAAATATATAAAAAAAAAATAGTTCGATTTGGTCCAAATTGACTGAAAAAACAATTAATTTTTTTTTCAAAATAAGAAAAAAAATAAGCAAAAATTCATATAAAAAATCATATAATTGGTCAAAGTTTTATGTGAATTTTTTGAAAAAATTTAAAAAGGGCAAACATCTTAAAACCAATGTTTTTTTTTGCTTCAAATTGCTTTAAATTGAGAAAAAATATGGAATACAAATATTAATCATTCTAACAAGAAAAGTTCGATTTGGTCAATTTTTCAGAGAGTCACAGTCATTTGAAGAAAGAAACATCGAATTTTCACGAAAAATCATATTTGACAAGTGTATGGACAAAAAAATCTGAAAAAAATCAAGAGAGCTTCTTTTAATGGGTCATACAAAATATAAAATTTTCAGCCAAATCAAATAACGGAAGAGTCTGACGTAGGTCGATTCGGCGTGGAATGCCCCATATACACGCGCAATCCGCGTTTGCCTCGTCTTTTACGGTCGCACGCTGTGAATTTATCGACGAAGTCAACTCCCGCATCAGCCATACTCGTGCCAACGTTAAATGCGTGCCTTCGAGTACTGACACACTTGTAGCGGTAGTTTCGTATAATACTTTTTGTTTCTCTTCAGTATATAGATTTATTTGTTTGTTTTATTCTGTCTTTCTCGGTTTGTCCCTTTCGGGTATCTGACTCGACCTGGCGCGTGTTTAAGCCTCCCACGACTTTTGTCTCCCGCTACGACATGGTCGAGACCGCAGACAGCGAACCCAAAGATGGGCACTAAAATGATGAGACACGTTTCGTATGGTTAGCAAAAAAAGTTTCGATTCAAGAGTAACTCTCCAGATAATGAGAGAGCCATTTATCGTGTGAGAAGCAATAATACGTTTCTTCGAAAAACTATTTTATATTGTAAGAAAAAAAACAGAAGTTACAAATTTCCAACAAGATTGAACGAACTATTATATTTTTCAAATATCACTTTCTGTGGGCACATTTATTGGAGCATTGAACTCATTATACAATTATAAAAAAAATAATTAACGACGAATAATGAAACGCTGAAAAGGGAAATTGCTTTTACGATAATTGTAACGGGTCTTTGAGGCATATAAAAGTTTGAAGCACCGCGTTCGTGAAGCAAGATTTTAATGCTTCATAAAAAATAGTCTCCAAATAAAAGAAATGGGATAAAGAGATCCGAAGGAGATTTCGGTCTTCTTGGACGTTCCGGGAATATAGCGTGGAGACGAGGTGAAAAGAAGAATATTCTGCATTTCACCCAGACAGAGGATTGGGGTTGTTTGTGAGGGAAGTAAAATTGCGAAGATTTGTCGATATCGAAGGGTGCAAAACTCGTTGTCATTAAGCCGCAGTGTTCATGCTTTTTTGACCCTTTAAACCTATCCTCTTTTCCATGAACTCTTCACTCTTCTTTCCCTCCTTCAAATTCTGAAAATAAGAATGAAAAGAAAAAAGAAGTGGTGATACTTGAGAAGGGGATGACCGAAAGAGTGGGGGCTAGAAAAGGGAAGGTTGTATAGCGAGAGGAATCGCGGGCTGCATACGAATTAGTGGGCGTCTTCGCCTGATATTAAAAGGCTTTGGGAGAAACGATTCCACGGAGACATCGAGCTCGAACGCGGCTTTATCGCCGAAACAAATGTTCCTCGAAAAAGACTCGAGTGCGTCAAGATGTGTCCATGAGCAAAGAAAGAGGGGGAGAAAGAGCGAGAGAAACAAAGGGGAAGAGGAAACGAGAGATAGGGAGAAAGCGCGAGCGTGACAGATTATATTTCCGTGTGACATTGCGGGTACGCCGGGCGAACATTTCTCGCGGTGACGCCGATTCGAACGATCCGATTTTGTAAAGTAGACAGAACAATGAAACCAATAACCCACGCAAAAAGCTCCCCCATAAATTTTCCATGTGCAAACATATATATCTGTATTTATACCCATCTATCGTCAAGTCTGTCGCTGTGAAAAAATCAAGATCGAAATTGCACCTCTTATTAATCAAACTATTTGTCCAACAAGAATTTATCGACTTCGCTATTGACACATAACGGAGTTATTATGACCCTTAAGATCTGCTATATTAACAATCTGTTCAGAACCCTATAGATAAAACGTCTTTTAAATAATTTAATATCAAAATTTAATTTGTTTGGAAGTTTCTATTTTTTTAATTAAAAAATAATTCTTGATTGGTAGGTACACTGCAACAAATTTGCTGTGTGAACTAAAATGGCGTGAGTGGTAAAAAAAATGGTGTTAATTTCTGAAGTGAAAATAACACCGGTCGTTTAGTAAGAAACTGACCCGGTGTTATTTCCCGATTCAACACCATTTAGTGTCAAAATAATGAGATAACATTTTTTCGGGTAAATTGGTAAAATTTATCGTGCAAAATTACATGGTACTTGCCTATTGTCCTTTATGTGTAATTTTTACACCATCTCATTGTTGCTTTTTCCAATTTTGGAAGTTGAAATAACACCGAATGTTTATTACAGATGCTTTTAAGGTGTTAATTTTATACGATTTGTTGCCAACTGTTTTATATTCACCGTTATGTACGATCAAAAAAACCCATAATTTATTAATTGACTTTGTAGAACAAGGTTTCCTCACAGTCATAAATCGTAGACGAATTATTTTATTACCATATTAAGCAATCAAACTCGACTAATAATCTTGACAAAAATATCTATTCTCGATTTCAATGCAGATATTCGCGGAAGGCCTCTTCTGCACACGTGCGATATGTTGCCTTATATCGTGGTAAAAAAAAAAAAAAAAAACAGGCGTAAACATCGTCGTCTCAGTTAGATTCTCGAGGTCAACCTATGTTTTCAAAATTTGCAGCGTTTTGTTTTGCACAGTGAGATTAGCTGAGAATTTTGAATACTCTGCAATACGCTAGAAATCTAAAATAAAATTGTCATGTTGAAAAAGTCAAACAATTTATTAAAATCCGATAACATTCTCAAAAAGCTATTCATTAATTTTTCAAATATTGAGATATTTATACATTGTTCAATGTGTTAAATTACTCACGTAATTTTTTTTTTTACCACGACATAGATATCGCACGTGTGCAGAAGAGGCCTTCCGCAATTATTTGCATCGAAATTGAGAATAGATATTTTTTGTCAAGATTTTTATACTTTTTTTTAGATTTTTGTTAAGATTTATTTAAGTTTGATTGCTTAACATTATAATAAAATAATTCGTCTACGATTTATGACTGTAAAGAAATCCTGTTCTACAAGGTCAATTAATAAATTATGTGTTTTTTTGATCGTACATATTGGTGAATATAAAACAGTTGGCAACAAATCGTATAAAATTAACACCTTAAAAGCGTTTGTAACAAACATTCGGTGTTATTTCAACTTTCGATATTGGAAAAAGCAATAATGAGATGGTGTAAAAATGACACTTAAAGAACGATAGGCAAGTACCATGTAATTTTTTAGTGTATCATCCACCATTTTGTATGTCGAATTTCCAAGTTTTGTTTTTTGGGATTTTATTTCACCCGAATATTTTTTATTCCATTTTTTTTTTTCATTTCAAATTATTCTTCTGCCCAAAGTGTTATTCGATGAAACATGCATTAGCTACATATTATATGCCGGATTGGTAAAGTATGTATCATATTTCACCGTAGAATAGTCAAGTAGACAATGGTATAATAGGTAGCGTTCGTGCGTGTTAGGTCGTAGATAGGTAGGTAGGTCGGATCGAATCCCCTCCGTGTAGGGAAGAAAATTTTTCCTAAGAAATGAATGTCGTCAGTGATGCGAACTGTGAAATATGATCAACGATGATGAAAAACTGATTTACAATTAATAGAAAAAATGTTTATTTGTTAAAAACAAAAAAGTTCTGGGGTGTATTTCTTACACAATCTTTTAACATTTATTTACACTCTAATACCAATGTCATTATTTATTCAACGTCAATCCGACCACATCATATTGATGATTTTTTTTTCCACTTACACCGAGGCAAGGTGTCAATCGAAAAAAGCACCAAAATGTGTTGAGTGACGTGGTGTTAACCAATAACTCCGATTTTACACGAAATAGTTGACCCTGCTCATTAACATCGTTCTTTAACACGAAATGGAGGGACCTATATGTATCACTTGTGGTGTTAAATTTGTGTTATATTTAACACCAAATTTTTTACAGTGAGAAGACCTCTGTGTAAATCCAAGAAAAACGTTTAACCGAATTTACGACTTTTATGGTTGATAATGCGAGAAAATCCTATGTGAAATCTCGGTGACGGTTGTCGGTTGTTGAGTGGAAAAAAAAGTAAGCGTCTCATGGGATGAGACAACTGTCAGCCTCTATTCCGGAAACCCCGAAACAATTCGTCTTCTTTACGGAATCTCGTTGCAATGTTTCTACTTAACTTTCATACATATCTGTATACAGAAATGGATACAGAGGTAAACGTTTTGCGACAATTTCCCAAGACTATTCTTTCCTTTCTCGGCATCTTATTTCCCTCTTCTCCTACGATATGACTTCGAGATCCGACATTAAATTGGATGTACGCTGTTATAGAGTTTAAGTTCCGCATTCAACAGTACTATATTACTACAAACTTACAGGAATCGAAGAAGGTTTCGGTACGGTTCGCGGGGATAATTTAAGGTTATCGAAAGGGCGTGTTAACGAGGTCGAATACATTCGCAGGGCGTGGCGCGGTAAGGGTCGTTCTCATCTTCGTTTTCGTGAAGAATTGGTGAATCGATGTTTTTTATTTCCTATATATATGCGACTCGATTAAACTGAGATTTTATGGGCAAAACCGTGACCTTTCTTTGATATCAATCGAAGGACTATCATTATAAGATTCAACAAGTGTTACCCAAACGTTTTAAATAATAATTAGTTATATATTTTTCTAATTAATTTTTTTTACCTGTATAATAAATGGTGAATTTTATTTAAACGAGTTTTTCAAAAATATTCGTAAATTTGAGTCAGGCTTTTTTAATTTAACAATTTGCATACTCATAATTGTAGCGTACTTATCGGTAACTTATCTTCGTGGTTCAGCCAAACGCACAGCACCTTCTTCCTTCAGTTGGAGGGTTCAAAAAATGGGAATATATATGAAAGAATGACGAGTGTGTAAGAAATATGTTTAAATTTTTCCTCGGTGAATTTATCTGTTTAGTATAAATAACTTCGATACATCGATTATTGCGATCTCGGTAATATCCCGGATTAATTGTTCCCCCACTATCACGACTATGGCGACGATTAGATCTCAGGCTCTTTCTCTTTCACTCCGGGACCGTCAAACCATCCACGCGTTCTTCCATCCTCATACATCGAGACACTCGAAACTTTATGGACCAGCCATCCATTCTCAAAAATTTCAAAAGGATCGAGTGGAACATCGAGCGGAGACGACGGGGTCCCCTCGTCTCCGCTCGATAAAAAAAAAAGAAGAGATAAGCCGATTCTACTCTTATATTCTGATTGTAACATTTATCGTTATCCCTCCAAAAATTTGTCGACTCTAGCGTATATTAAACATTTTTCTTGCGTGCAAAAGTATGAGTGCATGTGAAAAGATGCGTGGAAAAATGAATGGATAACTGAAAGGATATCGGCAATTCCGAATGTTAATTGTCACTGCCGGAAACAATCTCAATTCTTATAATAATAAAATCTGTGGAACATTATTCATTGAATATTATTCTAACCTTATTTTCTAAATAAAAATAAAACATTACAAGTGGGGTGAAACTTAAATTTGGATCATATGAAGGAACCCCCGGTTGGGTTATTAGCGAGTTGCCACGAGAGAACGCTTTAATATCTCACTTGGGTGACGAAGAATTTTTGCATTAGGCGCCAAAGCTTTGAGAACTTGCAGTGTAATGTTGCAGCACATATGTATATATATATAACTTGATGTTGTTTCGGTGGTACTTGACGTCTGAGACGACGCGGCTCTAGGCTTTGAGAGGGACAATTAAAATATCTCTCGCATAGTCGAGAACGACGTGAATAAGAGGATGAGCGACGATAGCTAGCTTACAATGAACAGGGCGGGTCGAGTGAATACGAGCGAATATTTTTTCGCCCTTGCGGCGTCAAATCTTCGACGTGCCACAGGATAAATGTTCGTTTTCATATTTATGTATACGTTGTACGTATACATATATACGTCAGTGACGAGTCGACATGGATGCTCCGAATACAGCGTCACTGACGGCTCGAAAAAAAATAAATTAAATTTCTATGGCGCGTCTCCGAAGAATGTTACAAGAGAGATAGAGAGTCTTGTACCATGTAGAAGAAAAACGACACACTTTGAGGAATGAGAAACTAAAGGAAATGAGAGAACGACTTACAACCTCGAAAGATAAAGAGTAAGAAAAGAAGAACGGCAACGTGGACATGGAGAAAGCAAATTTATCTAGTGAATTAATTCTGATTTGGCTGACTTAATAAATAGCCATTTCACCAACGTCTTTTTACGAGCAGCAGTATGAAGGAATAATAATTTAAAGACGGGACGTTAGTGATTTTTTTGATCGACAAGTTCGTTATGTGATATCAAGCGTGTCCAAAGCGTATAAAAGTGAAACGATAGAAATGGCTTGCGCACACTTCATCGAATCTCGAAGAGGAAATGCTGCGCGAAATCGAGCGAAAAAAGTACATTGGTAAGGTTGTTGCACGCAAAAAGAGCATCCGGAAGTAACACATTCGGAGAATGTGATTTTTTTTATTGAACGACCTAGTGCATAGGAGATCCATGTAGGGTGTTGATTTTTTTGGTGAAAAAGAATGTGAATGATATATATATAAGTTGACCATATCCCAGGTGTGCTTCGAAAGGTTTCTATACACTCGTGTAACTTACGGATCACATGGGTGACACGATGCTGTCCATACCCGATTTACCTGGAAACGAAGATAGATTCGTTTTTTCCTCGCTCACGAGTTCTTGGGGCTCCCCTGAGAGTATGAAAAAACGAATATAAGAGTTGTATATACCTGTCTCGTACACAAGAGAAAAAATCCTTCAAGTGTTGTGTACAGTGATATACGTATCGAACCACACGTGTTACAGAAAAAGGTTAATTGTTTGCCTTTTCAAGTGCACTTCCCAAGAGATTCTGGGTCATCGTGGAGTCTAAAAAATGTGTATTAGCCAATGGCACAATAATTATTGCATGTATACACTGAAAAAAAAAATAAAGTGTTGCCAACTACGCGATGAGGTTGGACGAATTTCGTTGCGTCAATAGTCACATTACTTTTAGTTAATCACCCGGTGGTTGATCCATTGAAAGTCATGTCGTTGAGACAACTACGCCACGATTTTACTGCAAAATTTTAATTTATTTGAGTTGAGTGTATTTCATGTGATACAACCGCAATAAATGATTACATTGAAAAAAAAAATAAAACTCGAGACACAGAATAGATTGAATTTGAAATAATCACACGGAGATTGGGTTGTATACGGTTTGTTCGTGACTCGATAAAATAATAGCATCGAATAAACTTCTCTGCGAGAATTGAATTCAATGACATCATAGATTAACGGAATATAATTTGTGATTAAGCTAATTACCTAGTAGTAATTTGGATAAAATCTTTTGTTATTATTCAAACAAATAAACCTTTTGCTAAAGCTACTAAAATTTCGTTGCGCAAACAATAGGTTTTGTTTAACACGAATTATATATATTGTAATCGGACAGTCTTATTCCCTGGCTGGATTTCTGGTGTGGCAGAAATCCGCTAGAGGGCCACGGGCGGAGCGCTCTCGCGTAAGCGTCGCACCGTCCATGTGCCCATAAAGCTCAGACATTGAATCGTTAAATATCGATCACTCCGACCGACGGTCGTTGAGAAAAGCCGATTTTTACGAGGTAAAAAGGTCTAAGGTCTTTTATCGTATAATTAAAGTATGCTGATATAGAAAGTTTTTGCCGCCTAATTATGTCAGGATAGACGCTTTTATTAGAGTACAAAATCGATCAATCATATTTACTATTGAAAGTCGCAAAATACAAAATTAAAAATATCAAATGAAAAATATTCCAAAAAATATGTATACAAAATAAAATTTCAAATATTTCTTACAGTCATTTCAAAATCATAATTGTTCGTTACAATCACTATATGTTTTAATTACACAATGCAATTCATTCAATACAATCATGATTGATTCAATTGACTGAAATATTTTCCGCATTTCCCGAGCAATGCGATGATACTATTTCAAATATTTATTGAATTTTATTCAAAAAATGTTTTAGTTTTATTGAATATTTAAAGTTTTACTTTAAATATTCTACGCCATTGGTTTCGCCGTATCCAATCTCAGGGCATAGGGCCAACTACGCCTCAATTCTCAACACTATGCCTTTTTTCAGTGTAGCCATCGTATTTGATACATTAAAAATACGAAGCAGCAATGACGGATGATCAGCTGAATTTTGTTGATTTTCGAATACTCGCCAATAACTGTATTGTCAATTTGAGTAACTGCGGTACGTTTTTTTCTCGTGGTCTCTTTTTTCGTTCAATTTCTTTCCTCCGAGACTTCCATTGCAGACACTCTTCAAGGGATGAAAACCATGAAGAAAACTTTGTTTCAACAATTGTTTTTCAGTTCTGTATGTATAGTACAGTAAGTATCAAAGTTACGTTTACCTCCATTTCCTCATGTGGAGAGAACGAAAAGTATTAGAATCGAGTTTTGTTTGTTTTTTGCTTTCTTGTTCTTTCGAGTTGCGTGTCAATTGCAATTCCCTTTCTGGCGCCAAAGCCATGGTGTCCTTGCGGATTCTCGAATCCGCAGAGATATCGGTTTAATTTGTTAAGTGACAATGTATACGTGGTTTTCGAAGAAAATTTTTATAGTATTTGTTAGACAACATGATTAAAATTAAAAGATGTAAATTGCCTAAGAGAGAAATGCTTTAGCTGTTATTTCGCAAAGAATTTTTGCCAATTTTGCCATTTTTGCTGATCCTCGTTGCGATGTAGCAAAAATATGGAGAGTCGGGAAAGAGGTAGCAACGAGAACTTCCGGTGATTACCACATCGCGAGCTTGCGAGGAGGAAAGATAGCGCAAGAGCCATTACACGTTTTGATATCCTGCTTGGAAATCGTGAACACGTAATGAGAGATTTTTTCCTCCGTCCTCGCAACGATTGTTATTTCATTTTTGTACGTCGAGATGAAATAGGGGGTAAAAATCTCGGCCGCTTTTTGAGGCCATTTCATGGTTATATATGTTTTTAAAAGCTTTAACGGGACATACCTAGTTGGAACGTCAAAAAAAAGGCCTTTTTTCCGATTTTTTTTTGGTCAAACGATAAAATAATTCACAACAAAAGTTCTTCCGTTTAAAAGATACATATGTAATGTATATGTTGCAATTTTTTCAACGCAATATAAGCTGGTGACCGTCAATTGCCGAGGACGCTGCAAAAAAAAACACGGTTTGCGGTGATCAAGCTCACGCTGCAACGGCTCATCTGAAACAAAAAAAACGGAGGGGATTTTTAGTTAATGATATAATGCTCCAGTTGAACGAAGGGTTTTGAAAAATTTCCATTTTTCACAAAATGGCGGCCGTTAAAAGTCAAAAGTGTTTTTTTGACCAAAATATCAGTTCCATTTTTTGCTATTAAAAATAAAAATATTTATCCAAAAAAAAAATCCTTCGTTCATATGGAGGACTACCATGTATATAAGAAGTGATATAAATTTCAACCCGATCGGTAAAGCCGTTCTCGAGCTACAGTGATCACCGACTTCAAAAACATGGTTTCGAGAAAAACGCACTTCAAGTCCGCTACCTGCTTACCTATGGCTCAGACACGACGTGCTACAAAGTCTTGTATTTCGGCGAATAATGGTCCGATTTACATTTACCTGGGCGGAAAATGTTCGTAAGAGATTCTACTTTTTGAAAATGAAATAAAAAAAAAATCGATTTTTCGAAAATTCTAACTAGGTCTGTCCCGTTAAATAAACGTACGTAGCCTGTATTAAATACGTGCAAAATGAGTCTTTAGTATGTTGATACGACTCGTGTTGCTTTGACCGTATTTCGTACAAACGTACTGGTACTTCTGTGGTTAGATCATAATTCGAAACATGGTGAAAAATGTGTCGAGTTTTTGCGAGAGTGATGTAAAGAAAAAAAATATTGGGCGAGCAGAGCGAGATATTTAAATACATAATGAAAATAAATAAATATATTTATCGTTCTTGTTAGTTTAAAATTAATAATTTATTTTTTTTATTGGCATTGAGTGTTAGTGTATATTCTAATTAAGCTGGGATCTGTACATCGGTCAAGCGAGAAATTTCGAAATGAAAGCTTCACGAGATGAAGCAGACGTTGGTCGAGGGGATACATAAGTGACACCGCGTCATTCCGATGGTCCGTTACAGCCTTTTTGTTTCTGAGGGTAGAATGCGAAGGCCAGGGGATAAGGAAGAAAAGAGAACGAAAGGAGTTGGAAATGGAGAAACAGCAAGAGAGAGAGAGAGAGAGAGAGAGAGAGAGAGAGAGAGAGAGAGAGAGACAGAGAAAGAGAGAGGTAAAAGAGTTGCGTATAATTTATACATCCTTTGGCCGGTTTCATGAAGGCAGAAAGCGTTTTAAACCCTCAGTCGAGCATTGTAATATATAAATCATGCGAATCGCAGCATTTTAAACTCATTGTATCTTGTCTTCTTTAGTGTTTAATCCTTTTATTATTCTCTTGATCCATGTTTAGAATGGTTAGCGTACACTTGTATGAACAT
Source organism: Rhimphoctona megacephalus (assembly GCA_963989365.1). Taxonomy (NCBI): domain Eukaryota; kingdom Metazoa; phylum Arthropoda; class Insecta; order Hymenoptera; family Ichneumonidae; genus Rhimphoctona; species Rhimphoctona megacephalus. The sequence continues at coordinate 21,877,172 of OZ022416.1, read as the reverse complement.
AGCCTTCATAATAGTTAGGCTATTAGCCTTCATAATAGGTTTTTCAGCAAATCGAAGTCAAAATGTCGAAAAAATGTGTTTTTGGATACAGTTGGGGTTTGTAGCGTATGAACGCGATGTGCTAGAAACATTGAACAAATTCCAAAATAGAGCTTCAACCTTGTACTTTGAAGTGCCATAGTTATAATTTTTTTCCCGAGTACCGTTGGAACACTGATAGTATTTATTTGTAATTTTGCGCGAGCGAGCACATGCATTTAGGCTTGAATGCGAATAATTATGGAAGTTTATAGTAGACATGTGATTAGGCTGTCTAAGAACAATCACTTTTTGGAGACCCTCAAAATTTGCTTCGGTTTGGCGTATCTCTTACCTTTTTTAAGATGTTTCGAAATAAATAAAAATTTTGATAATGTTAAATTTTGAAGCCGGGAAGCTCCTACTTTCATCAAATATATTACAAATTATTCAGAGAATAATGTTCTGCAATTAATTGACGAAATAATTTACCTCACATTCTACTGGACAGAAATTTTTGTGTGATAGATTCGAAAAAAGAAAACTTCAGACGTTTTATGACATGCTATTCCATATTAATAGCAAAAGTTTAGTTTATTTGTAGATTAATGCAAACAAACACTATCCTTGTTGTTGTTGTTGGAACATATATATATATGGGGCATTCCATATCAAATTGACCTATCAAATGAGTTTGCATCTGCGATTTCGCTACAATTGGAATATGTTTTAGTGCTTATTGAAAGACATTTCTGTGATTTTTTTCGATTTTTTTCGGCCAATAGCTTCGGAGATATCGATTTTTTGAAAATTTGACGATTTTTTTTTCAAATGCCCATAACTTTTTGAAAAATTCATCAATTTTGGTTTTTTTTTTTTAAATTATTCGTTTTCAAACGTAGTTTATAGAAAAGAAACGAATCAATTTCTTCGCTCCAGTCATCTACAGTTTTTTTTCAATTTTGTGTTGAAATCGCGTTTTTGAAGATGTGTGGGTCCTTCGATTTTTTTTTTTTAATTCTCAAAAAAACTTGACAGAATTTGAAAATTTTTAAGCCTAGTCCCATCGTGGGCCAAGTATTTTTACTATATTTTTTCGATTTTTGAAATTTTTTTTTTTTTTCATTGAAAACAATGAAAAAAAAAAAAATTCACACACATAATTACTTGTTAGGTAATATTTTTATTGTGAATATTTATTCACTCTTTCTGTCGTTTAAACAATTTAGCTACTTTTCCTTGATCGAATGAAATCGCGTTTTTGAGAATGTGTGGCTCCTTCGATTTTTTTTTCATTCTCAAAAAAACTTGACAGAATTTGAAAATTTTCAAGCCTAGTCCCATCGTGGGCCAAGTATTTTTACTATTTTTGAATTTTTTCGTTATATGTCGCATGACAAAAAATTACACTTCGTTCATCAATCAATATTTAAAAATACAGTATTTTTCATTTTTGTTATCATTCTTATAATAAATATTTGGTATTTTGATTTTTAATGCTAACGAACGAATTTTACAGTCGTACTCTTGCTACCTTGCATCTTGCATCACAACAGCGCCGTCAGGCGGCGTGGCAATCGCCTTTTTCGCTACTGGTAAAACCTAACTTTACCTAAAAAAAACTGCTGTGTTTTTCACAACATTATCAACTGGTCTTCGCGCTTTTCGTCTAGCCTGCACGGGTGGCAAAAATATTTATTATTGATTTTGTTGTAGGCAAAATTTTTGTACCATGGAAACTTCGAGAAAATACTTTTCTTGTTGTAATCCATTTCAATTGAAAAATCACAATATCACGAAAGGATTGAGGTTAGCCACAGAAAACATGCAGAAAAAACACAGTTTCCTCCGTTCCGACTATTTGTGTTCGAACTGTAGAAAGCAATTCAATCTTATACATGCAAAAGATTCGACTGACAATGATGCTGGTGATGGTATGGACGTCGACGATGATGATGAGAATCAAGCTATTTCCGAATCTCCCATAAGAGGTAAACCATGAGGTTTTTTTTGTTTTTTTTTTAATCTTTAAATTGTCAAAAAATACCTTATACGGTTTTTTATCATCCGAATTTTCACGTTTCCTCTGTCTTAGAATCACAGCCGATGTCTAGTGAAGAAATTGAATCCCAACCTAGTAGTTCGTCACAAATAAGTTTGGCTTCGCAACTACCCGTTATTAACGATGCGTTGAAAATGTTGAACCAATCGCCAATATTGTCTTACAAAATAGACAATGAAACATACTTAAAAACAAAAATCACCGATACTGCTAGCAGCTTGTCAATCACATTAGGATTGGGGCAAGGTTTTGAAAGCCAATCGGACTCAGACGATTATTTGACAATGATTGAGGCTTTGAAATTGAAGTTTCATGACAAGGATACTAACAAATCTCAAAAAATTCAAATCCTCACTGTGTTACCCCCAAACTGGACCATTTATAAAATGTGTAAAGTAATGGGTTCGACAAAATATTTAGCTAAAGCTGCTAAAAGCCTGAGGGAAAAAAATGGAATATTGTCATTGCGCGATCCAAAGCTAGGTAAAAATAAAAGTTTACTCTTTTTTAATATTATTTTATTATTTGTAATTTTACTCATTCTACAACCCTTTTGATTAGGCTGTCGTTTATCTGAAGATATTAAGTTGAAGGTATCAGAGTTTTATGTTGATGATGAAATGAGCATGATGATGCCTGGTATGAAAGATTTCGTTTCCGTACGAAATGAAAATGGCGAACGTGAGCACATTCAAAAAAGGCTTATTCTTTCAAATCTCAAAGAATTATATCAGCTTTTCAAACTGCGTTATCCGGATTATAAAATTGGCTTTTCAACATTTGCTTCGATGCGTCCAAAGCAATGTGTTCTTGCTGGGCCTGTCGGTACGCATACCGTGTGTGTTTGTTCAATGCACCAGAACATTAAGCTAATGATTATAGGTAAGCATACAAAAATTGGACTTTAACTGTTCATCTTTTTTTTTTTTTCTTTAAAAAAGTTACTATTATTGTTTTTAATCGATTTCAGGTTGTAACTTGGGCAAATTATCGAAAAACCTTGCGAAACCGTTAGTAGATTATCATGACTGTTTCGAAATCGTTATATGCGAAAATCCTTCGACAAACTGCTATTATGGCGAATGTGCAAATTGTCCGGGAATTGATAAACTCGAAGATGTATTAGTGAATCTGCTTGACAACAACTATGTTGATGATATAACCTACAAGCACTGGGTTGCTCATCCTAGAACGAGTCTTGAAACTTTTACAAAAAGTTCATTTGACTTTGTAGAAGATTTTTGTTCTCAGATGATTAATCTTTTGCCTCATGCTTTCATTGCTAAAGAACAAGCAAAATTTCTAAGATACAAAAAAGAATCATTAGAAGTCGATGATTTTATTGTGATATGTGATTTTGCCGAAAATTACGCATTTGTAATTCAAGATGCAGCGCCTGGATTCCATTGGAACAATAAACAGGCGACTATATTTCCAGTGGTGATATATTTCAAGACAGATGACGAATTATGTCACAGAAGTATAGTAATAATATCTGACTGCACTTCTCATGATGCTGATGCAGTTCACGTATTCATTAAAATTGTTATCGAATACATCAAAACTATATCGAAAAGTGCAAAGAAAATTTGCTACTTTTCAGATGGCGCGCCACAGCAATTCAAGAACATTAAAAATTTTGTGAATCTTTATTACCACGAAAAAGATTTTGGTGTAGATGCTGAATGGCACTTTTTTGCCACAGCACATGGAAAAGGTCCTTGCGATGGCGTTGGCGGCACAATTAAAAGATTAGCATCACGAGCAAGCTTACAATTACCATATGATCGACAGATCACGACACCTCAAGAGCTGTATGAATGGGCTGCACATCCTAACAATTTACCGTCTATTGAAATAAGATATTCATCAAATATTGATTATGAAAAAAACAAAAATACTCTGCAATCTCGATATATTCGAGCAAAACCAGTGACGGGTACTCAAAAATTGCATTGTGTAGTTCCAAATAAAGATGAATCAATTACAGTTAAGCAATTTTCCTTATCCGATCAAGGAAAAGTAGTTAAATTGTTTAAACGACAGAAAGAGTGAATCACAATAAACACAGAATACACAATAAAATTATTACCTAACAAGTACTTGTCATTGTGTGCAAATTTTTTTTTTTTCATTGTTTTCAATGAAAAATTTATTATAGAACTTATGTTTCTTAGAATAGTTGTTAAAGTCCTTTCGGAATGATATTCCTAGAATTTTCAAAAATCTTTCGAGAAAAAAAAAAAAATTTCAATAATCGAAAAAATATAGTAATAATACTTGGCCCACGATGGGACTAGGCTTAAAAATTTTCAAATTCTGTCAAGTTTTTTTGAGAATAAAAAAAAAAAAATCGAAGGACCCACACATCTTCAAAAACGCGATTTCAACACAAAATTGAAAAAAAACTGTAGATGACTGAAGCGAAGAAATTAATTCGTTTCTTTTCTATAAACTACGTTTGAAAACGAATAATTTAAAAAAAAAAAACCAAAATTGATGAATTTTTCAAAAAGTTATGGGCATTTGAAAAAAAAATCGTCAAATTTTCAAAAAATCGATATCTCCGAAGCTATTGGCCGAAAAAAATCGAAAAAAATCACAGAAATGTCTTTCAATATGTACTAAAACATATCCCAATTGTAGCGAAATCGCAGATGCAAACTCATTTGATAGGTCAATTTGGTATAGAATGCCCCATATATATATATATATATGTGTGTGTGTGTGTGTGTGTGTGTTCCAACGGTATGTGGGAAAAATCTATAACTATTGCACGTAAAAGTACAAGATTTAAGCTCTATTTTGGTGCTTGTTAAAAGTTTCTAGCACATCGCGGTCAAGCGTTACAATTTCTCAAATATAACCAAAAACACATTTTTTTGACATGTTTACCTCAATTTACTGAAAAATCTTGCGTGATAGGCACTGTTGGTGGTCGGATTCGTGTTCAGCGCGAAAAAATCTATCGAATACACCTAGTTATTACCCTGTGGGGGAAAAAGGTATAAAAATGTTACCTAGTGTGATTATTAGTGCCACAATTCGTCAAAGAACAGTGTTTGACATTAAGGTGAGGAAAAGTTATAAGTTACAGGATAATAAAAATTATAGGGTCAGCAAGATTCTATTATAATTATAATACTTTTGTTCTCATGGACTTTTAATCTCTCTGTTGTCGAAAGAATAAATTCCTCGGGCCAACACTATAAAATAAATGGAAAGATAGTAAGAGCATAGATCTGCAATAGACACAAATATGCACACACACGCATACTCATATCTTCATCTATTATAATATCAAGGAACAAAGCGAGAGATGAAAGTATTTTCGATTCTTTTCATGCTTTAATCACATAAATGATACATGTATTTCTGGCTATGTGCCTGCGTATTTTTGCGAAAAATATCGAAGGTCCTATTGGTGGGGTTATTCAACGGAAGCTCACAGATATATAACCACTGAAAATCCATGCACCTTTGTTTTCACTTTAGTCCGGGTGCCAGACTCGTACGAGAGCGAGATAATAAAAAGAGAAAGAGAGGGGGAGAAAGAGAGAGAGAGAGAGAGAGAGAGAGAGAGAGAGAGAGAGAGAGAGAGAGAGAGCTAGCGGTCGAGTTCGCTTAGTTGAGATACGCGATAAATATCGCCTACACGCGAACTGGTCCTCGGGAATTTGCGGACAGAGTTTCCTGAGGGAATAATATTCCCCTTTGTGCGAAACCGTGTTCGTGGGTTAGCTTTAGTTATACATTTTTCTATATATATCTATATTTATATCGCAAAGCAGAATACTGGAAATCTATCTGTTTGAAAGTCGGAGATCACACTGCCGTGTGTAAATCGCGTCACAATATAGCAATCTGAATTTTTGGTTGGGATAACGAATGTATTTTCTCGTACACAAACGTAAAATTATTGTATTATACACAAACACAATGATACGAACGCAAATACTTCATCAACGAGTAACTAAGTATTATTCTCACGAGAATAACGTCCGTTCTCGTCCGGAGCTGTCTTTTCTCTCATTTTCTATTTTTCATATACGGTATATCAAACCAATACTGAACTTTTTGTATATTCCCGTGCGAAAAGGCATGAAAATGAAGTTATAGAATTTTTCATAACGAAAGAACAAGCTCGCGGCCATGAGTTTATCTCTCGCTAGATTTACATCTTCGTGACAATTTACGGTGCACATCCGTGTTGATAGAATTTTTGTCAGACGTATTTTTCAGTTGTCGACAAAAATGTATTCACGATAAGACAAAAGTATTGTGAATCCGTGAAATGGACGAAGTTTCTTGAATACATCGTTCAGGTGTGTGATCACTTACAAATTTTATCTACTAGAAACGAGTGTTTAACGTATATCAGAAAAATTACCATTGGCAATTAAAAGTCTAAAAATATTTATTAATTTTTCATTATTCTTTACAAATTGATGCAGCGATTAATTAGTAAAAAGAAATATCGCAGCACAGCGTTTGAGCTAAGTAATACCAGCAGTAAAATAAAAACAAAAAATTACATCAATGTAAAAATAATTTAAGTGAAAATCATTGTTTGCGGACGTTGTGATGAAGCTGTAATAATTTTGTAGCTCTATCGTGCATTTCGTGTCAGAATACAGTAGAGAAAGAATAATGAAAATTGTTCCAAACAACTTTGACGCTTATTACGAATTTTACAACTGTTTCAGTGGTCTAGAAAATTACCCATGTAGTGAAACTACGACTCGTGAAATTATTTATTACCCATTTAGGTTGGCGGGCTGTTGAATTAGCGTTGTTTTAATGTATTACAGTGCTGGCAAACATTTTAGGCTGTAAATATAACAGTGCATCGAATGTTTGTATGGAGTATGGTGTCTGCTGTATGTAAAGACTTTTGTAACTGCGTGCTTGAATTTGTTAGCCGTATAATACACAAAAGCACAAACACGTAGGAAGCGCATCTAACAACCTATCGTCACGAGAATTCGTAGCGGAGGGTTCGGTCAGATCTAACAGCTTTTATTCCTCTAAAAGCCTTGGCAAGCACGCCGTGCCGCTAATTACCACCAACACATTCGCTCTTTTCAGGCTTCCGGATGGTCTGCATATTTCAAAAATACGGACTTAAATCCATTCAGACTTTTGTAATTTTTATTACTCTTCGCGTTATAAATTAAAATAAACAAACATTATTTAGTAAAATAAACAAATGAACAAAGTTTTATAAGACTTGAACAATTGTTGTAAAACTTGAAGAGCTATATTATTATGCGATTTTTTATCAATCTGTCTTGTTTACAGTTTTTTCATTTCTTAATAAATTAATTAGGAATTTATTGGTCGATAATCTCCATCAGAATTTAATTATTTCTAATTCTATCACTATAAAAAATGATTTCATTTCAAATTATAAGCGTGATGGATTATTTTACTCGATATTATCGCCGTAACGCCGCGGTCTTCCGTTTTCCTGTTATACTAGGTATACAGTTTAATAACTATGTCTTAAAATCGCTTCTGATATAATGACACGTGGATAATCGATTATAGATTATTATCCCTGAGCGATGTGTTATGTGAAGATTGAATGTGGTGAATCGGTGACTAAAGTTATGGCGGGTACACACAACTATTCATGTGTATGCTCATAGTACTATGTATAGTACTAAGCATGAATGTATAATATGGCTATATATGTAGATAGAACGAAGGGATATAAAGCCAAGTTATCGTTGACTGTCGGACTACCGAGGTAAGCTCTATTTAATCCGCGAGTGCCTCCGCACGCAAACACGCAAATATACACATACACAGATGGATTTTGCCGGCATGCTAGAGATGGAATCACACGTATATAGGTGCACAGAATCGTAGACCGAGAGAACGGTCCAAGTTTGAGGAGACGCCGCATCTCGAGTTTGAAGGATTCAACGATGGTTTGTGCGCCATTTTGCTAGAACCATAATAAAGTCCGAGCACGAGGAGTTATTAGTAAATCGTTCGTCTCTCTTCTCTGCGCATACAAATCAATGCCCAGCGATAGGAAGGACGGCCCCCGAATTAAGTCATAAATTTGCGCCCTTTTGTTTACAAGCAGTCACCATATCATAACGGCCGGCGAAACTTCCATCAGGTCCATTCATACCATGGTAGTTTAGTCAACAACTTTGAAATTACATTGGCTAACGAACAGGACAGATTGGCGAGCAATAGCTGACCGTATGCTCCAAACGAATCGCTCATTTTGTCGTGCCCCTCAACCGCCTTCACATTCCGTGTATCATTTTGTCCTTTCTACCCTCTTCGAATGAAATTTTATGCCTCAATCTATATTTCACGAACGACCAAGTTGAATATTCATTATCAGTCAAACTCGCCCAACTTTCACTTCATCCGGTTGTTTCATATTCATATGGCAATGATTTCTTCCGGGTCACTTCAATTTGGTTGTAAATTTGCAAATACTTGCCTCTGATTGCTAGGAATCGAGGAACTTGAATTAGAGTCCCTTACTATAAGTGCGAAGCACTGTGATTTTCCTTTAGAAAAAATCTTTTTTTAATTTTTTTTTCGAGAGAATTATCTAAAAATAATTGGTTTCCAAACCGATCATAATGATAATATCGAAAACGTGAGTTTTTCAGGTCTTCTCACGAAAATCTTAAATAATAGAAAAAATCGTTCACAATATACTACATGTACATGCATCGCCGGACATGAAATTTCTCTCTCTCTCTCTCTCTCTCTCTCTCTCTCTCTCTCTCTATTTTGAGTTTTCTCATGTCACGACTAACAGTGTCTCTATAATAATAAACTCCCTAAAAAACCCATCACTGTCAGCCGGATCGGACGGCATTACAGAGTTTTCACTGCACAAAGCATTACCAAAAATTTCATCGCTGCTAGCTCTACTGTTCAACTGTTATCTTGATAACTCGTACTTTCCATTGGAATGGAAACAAGCCTTTATTCGTCTATCGCTTAAAAAGAATCCACCTCAATCGATGGCTGATACTCGACCGATAGCGAATCTATGTGAAATCTCAAAGGTCTTCGAAAGATCTGTAAAAGTGCAAGTTGTAAATTATGCGATTTTACATGGAATACTAAATGAACGTCAATCAGGTTACAGGAAAGGTTATAGCACCCAGACTGCATTGCTACGTGTATGTCATGATGTCAGGAAAGCAGTGGATGAGAGGATGATCACAATACTCATATTATTCGACTTTAGTAAAGCCTTCGATACCGTTCCACATTTAAAGTTGCTAGAGAAATTACACAGACTTGGTTCTGCTATGAGTGCTGTGCTTTTTTCTTCTCGTACTTGACTGGTAGGACACAAGCTATAATAGATAATGAAATGAATTGCTCAAATTGGCTTCAAACCTCAACTGGTATACCACAAGGATCAGTTTTGGGTCCATTACTGTTCTCGCTTTACATTAATGGTATTGCTGACGACTTGATCCACTCTCAACACATGATATATGCTGACGATACCCAGATATATTTGAGTTGCTTATCGTCACAGTTGAATAACGGGTTGGTAAGAATCTCTTAGGATGTTCAGGTGATCGTAGAGTATGCGAGGGAAATGGACTCAAGCTGAATCTGGATAAGTCCAAGGTTATGTTACTGGATAGCAATACATATATCAACCAGATTGATCTCACCACTTTACCTCGTATTGAGATGAATGGAACTGCAATTCTGTACGTTAATGAGGTTCGTAATCTTGGCGTCGTAATGACATCAAATCTGTCGTGGAATAAATATGTTAATAATATATCCAGTAGAGCTAACCTTGTACTTTACAAACTAAAATATCAAAAGAATGCCTTACCCCTACCAGTCAAAGTTACTTTAGTCTCTGCACTAATTTTCTCAATCATTGATTATTGTTGCTTAGTCTATAATGGCATGATGAACGAACTAAACTCAAAGCTTGAAATAATTATTAATAGCGTTATAAGATTCATTTTTAAGCTATGTAGTAATATCCATATTATCCCGTATCGTCGACAATTGGGATGGCTTGCCGTCAACTCCAGAAGGTTGTATTTTATGGGCATACAGACATTTAACATCCTACGTGGCAATGCACCTAATTATTTAATCGAACTATTTGATCGTGCTCCCGTTATGGCAAGGCCTTTGAAACAGCACACTCCTACCATCTTCCATATTCCTATGCATCGAACATCGACGTATCAAAATTCTTTCGTGTTGGCAGCTAAATATTTTTGGCATTCACTTCCGTTGGAAATTACCTCAGAGACCAGTTTAGCTACGTTTAAAGTACTTCTCCATTCTTATTTATTCTCTCTTAAGGGCGATACAGCATTACATTAAAAGCATGAAATCGTATGTTATGGTTTTTGTATACAGGCACTTAGCCATATCTTTATGCCGATAGTTTTAATTATTATAAATATTTCGCATTTTAAGGTTATGTAATACTCGATGTTAAACAAAATTTTACTTAATGCATCGTCATACTTTATCATATAAGTTCTTTCTCCATTTCTCCGTATAAATGGTAATTTTAATTGTAATTTTAACCGAATTAATGTAATTTATAAATTAATTGTAATTTTAAATTAAGTTATGTAATTTATAAATTAATTGTAATTTTAAATTAAGTTATGTAATTTATAATTAATTGTAATCTTGTCTCCAGGACCTGCCTAAGGCATAAATATATTTATCAACCAATCAATCAATCTCTCTTCTCTTTACATGTATATGGGGCATTTTACAGCACTTTTACATTCTAAAAAATTCACCCTTTTGATTCATGTGAATTTTTTATATGCTTTTCTATGTAAAAAATAAGTGGATACGTATTTCGGAATTTTTCAATTTGGCGATATTTTCTATTTTTACAGCTGGTTGAATTTTTTACTTTTAGCTGAACCCATCTGGGTTTAGGCTGCGATAACTGGGAAACTATGGGGCTCAAAAAAAAGTTTTCTACTTTTTTTTCTATTTTTATGCAAAAATTCGAGGGTTTTCTAAGAAGGGCATTATTATTTTTTGATTTCTATTTTTTTTTTTTGGTGAAAACTAGGTGAATTTACAAAATTTTTAAGCACAGATTCAGAGTGGACGGACTTTTTTGTTAGAAGCTACACCTATTTGAACTTATGGAAATTCAATAAAAGTACTTAACCGTAGCTTCCTAGATGACTTTTTTCTACCCCATCGTTTCTACATGGGGACAATTTGTCCCCGGCCACTTTACAAGCTCATAACTCTGTGTAAAATCAATACTTTTGAGGGAGTTTTTTTAAAATCAATAGTACGAATCCTGACTGATCGAATGATGTAAGGCTTAGTTAAAAAAAAAAGATTAGTTTCCCCGTAGTTGTCATTTAAAAAAAAGTGTAATTCATTTTTGGAGAGATTGCACGCAAGGCTTAAAATTTAACTTTTTTTTATATCCTTGATTTTTTTTTCAAATAAATCGGTTGTTCCATAAAGTTTAGATATGAAACCATACGAAAACGATGACAACAAACCAATTTTAACATTTCTTTTACAAAACTGCAAGGGGTGAACTTACGGTATTTTTACATATTTATATTTCAAAGCCAAAGCAGGTATTGAATAAAACGCAACAAAAATGTTTCTTGGAGGAAATACTGATTTTATTTACCCGTGAAAAACAACAAAATGAATCGCAGGTTGTTGAAAATATTTTTTAAGCGATCGGTTCACATTTTATGCATAAAAGCGTTCGATGCAAGTCTCATCTTGATAATTTGCAGGAAGGGCAAATATTATGGAACTTCTGGTTGTTTCCCTTCGGGCAGAACGCACAACGTACCCGTTTGTCAATTTTGCCGAACGACTTTTTTGCTGAATCGCGAATGCGTCCTTCTCCATGGACGTAGGAAATACAGAGACGAAGCCTTAGCCACGGGGGGTGAAGCCTGAAGGGTGAGGGAAATGGAAGTCTACTTCAATGGATATGACAAACCGTGATGGCGGTGGCGATGCCTATTTTCAAGGTGGGATCTTTCGAGAATAAATTGCAATTACATTCTTTTGCATAGTAATCCGGCATATTATAGTACAAAACTAATCACTTTATCCCAACTCGACTTTTGAATACTATTTGGCGTAAGAATGCAATACGTAATTGTGGAATCGAGTAAGTATAACCTTTAGCTATCGGTCGGTATCGTCTGTGACCACGGGATAGTTTCGTTACAATCACGCTGCGCACTGTGCAAATAGATACAAATTGACATACATCAGTGTTAAATACATGTTTAACAATAAATTTGACAAACTATGATGGCTGCCGTGGGATTTTTCCTTACCCCTGTGGCTTTACCCTCCTCATCTAAAAGTGTACTTTAGGTTCCGTCCATGTATTTCCTACGTCCGTGGTCCTTCTCATACACAGGCACACAAGACTGTCACCTGCCACTATATTTCGCTATGCGCCACGGAGGCGCTCGAGAACACACGTTTTTAAATCGATAAGGCTGCCAGAAACGATTACCTGCACACAATCTCTCAAACACGCTCTCTTTGAACACACAAGACATTGGTGTTAAAAAAAAAATTAATTTTCTGACGCCGTCCTACATGGGGACAAATTGACTGCAAATCCATTTTTAAACGACTGTAGCGTTAAAACCAGAGGGTATAAAAGGTTGCCTTTTGGTGTACCAACCAAAAAGGGTTCAACTTAAATTCCCCCCCCCCCCTTGCGAACCGCTAAAATCGACGAAAAAAAACGCCAGCCACAAGTCGATTTTGACCTGGGTCAATTTGTCCCCATGTAGGAAACTAGGGTTAAATAGCTGCAATTTTTTGCTGCAGTATTAAAAAGATAGTGTTGAACGTCCAAGGCAAGACGGGCCGAGTATTTATACTCGAGATTGGGCGATTTTTCGTTACTTTCAAACTTTAAGCTGACGTCACGCGAAGACTGCTCGATTTTTCGAAAAATGAAACTTTCGCAAACTAATATGTTGAATGCGCTTTAAATGTATACTTGAACTTACAAGTATAATTTCACCTTGGTTTTGATAAAAATAAAAGTAAAAAAGGTAAAAATACTTGTTTCAGATTTTTTTGTTGACAAATAACATGAAAATACTTTTTTCATGAAATTGATAAATTTTTTTTCAAGAGTACGTTAGGAATTGAGAACAAATGTTGCTAGTCATTTTTTGTAAAACTTATATTGATCGCACACGCCCTTCGATAAAAAAGTGGAATCAAATTTAATATTATTTTTAACGCCGACCAAAAACATAAAAATTCGTGCGGGCAATGGAAGTTTGTTTGTGCGGGAGACAAAAAGGCAAAACAATTAACAGTTAAAAAATATTCTTGATTTATTAGTTGACGCCGTCGTGGGTCACACGGAGGACGCGTACGCGGATCACGCGTAGTTAAATAACTATAAAGAATGCTCGTATCGACGGATACATGAAAGAAAAGAATTATCGTCATGAGACGAAGTCGAATAGCGCGAGATTATCATACACTGATCGGCTGTTTGAGGATTACTGACTAATTTTTGAATGAAAATTAACGCGTTTCGTAGACACGAGGAGAGCGAAGGCAGGTGGAGAATTCGGGAGTACAGGAACGCGACAGTTTTTGCACACGAATAATAGCGTCCTTATGTTAGGCATTTCATGTTTACTTTCGGTCATTGCGACCGAAAGTCGAGAATTAAAGCCTCTCAAATAATATCATTGCTCTGAAATATTACGGTGAATGTATGTTTATTTAAAGCAAAATCCGAACACATGTAGTTTCCCAGTTATCCCAGATCACATCTACCATGAGGATAAAGGTAAAATTTAATAATTTATTTTGTTATGAAAATCGAATAAATAACAAACCGTAAAAAACATTTATCATTATTATTTTTCTGGGTTGCCAATTTTTTGAATTTTTTATCCTATGCGCAAAGAATACATAGGAAGAAGATTTAGGTTTCAGCATCTGTTAATGTTGCCATATATCCGATTTTGACAACTAATTACATGTACTAATTTTTTCTTTTTTTTTTATGGACATGAACTTAAATCATCTGGAAATTGTATGAGTCTGACAGGAAAAATGACTAGTAGTGTCGGTACTTAATTTCTGACGTGCTCTTAAAAAAATTATATAAATTATCAATAAAAGATTTTCGATGGTTTTGTTCAACAAAAATAAATTCTGATTTTTTTTTTTTCATTGTCATTTTCATCAACAACAAGGTCAATTCATAATATTCGTAAGCGCGAGTATACATTTATAACAAAAAATTACAGCTATTCAAGTATTATTATTGATTTTTCATAAGTTCAAATAACTGTAGTTTTTACAAAAAAAGTCAGTCCACTCTGAATCTGCGCTTAAAAATTTTGTAAATTCATCTAACTTAAAAAAAAAATGGAAATCAAAAATCGATAATACCTTTTTTAAAAAAACCCTAAATTTTTTGTATAAAAATAGGCTAAAAAAGTGGAAAACTTTTTTTTGAGACTCGGTGCATTTTTCATCTGAAGATATATCAAAAACTCCGCAAAATTGTTATTAGTTATTTTTATTTTAGGACCCATAGTTTCCGAATTATCGCAGCCTAAACCCAGATGGGTTCAGCAAAAAGTCAAAAATTCAACCAGCTGTAAAAATAGAAAAAATCGCCAATTCGAAAAATTCCGGAATACGTTTCCGCTTATCTCTTACATAAAAAAAACATATTAAAAATTCATACGAGTTGAAAGGATGAATTTTTGAGAATGTAAAAGTGACGCGAAATGCCCCATACTTAATATATGCGTACTGCTAAAATACACGGGAAAGAACGAGAACTACGGTCAATACGGCGGAGGCACGGGTCCGCGTTTTCTTCGGCTTCCTCGCGGCCCGACCGAACAATTAAACGCTTTGGCAACGTCACGATAAATCGTGGCTGGCTAGCCGTACCGAGATACGATATACCACTGCTTTTCGTTCTTCGAGCTATGTAGTACATATGAGACATTCCACGGCATTTCGAACGGCCGTGGCCACGACCATTTTTAATTTTCCTGAAATTTTTTTATAAAATAGTACCCCTTGGACGGAATATTCACACCCATTTTTAGATTTTTATCTCACGTCTTTTAAGAATTACAATTTTTCAAAAAATCCAGTTTTTAGAAAGTTCGGAAACGTTCTAACGCTGATATCTTTTAAACTAATCGACATATCGACTTATCGATTTTTCGTCAATTTATCGATTTTTTTCATTTTGGTTCATACTTTTAGGAAAAAAAGGAAAAAAAATATCAATCATCGTTGTCAATGTTTTTTCTGCATTTGAAGTTAAAACCATTTTTTTTAACGGGTAAAACCACTGTAGAGTTTGGCTTAAAATATACTTTGAACCCTCTTGAATATGAGGCAAAAAGGTTTGTACCTGAAAAAAAAAATTTTTGATTGAAATCTCGGGCTCTTCCCCGAGCGCGTCGGTCATTTCAGTACCACGTTTCAAAACTTTAAACGCGTTTTTCTCGAAACACGATTTTTCAAAACGGCACGCAGCATAACTCCCACAATTTTCATTCTTTTCATTTGAATTTTTGACAACATCTTAAAAATAACATTTTGAAGTGAAATACATACGGAATTTTCAATAAGTTCATTTAAACATTTTTTATCAACAAATAATTACCCCTTTTTTCTGTCGAAAATTGAACCGCTTCATTCAAATACTCGCCAATAATACAAAAATGAATATTTTCAAAATCCCCTATGTACTTCACTAGCTATGAGTATCTAGATTAAGGTTTTTTTTATTATTCCAAATCAACAATTGCATCAGTGACACTGGGTGCCGCAGAGCGCTTCGAATTCAACAAGCCTCGCGGGAATGGCTCTGGTGTCGCCATTTTTAAATATTTTTCAATCATAATTTTTTGTTGTACAGTTAAATATATGCTCAATAACTCTCCCGAATATTATTATTCTATTACCTTTTCTTCCACCCGAAAAAAATTGTCGAAAAAAGGCAATTTTTGAGGCCGTTACAGTGGTTTTAGCCCTTAAGACGATTGCAATTTTTATTTTTTTTTTCAAAAAATCTTTAAAATAGTATGATCAATTATACGATTTTTAACGCTCATCCAATCGTCGCCTCATTTTTCTTTCTATTTTTTGTTGAATAAATTACATTTTTTTAAAATAGCAATTGAAAGTTTTTTGTATGAATCATATTTTAATCAAACATATAACCAATTGCATAGTTTTTAAACCTAGTTTGATTGTGATCAAATGGTTGTTTCCAATTTTCATCGAATTTTTTTTTATCATTTTTTTTGTCACTAGTAATACTGGTAAGTATTAATTATAATACACATGTATAATTAGTAATTATAGTACTCATTTTAAAACTTTTAGTCAGATCCAATAAGTTAAAGAATTTTTTTTTCCATTACTTTCATAGAAAAAATAATAGAAATTATGAATTATGTGAGAATTACTATTCTTTGTTTTACAGAATATTTTTCCCCTTACTTTCCTAGAAGAAATAATAGAAATTATGAATTATGTTGGAATTTATGAATGAAAGAAATGAACATTTTAGAATTTCAATTATTTCTTCTAAGAAAGTAATGGAAAAAAATTCTGTAACTTATTGGATCTGACGAAAAATTGTAAAATGAGTATTACTAATACTAATGAGTATTGCTAATACTAATTATATTATTACTATTACTAATTGTAAATATTACTGTTACTAATTGTAAATATGTACTATAATTAATACTTACCAGTATTACTGGTGATAAAAAAAATTTCGACGAAAATTGGAAACACCCATTTGATCACAATTAAACTAGGCTTAAAAACTATGCAATTGGTTATATCTCTGATTAAAATATGGTTCATACAAAAAACTTCAAATTTCTATAAAAAAAATTTAGTTTATTCAACAAAAAATAGAAGGAAAAAAATTGTATAATTGGTCATATTATCTTAGAGATTTTTTTGAAAAAAATAAAAAATGGCAATTGTTTAAAAAAAATAGCTTTTACTTCAGATGCAGAAAAAAACATTGACGACGATGATTGATTTTTTTTTCTTTTTTTCATGAAGGTATGAACCGAATCGAAAAAAATCGATATATTGACATTTGTCGATTAGTTTAAGAGATATTGACGTTAGAACGTTTCCGAACTTTCTAAAATCTGGATTTGTTGAAAAATTGTAACTCTTGAAAGACGTGAGATAAAAATCTAAAAACTAGTGTGGATATTCCTTCCATAGGGTACTATTTTATAAAAAAATTTCAGGAAAATTAAAAATGGTCGAGGCCACGGCTGCTTGAAATGGCGTGGAATGCCCCATATATATTGTTACTTCCTGGGATAATTTGTATTTCAAATTATTATTCAAATTTTAATTAGTCAATAACTTTGTGCTAACACGGGTATCTATCCATGATTTTAGCAACTTGTTATTATATTAAATGATTACCGTTATTACAAATATTATCATTATTGATATGCGAGTTATTTATTGATCAACTCGCATATGCTGTTTTATTTTATTCCAATTTAAACATATATTCTCGCGAAACGTACTGCTCGCGGCCGACTCGCGTAGAGATAAGAAATAACAACTTTCGTGTAAAATTCTCTCCGTGTAAATGGTCAAAGTCTAAGTCTAATTTATAAAAAGGTTTAAAACGGGACCTCGACCAGTACGGTCGAGGTCACCGTGATAAATTAAATTGTATCTGAATAACAAGGTTCGTTATAAAATGTAAAACTAACATTAATCGTGCGCGAGACAATGGTAATGTCAACTGGAAAAGTGTTGTGTAATCTTACTATATTTTTATTAAAAATAAAACGTTTAAGTTTAAATCCAGTTTCATATACCAATCATTGGTTCCTCACCAATATCGTTCGTTCATCGAAAAATTCATAAACATTCGACCTTCCTGCAGAACTGGCTCCGATCCCAGATTAATTTTTACAAATCTAAAACGGGAGCAACAATAACAACCTAACTCGTTACGACCACGGCAAGTCCGTCCGAAGACTATAAAAGCAAAATGTGCATAACCGGGACGTAACAATATACACAAATGGGGCATTCCACGCCAAATCAACCTATGTCAGACCCTTCCATTCTTTGATTTGGCTGAAAATTTTATATGTTGTATGACCCATTGAAAGATGGTCTCTTGATTTCTTTCAGATTTTTTTGTTCATACTCTTGTGAGATATGATTTTTCATCAAAATTCGATGACTTCTTCTTCAAATGACTGTGACTGAAAAATCGACCAAATCGAAATTTTTTTTTAGAAAGGTGGTTTTTCACCGTACTACTAGAAAAAAAATACGAAAGAATGATTAATATTTGTATTCCATATTTTTCTCAATTTAAAACAATTTAAAGCAAAAAACCATTGGTTTGAAGATGTTTGCCCTTTTTAAATTTTTTTCAAAAAATTCGCAAAAAAACTTTGATCAATTATATGATTTTTGAGACCAGTCTCATCGTGGGCAGATTTTTCCTTATATTTTTTTTCTTATTTTGAAAAAAAATAATTTTTTTTCAGTTAATTTGGACCATATCGAATTATTTTTTTGATATTTTGTTTCATACCAATATTTCTAATATAAAAGAAGTCATATTTGATATGAATTGACTAAAAAAATAAAATTTTTTTTGAAACTAATCAAAGACATATGAAAAAATATCTCTTCACGATGGGACTGGTCTCAAAAATCATTTAATTGGTCAAGGTTTTTTTTGTGACTGTTGAAATAAATTAAAAGTGTCCAACATCTTAAATTTAATGACTTTTTGCTTAAACATTGAAAAAATATAGGGGACGATTTTCAATTATTATTTTCAAGAGTCTGGTAAAAACCTACATTCAAAAAAAAAGTTCATTTTGATCCAAATTGACTGGAAAAAAAATGAATTTTTTTCAAAATGAGAAAAAAGTATAATGAAAAATCTACCCACAATGGAACTAGTTTCAAAAATCATTTAATTGGTCAACGTTTTTTTGTGAATTTTTTGAAAAAAATTAAAAAGGGCAAAAACTTTAAAACCAATGTTTTTTGCCTTAAATTGTTTTAAATTGATAAAATATACGGAATACAAATATTGATCATTCTTTCGTATTTTTGTTCTAATAATACGATGAAAAACCAACCTTTAAAAAGAAAAAAGTTCGATTTGGTCGATTTTTGAGAGAGTTACAGTTATTCGAAGAAAAAACATCGAATTTAAAAAAAAAATCATATCTTACAAGTGTATGGACAAAAAAATCTGAAAAAGATCAAAAGAGTTTCTTTCAATGGGTCATACAACATATAACATTTTCAGCCAAATCAAAGAAAGGAAGGGTCTGACGTAGGTCGATTTGGCATGGAATACCCCATATATATTGTGACGTGGTAATTTTGCCCACGTCACACAATGGTTTTCTTCGTTGACGAATTTCTCTCGGAGCACATTTAAAAGGGCCAAATGCGAGCGTATCTATCGTTTATTAATTTTATTTTGAATTATTTTTATTATTATGTGCGAGCGAGCGATGGGTTCACGTTACGAGGTCATCGTCGAAGGCAACGTCGTTAAACATCGTCGACTCGATCGTTGTGAGGGAGGCTTTAGGCTCTTATCATTCCTTTCGAAGGAAGCGCGGAAATTTAAAATCTTAAAGCGAAACCCTAATTCCGCTAACTCGAAACCCTCATCTCGAGCTGTCGAGCTCACGGCATCACCTGTCATCGAAGCTTTTCATTATCGTTCTCGGAGCTTGCGAGAATCGTCCAACAGTCTGCGGATTCCGATTATTACCGAGGATCAACATGGTCAATTTCGTTCTCGTCCAACCGTCAATCTGAGCTATCGATTATTATCGATTATTAGGATTACGTTTACCGTGAGTAGGCGAAGGGTGGAGGGTTAAGACCCTAGACCGCGTAATCGCGCTTTCTGCAATTATCGGGGACTCGAGATTTGGGCAGCAACGACGGTGGACGTTTTTTCTCGAGCCATAGTCGTCTCCATTCAAGAATCCGATGCTGCCGAAATATCAAGGAGAGAATTCGTGGTCTTTTCCGGATTTCATCCTACAGAAAGCATAGTGCTGAGTCGTCGTCTTGCTCTGATATTTTTGTGTTATTTAGTTATAGTACTGGCGAGTAATGTTTTGAGAATTTTGGGAATTAAAAGAGGGATATTGTCTCGGGGTACACGCGTGTTTAAAAAATTCTAGTGCGATTAATATCTTTCGCGAAGTGTCGTTGTCGTTTATTACTTTGAATTGCCGAGAGGCATTCTATTGTATTATTTTGCCCAATCTCGAGATCCATAGATTAAGTTAGTATAATATATAATTTCGTTATCGATCGTGTTACTCATTTTGTAGTTTGAAAATTCGTTAAAGGCGTGACTTTTAGCGTTACCTATTGTATCGTGAATAATCAAGCCAAAAGGCATTCTATTATGTGATTATGGTTTCGACGGTTAACTTGTAAAATAAAATCTGTAATTGTTATTCATTTTTCATACTTTTTGTTATTGAAATTTAATTTGGAAAATTATTCAGTTCTCATAATTGTTCTCGATATCAGTTGTAAATTATAATATTTTCTATTTTCCGGAAAGATAATTCCTATCAAAATTGTTCTCGCCTAATATTTGAATTTTTATTCCATAATGAATAAATTATATTGTAATTCCGCATTTCTTTTGTATTGGTGTGATTATTATTTTGTGAAATAACCCCTCCCACTCTACTAATTTCTTAAGCTGTATTCACCGAGTAAATTTTCACCGAAGTTCTCGATTTTTCTTTATAAATTTTGTCGATGAATTATCATCGACTGGCGCCCTGGAATTATCGAGAACTAAGGTTAATTTGAACGTTTGACGAGAAAAGCGTTACAATATATATCATTTGGTAGTTTGTTATTGTATATACTGTAACGTTGTGGAATACAACGTTACGAGGACGATTCGAATTAAGTGTGGTAGGCGGCCTGGATAGCTCAGTTGGGAGAGCACTCGACCGGCAATCGAGAGGTCCCGGGTTCGAACCCCGGTTCAGTCCCTGCCGCATTTTTTTCGGATCGTTCCTCCTATCCCGTTTTTCCCCGTCACAAACTGGCGCCCAACGTGGGGCCTGATAAAAAACCCCCTTTCAGTACACTTTTGAAAATTCTACAGAATAAATTGGCAATTAGGAATTAAAGTTCTTTAATCAATATTTTCGATCTTTTTCGGCATTCTGAGGATTTTTCACGGAAATCGCGTTATCCGAAAGTGTTCCCCCCACAACTAATAGTGCTCACCCGTGACCCTCCCCTATTATTAGCTCACCACAGTACTTCGGCGCGAGATTAGTTGCGCAATATTATTTATAACAAATAATTGTTGTTGGCAGTATTTTATCGGCTCATATTTTGCAAATCTGTATTTTTATAGAAATTTTTGTGTTTTTGGTAGAGCGTTGCGAAATTTCGCCGCTCACTTGCAGTGATCACCCCCTCCCCCCATTAATTAGCGTTTTTCACCCCTTTCAACCCCGATAATTTATACTGCCCCAGTATTTTTGCAATTTCCGTATTTTAGGTGGATTTTCGATTGCCCAGGAATACCCTCGACATAACATTGAGAATTCTTACGGTTCTTTTCCTGGAAATTTTGATTTTACCCCTACCATTAAATTATTTAAAGCCACTTTTTGCAGAGTACGGTACAGACGTCGTGTTATTAACAGTCGAGTCATTCCCTTTGAGTTTTACGGTAAAATAAAGTCGTTTCGGTAATATTAATCGCTGTTCGTGATGGAAGGTCAAATTAATATTCCCACTTCGACCATTACGGTAACTACCCCCTCCTGTACAGCCCCCATTATGACAACCGCGACCATAACTGGCGCGACCCATTCGCACACATCTCGCTCTGCTGAGACAGTTGACACGAGGGCGAAAATAGTGGAAATCCGTGCTCAAATTGCCAGTATAGCTGACCTTAGGCAATTGATTAATCGCTGCGATCGTTCGGGAATAACCTTGAGCGGGACGGTAGAGGATATAAAGGATCGACTTTTGCGATTTGAAATTCGAAGCCGATTCCCTCAAGTCCCGGTGGCATGGGACGAGGACTTGGATGAGCGAGCTGGATTCCCGTACACGCTCATTCACGCCATGGAGACTCCCGAAGTTTGGGAAGTTATCCGTCCTAGCCCCACAGCTGCTGTTCCTTCCGAACAACCAGCCGCTTTACAGCCTAATATTCGGCGATCATCCCCAATAAGGCCCGCTCTTAATACAGGGCAGTCGAGAGGGCCTTATCAAGACCCAATTGAGTTCGAAAATGATTTTAGTTTAGAGGACCCCCCCGAAAATTTGCATGAGCCCTTAGTCCCTGCACCGGGACGAACTCAAGGGCCTACCGTAACGTTTGCTCTTCCCCCTTCACCTGAGGTGGTTCGAAGACCCCTCACCACTCTTCCCTTATCGCATCGTTCCTACCCCCTCCTCCCCGAAGTTCGAGAATCTAGTCCCCACGAGCAAGCCAACCTGACGAGAACCTATACAGTCCCTATGACGAGACCGCAGCATAATAGCACTCGTCTACCTCCTCTCCTCCCCCAGACCCCTAGATCTAGTCCTTATCCCCCACCTCCTACGATAGGGTATAGCCAAACTCCAATGGAATTTACCACCACTCGTTCCGTTCGAGACAGTGGTGCGGGAAACCACTGGAAAAAGTACGGTCCTAAATTCGCCGGAAAACGTGACGAGGACGCGGAGGAATTTCTCCACGAATTGCACGAGTACGGAGTAGGACAAGACTTGTCCGAGGACGAGCTGTTGCGTGCTTTACCGGAAGCCTTCACAGGAGATGCGCGCCTCTGGCACCGGGTCGAACGAAAAAACTGGAGTGATTATGAGGGATTCGTATTTCACTTCCGGGAACAGTTTGGACACGGAGATCTCCAGGACCGCTTGAGGCACGAGGTGGAACTTCGTACTCAGGGGCCTGGCGAGCCAGTTGCGGAATTCCTGGTAAAATTGAGAGCCCTTTTCGATCAGTTTAACCCTCCCCTTTCCCTCGAGACACAATTGGACATTTGCTGTCGCAACCTCCATCCCACGCTGGCCGCGCATGTGAGAAGAGACGAAGTGCAGAGTTACATCGATCTCAAACGCATTTGTCGTCGACGAGAGGAACTCGTCGAGCGAGCCAAGCAGTATCGTCCCCCTCCCACTCCTCAACAGTCATCCTTCCCTTCCAGCGCCTTTAAGGCAATGGAAAAGAGTTCTTTAGGGAAGGTGGCGGCTACCCAAGCCACGACAGCCTCGAAAAGAGCAATCAAGCCCCAAAATCCTTCCCCACAGAGTTCCCCCCCTCAAAGTCAGCACTCCCAACCCCCTAAGCCCCAAGAACACAGTTATGCCGCGGTGGCGAGCTCGGCGAAACCCAATTGGACATCCCCCCCATCGAACGTCCCCCCTCTGTCCCAAGTTGCCCCGAAGACCAACCCTCAACAGGGTAATACTCCCAATCAGCCCACGTACCATTGTTATAATTGTCGTCAGCCTGGTCACATTTATCGGGAATGTCTGAAGCCTTTAGGCTACTTTTGCCGCGTTTGCGGCTATCCCGGAACAACTGTGAACCAGTGTCATCGGTGCGCGAATAGACGTGCGGGAAACGGCCAGCCGGGGGGACAATAAAACCCCTGCCCCCCCGCAGGACGTTTCAAAGACCGGCCAAGTCCCCCGAAGTCCAGGAAAAGTCCCATGAAGACCCTGTTCCCCTACCCCAGTCTGTCAAAACCCCCTTAGAGCCCCCAACGATCGTGAAAGAATTCGCGGAGTCCTTTAATCTCCCTTACAGTTATGAAGAATCGGTAATGGTTCCCCCGTCAAGCAGTACACCCTCCCTGAAGTCCCTCGAAGTCCCTTTGAAGTTAAACTCGGCGACTAAATCCTCTTTAGAACAGAACCCCCCTAACCGTCGAAAAAAAGATAACATTGGAAACGTCATTAAGTTGGATTCTCCACACTTTAAGACATTAGAGTTGATTTTAATAAAAGATTCGGATGAGCCCCTCCCCAGTAATGAGCCAGAACCCGGTTGTTCAAAAGAATTAACCCCGACGAAAAATCGGGAAATTATCCAGTACCAGCAGGAAAAATCAGACCCGGAACTTGTCCTCCTTGAAGAAATACCCCCCGATGATAACCTCACCCTTGGAGAAATGCTCGCGGCCCTTCAGAGACGAAATATAGACAATCGGCACTATTTTTGGGTACGTGTTGAGGACAGGCCTTGCCACGCATTGGTGGACTCTGGGTCATGCAGGACATACCTGGACGCCAACGTGGCAGAGCTTCTCCGATCACATTTATCTCCCACCACAGATGGCGTTGCCCTTCCCGGGAATCATCGGCTCCCCGTCGTTGGTGAGTTATACCTCACCTTCGAGATGGAGGGACGCCTAGCCCCTGTAAGGACCCAATTAGCCCCGTTAGGATATGACTGCGTTCTAGGAATAGATTTTCTCCGCATATTTGGTATCAAAATTGATTACGGTACCGATACGTGGAAAATTGGCGATGGCCCTGTTCGAACTTTCGATTCCGAAGAGGTCCTAGCGAACCCTATTCCTGCTTATCCCGCTTGTGCGGGTTTAGCGATTGTAACAGCCCCCTCTGCAGAACAACTCGTACGCCTTTTGGACGAATTAATCCCTCCTAAGTCCTAATCCCTCCTTAGCGTAACCCATTTAGCCGAACATTCCATAGATACTCAAGACCACCCTCCTATTCGTCAAAAGCCCCGAACAATCTCCCCCTACCTACTGAAGGTCGCTCAAAATGAGGTAGATCGGATGTACGAGGAGGGAGTTATTGAGAAATCAAACAGTCCATGGCTGAGTAACCCCGTAATAGTAACCAAGCCCAATGGCAAATTCCGATTTTGTATTGATTATCGCGATGTAAATAAAATAACCCGTAAAGACGCTTATCCCCTTCCCAATATGGACCGAATTTTAGACGGATTGAGACGAGCCCGTTATATTTCCAAACTCGATTTGAGTCAGGCCTATTTTCAGATCCCCGTTGAGTCCTCTAGTCGCCCTGTCACCGCCTTTTCAGTCCCTGGACGCGGACTTTTCCAATTTAAAAGAATGCCTTTCGGACTGACGAACGCTCCCGCGACATTCCAAAGACTGATGGACAGATTGATCGATTCCGCGTGGGAACCCCACGTATTTGCGTACTTGGACGACGTCATAATTGCGACAGAGACAGAGGACGAACATCTAGACTTTTTGAGACGGGTACTGACTGCTTTCCGAGAAGCCGGGATGGAAATCAATCGCGAGAAGAGCGAATTCTTCTGCGCGGAGGTCTCTTACCTTGGATACGTCATAGGACAAGACGGACTTAAAGTAGACCCCGACAAAGTAGCCCCGATCTTGAATTACCCTCCCCCGACGACCATAAAACAAGTTCGACGATTTCTAGGAATGGTAGGATGGTATGCGCGATTTTTGCCAGACCTTTCCCGCGATAAAGCCCCCTTAACAAAATTGCTAATGAAGGACGTCCCTTGGACTTGGGGTCCTGACGAACAGAAAGCTTTTGAGACCCTTCGCGATGCCCTTACTAAGACCCCCATCCTTAATCGCCCCAATTTTGAAAAGCCCTTTACCGTGCAGACGGACGCGAGCGATAGTGCGATCGGCGCTGTCCTGACGCAAGAAATCGATGGAGTGGAGCACCCCATTGTTTTCGCCAGTCGCCTCTTGACGGCCCAGGAACGCAAATACACAGTAACTGAGCGAGAGTGTCTCGCTGTGCTCTGGGCAGTCAAGAAACTTAGACCCTATATCGAAGGCACCCACTTCACCGTGATTACCGACCACAGTAGTCTCACGTGGTTGAGAAATCTGCGTGACCCCGCTGGCCGACTTGCCCGTTGGGCATTGGCCATGCAAGCCCTCGATATGACCATAGTCCACCGAAAAGGAACCCTTAATGTAGTCCCCGATGCGCTTTCCCGAATGTATGAGTCGACTGACATAGCCCTTTGCGCAATAGGCAATGCTGTCGACTCATGGTATTTGGACAAGATGAAAAATATTAGAGAGTCCCCCTGGAAGTACCCCAATTGGAAAATAGTGGAGGATAAGATCTATTACCACCGCCCTCACCCCGTCATAGATTCAGCCCTCACCGATTTAGACGCATGGTAATTAGTCCTCCCATTAGAGTCCCGCTTAAGAGCCATTAGCCAAGCCCACGATAGTCCCCAAGCTGGTCATCTTGGTGTGGACAAAACGTATCACCGTGTCACACAAGATTTCTTCTGGCCAGGAATTTTTCAAGACGTTGCGCGATATGTCACTCGCTGTCCGGTGTGTCAACTCCATAAGGTACCGCAAGGGCAACCAAGTGGTCTTATGAGAGAGCGGACGACCTCGGGACCGTGGAGTGTCGTGGCAGCAGACGTCATGGGCCCATTTCCTCCGAGCAAGTCCCAAAATCGGTACGTTGTCGTTTTTCAGGACCTCTTCACGAAATACGTCGAAGCTAAAGCTGTTCGAGCGGCCACAGGGCAAACGATCATGTCCGCGTTCGAAAGCCTGGTTTTGAATCGTTGGGGTTGCCCGAAATACTTGTTAACTGACAACGGAACCGAATTCGTTAATAATTTCGTAACCCAACAATTAGCCCAGTTAGGAATCCACCAAACCACAGTCCCCCCTTATCACGCCCAAGCCAATCCCGTCGAGCGAGTAAATCGCACATTAAAGACAATGATTTGCACTTTCATTCCCCAAGACCAAAGAGATTGGGATAAACACCTCCCAGAGCTATGTTTTGCCATTAATACCGCCGTACAGTCTTCTACCTTGATGACCCCTTCGTTTTTGAATTTGGGAAGAAATCCCCGCCCGGCAAAAGCCATTAGAGACGAAGACCCCAATCCGCAGCCCCTTAACCCCGGAGACCCTGACCTTTGGACCAATCGAATGAAGCGATTACCCCTCATTCACGATTGGGTTCAGAGAAATTTAGAGAAAGCCGCTAAACGGCAAGCGAGCTATTATAACCGATCAAGGAAGGACACTCGTTATCAGGTAGGAGACCTGGTGATGAGAAAGCACCGCGTGCTCTCTTCAGGCGTGCAGAATTTCGCCGCTAAGTTAGCGCCGCGTTATAATGGCCCGTATACGATTTTTAAAGTCCTCTCCCCTGTTGTTTACGAGATTGAAGACCCCGAAAGTAGGAAAAATCCCAGAGTCCACATTAAAGATCTGAAACCCTACAAACCCGCCGAAGAGCCCCCACAAGGGAATCCACCGGTGGTCGAAGCTCCTGAAAAGGTTCCATTCGAACGCGTAGAACCGGAAGTTGAGAATTCTCCCCCACGTCGTGCTGGTTTAAGACCGCGAAAACCCGCACAGCAATGAAGACCACCTCGAAGATATGACGCTTGCGTCACAGCCCCGAAGAGTTCATCGAGTCATTAGCGTAGAAAAGAGACACAGACCCAAAAGTCCCCATTGTGATCACTGTAACGAAGAGACTGAAAACCTAAGAGACTAGCGCAGGTTGCGCTTATGAGTCGGTAAAATAAGTGTTGACTATGAGATACGTTAAGCGTAAAATCTTTATTCCGTAAAAAACTCATTTGGAGGCGTACATTTCAGAGCTGAAGTCCAAGCGTTGCGAATATGAGTGAATGACGAATGGCTGTGATTTGTATGACGTAAAGTCCGTCCAACCGGTACTTTAGTCAAGCCGGGGGGAGTTGTAACGTTGTACAAAAGTCTATACTCACCTGCTTAGTGGCGGAGACCACCACAGCACTCGTCTTCCTCAAAATTGAGCGAAAAATAATATTAGAGTAAGGAATCCAGAACGTGTTATAATTTATCCTACGCAGCCCTCAAAATTGTATTCATTGTCCTGCGATCCGGGCTAAAATAGCCCTCGAAATTGTATCTGCCCGTCGTATAAAAATTTTGTCTCCGTTAAGAACCGTCCAAAGTATTTCCGAGTCTTGCGCGCCCGTCGAGGTCACGAACAACAACTGCAATATATCGAAAAGGAATAAGACAACGCACACAACAAGGAGAAACGAAGAGCCCAACAACAATCGCGTTTTCGCCACAACGAGACCCCAAGAATCAACAACCCCTAGTCCCTTCCCCAGGAACACAAGAATCCGTTCACTATCGCCTTCCCTACCCGCTTCAAGAAATTTCCCCCCCTTCTGTAAGTCCCCTCTGTTCCGAACGAGCAAATTATAAAGAATAATAAATTCACTCACCAACGGGAAGAGAAATACTCGCTTACCAAGGGAAGAAAAACATCGCAGTCCCAGAGCCAAGTCGTGGGGACCTAACCTCAAACTGTCATCGCTATCTCGAGAACGGACAAATAATCCAGGGATCTCGAGAGAAAAACACAGTCCCACGGCGTCGAGGTTCTCACCGGTCACCATCCCAGAATCGTCGACCCCTGGACAACCCCGTCGAGGCGACAAAAAATATCGAACAAGTCCCCGAAGGACAGTCAGCACGCGCGCACCGCCAGACAGCAAACAATAAACATCGAGACGATTCACGCCCGCGCACCAGTTCGAGCCAACGACACGGCGGCGCGCTAGATCAGTACGCCGAGACACAGCGCCCTCTTCGCCTACATCGAGTCGAACGCCAAACTCGGAACAGAGTCCCCTCTACCCTCCCCACTCCCCTTACCAACGAACGAGTCCACGTTTGAAACCAACAGGCACGTGATTGGATATCGAGTTCGCGCGCGAGGAGAAATTTCCCCCACCAGCGAGTCACCCGCAAGGAAAGCGCGAGAGGGCAAATCTACAGAGAATTCTCCGACACGACGCGGCGTGAGTACCGTAGCCTTCGAGTAGCCACCAAAAATAAAATTCGAAAAAAGACGAAAATTGCGAGCATCCGATCCGGCAGGACTAAAGAGGACCGAGAGAGACTCCTGGACGATTTTTGGAGTGATAAAATAAAGCTCAGAGATTAAAAAGTAAGTCGTTTTTCGTTCCCTGTATTCTCGACGCGTGGAAGCTCTCGTCGGCCATAGTAGCCATTACACGCTGTACAACGCGTGGCCCTGCCAGATTTTTGAGTTATATTATATTAATTTTTGGAGCCCTTCTGGCTTATAAGCTCGATCCCCTTTTGTTAATAATTGATTGCGGAAACTAATTAAGTGCGCGACGAGTGCTGTGGTGTTAATTTAAGGTCGTTATTTAGTGATTAAGTGACGCGCTTTTCCCCCTCCCTTCCAGTGCTCTAGACAAGTCCCGTCGTTCGGTCGCGCGTTGGCCGAAACGAACCAAACCTTTTTCTTTACGATATTTTCGAGTGACATTTTCTTTTCTTGCGTCGCCATTACGGCATTTATTAGTGACTTAATTATTATTATTTATTTCTCTTAAATTGTTTTTTTTTGTGATTGGTTCGCACACCAATATTACTGGCGCCGATTAGGCATTAGCCCATTTTCGTCGTCACGCCATTGTTTGTCGGCGTGCAGTCACGTGCACGACCTCGCGACCAAACCGTACGTTCGTTCGATTTATTATTTTATTTTATTTTTCTCTTTATCTCGTCGTTGTCACACGAGAGATACGTAGCTTCGCGTAAAATTGTAAGAGGAATTAAGTCCTTATTTTGTTTTTCTATTTTGTCATTTTTGCTCTCCCCCCCGTCGAACCAACTGTTCGACAGTTCACGGGTATAAAAATAAGACGCCTGAGCTATCAGGGACCCTCTGTCCTTGAGATATTTTTTTTTTTTAATAGTTATTCATGCTCCGAGCTAGGCCCAATTAGTTAGAAGTATTATTCCCCCTTTTATGTTGCGACCCCGTAGACCTAAGTTCCACAATTTGTAAAAGACAAAAAAAGAGGAGAATAAGAATTATTTCTTTTGTTAATTTTTTTCTATGTTAAAAATTAACTGGCGCCCAATTAATTAAATTATTGTTTGTTTGCCTGTGCCATTAATAAATTATTTTTGTTATCTTGATTCTCCCAGCATAAAATTCGTGTTTCGTTCTTTTATTGAAGTTTATTTTTCCCCATTTATTCTCTTTCCTATTTTCTCCTATTTTCTTTATTATACTTTTTTTTCTCTCCCTTTCTTGGCGATTTTGTGGCGAAATACGTCACAATACATAGATGCCTAGTTATATCCTTATGAAGCAGAGAACGAAGTGCACCTATGTAATACCTAAAGTCTACTTACACTCGTGCAATCTTAACATTTAAAGTTTGCAAGTTGGCCCAACTCTCTATAATTACAGCACTACTAAATGTATAAACAGAGATGAAGAAATGCTACAGTTATATATCGAAATATATGCTTACACGTATTCACGAACATTATGGTACTAGTTTAGCCTCCATGTTGAATCTTCGATGCGATTCATCTGTATATGGAGTTTTTATGACTTTCATTGTCCTGTGTATTCTTGTTATTTTCACGGATATTTAACATTCAGATTACTGATATTATCATTTAGATAATTTTTATATGTTTGTGGTTACAAAAAAAAGAAAGGGCAAAAGACTGTGGCGGAGATGGTTGACGTGACTTGGATTATCCCATGTAATGCATCCCCGCCTTCGGTCCGCCTGATGTCCCATAGAAAAAAGCAAAAAATCCACCAATTGTAGGAACCAGTCCACGGGCAACTGTACTTTTCTGTCTCTCCCGGTTGAGTTAACCATTGTATGTGTACTTTGGTATCCCCTTACCGCAGCACATCCTATTCATTTATCGCGGCATGTTCCGTTATCCTTGTTGGTTTTGTCGACGATTCACAAGCGACGCGTGTGGATACTCTCTGTAGAGGGCTATTAGTTTCATGGCACATGAACCGCGAAGGCGAAGATGGGTTGAGAGTATAAAATACATTTTCTTCTGTTGGTCACTTTTATTTTCATCTTTCCACGTATATTTCACAAGAAAATTCTTACTTTTTGTATGAAAAATGGATGAAGACACAATTCGGAAATTAATCATTTCTAGCACCATCGTTGAACATTTTTTTTCTAACGGATTGAATTTTCAAGTGACAAAAAAAAAATTCAATATAGTACTGCAAATTCTCTAACAATTACTTAAACGAATAATCTTTTACCTACTGTCTTTGATGGATAAATTTGAGAGGTTACACGGGACTAGAGCGGAGAAACAATAGAAAGAGAACAAAGAGAACAAAACACGCGAGGTCTTTGCATTTGGTGCTTCTTGGAGACAGAAACCCTTTCATTTTGTCGCATTTCTCATTGCATCTCGCCTGCTAGGTCCTTCTGTTGTCCTTTCCGATTTCTCTGCATACGTGAATTCATGGGTGTGTATATATTCTTCTACAATGCAGCGGTAGAAGTGCTCTTGAAACAATTTATGTCCGGGGGCGAGTGCCGCGGCAACGTCCAACGTGCCTTATCTGAACTCACGGCAAGAGCGAGGGTTCTGATAACGTTTTCGTTTACTTCTCCATCTCTCAGTTTCTCGCTTTCGTAGAGCCTCTTGTATATCACAACTACCCGCGGCGACTTCTTCACGTAAATGTATGCTTACTACTATTATACATATTTATATGTGTGAGTTGTCGAAAATCAAAAGCAATTTCATGTTGTATACATTGTACTGAGTAACACAATGCGAATTGCGAATTTATTTTTATATGATTTTTTTTTGAGCGACAGTCGTAGCATTTCCAGAACGGACGGTGCTTACACGTGTATAAATAAATGTTCACGTGCAATTTTTTATACGAAGATCCTGACGTAGACGTATGAGAATTGTCAAGAAATGACCCAGCGGGGGATATCGAGGACGAAGGGAAAAAAGAGCTCAAACGCGTAAGAAAGTTTCGAAATCGCTGGTGCGAACGAAAGTCGGAATGGTCGGTAGTTCTCTTCATCTGGAATTGACATTTTGCGTAAGTCTACTTTTGTCCATTCGCGAAACGAATAAAAGAAAAAATGGGAATCTGTGCGGGAGAGAAATAAAAGATTTTTTTACTTGCACCATTCTGCATCGATTTTTCTGCCTCTTTATAAGGCTATCGTCAAAGGCACAGAGAGAAATTTATCGAAGGTAGGAAATTCCTATGTCACTAATGGATGCTTAAAAAATTTAGGCGATCTATGAATTAATTTGGTAGCTCATTTCCACTTGTAATCTCCTACACCCACGATGTAATATATATATATAAATACACCAGTAAGTGCATAAGGAATAATGTTGGCAGAACGAATTACGGTATGCTTGTTCTCGAGTGTGGAATTGGCGAGTGGGCAGCGTTAATTTTCATCCAAAAACCCCTTTGCATTTAGTCGGACTAGCGGAAGTACCTCCTGTTACATGTATATATACACACTCATACATATAAATATCTAATTCCACGTGAAATAAAAATAATTATACATACACACATATTTAGCCTACGCAACAAAATTTATCCTCAACGTTTTAATTGTTATGTAAAGCTCGAAAGGAAATTTTGGGACATTGTGTAGATAGACCGTGAGGGCCATTCGAATAGTGCAGTTCCATACCAATTTTCTCGTTACGCACTCGACTATGGCGAGTACGTATGTTGATATAAACAACCACTGGAGAAATAGGTAGCTGGTACCACTATTTCATGGGCTTCCTGTCCCTCTGCCTGCACACTGAACCCTTCCCGATGGTCCACTTATATACATATTTAAATGAACTGGGTCTCATTGTACTCTTTGCGTACCTGTACGCTGATAGTTCGAGCGAATACCGCGTAAACGCGGTTTAGTTGCGGCACGGATTAACAGTCGCACGACCGGCAGAGTTGGGATTCTACAGTATGATTTTCATTCGCTGTTGCTCTTGGATTCAGCGTTTCGCCAACATAAAACCAATCTAGGAGATAAAGCAACAAACGTATACGGGAGATAGAAATGCGAGTATAGTTTAAACACGCATTCGGTATTTGCATTTACATTGCGCGTGGCTTGTGCTCGCTTCTCGGCATTATCCTACCTCCCAGTAGACGAGAAAGCCAACATTTTGATGTTGCTAGTATTATGTACTAGCCAAAAACAGCATAAATGCTGTGAAAAAAGCTGAGACAAGTACATTTATGCCACCCAAATAGTCGTTCCAGTTAATCCTCCCCCCCCCCCCCCCCCACCCAGCACCAAAATACCGATCCCCACAAAAATTTACAAAAATTCGTCTAAGTCGTTCATGCAAAGATACAAAGGTACAAAAGTCCTTTCTAAAAACCAACTCATCATACAAAGTTTTATGGGTAACCGCTCTCATTATCTTATTAAATTAAGTCAAATTGTACAGAGGTGATAATTTCATTCTCGTAAATGTTTTGGGTTCACAAAAAGTTGATAAATAAATAAAGATCTACTAAAGTATATGTGGCCAAGTACGTGGGATTTTATTATGTTTATAAAATCTCCAATTATGTTCATATGCCATTTCTCTAATTAATGCTTTATTACAACGAATTATTATCCTATGACTTGGTACTACGAGGGCTTTAAAAAAAAAATATAGAATTGCATTAGCCTGCGTGAGCTTGAACGCAGCCACACTCTCATTTGTAATATTTGTAGTATAGTTTTATTGGTAACAAATTGATAAAAGTTTACTATCGTACGTAGAGCGGATACGCACAGAGTACTTGTTTGGCCCGAAAATTGTTCGACTAGTCAGCTAAAAATATGCTTTTTTGTTCACGGCAAATTTTTCAACTCCGAACATTCGGATCTCCTGATGCAGATTTGAATCTTACCCGCTTTGGAATGCAATCAATTGATGACCGCTCTTACATGGCAGGCTTATTCCGTTTTGTAAAACCTGTTGTAGTAAAAACCGGTGTAAAAGTACGTATAAATGGTACCGGATTATTTATTTCGGGTGTACAGTACCGTTTAGACGCTCTGTAACTCCAGTTTTCCCCCGGATGTTACAAAACCCGAATAAACGTACCGTGTAATAACGTGAGATATGCTCCACACGAGCATCAATTCATCGATAACAATTGGATAAGGAAAGGAGGATAATTTGGGATACCAAAGAATCCGCATATTGTGATTCCAAATTAGCTGTGCTTACTTTACTACTTAAGGCCAAAATGTATGGTAGATTAATGTTGACTTATGTGACAAATTTTATGAAAAATTTTCAGGCCGGACAAGTACTCTGTGCGTATCCGCTCTACGTACGATAGTAAACTTTTATCAATTTGTTACCAATGAAACTATACTACAAATATTACAAATGAGAGTGTGGCAGCGTTCAAGCTCACGCAGGCTAATGCAATTCTGTATTTTTTTTTAAAGCCCTTGTAATTCCAACTTATAGGATAATAAGTCGTTGTAATAAAGCATTAATTAGAGAAATGGCATATGAACATAATTGGAGATTTTATAAACATAATAAAATCCCACGTACTTGGCCACATATACTTTAGAAGATCTTTATTTATTTATCAACTTTGTGTAACCCACAACATTTACGAGAATGAAATTATCACCTCTGTACAATTTGACTTAATTTAATAAGATAATGAGAGCGGTTACCCAGAAAACTTTATATGATGAGTTGGTTTTTAGAAAGGATTTTTGTGCGAGGAGATCTTGGCATGAACGACTTAGATGGGTTTTTCTAAATTTTTGTGGGGATCGGTATTTTGGCGCTGGGTGGTGGGGGAGGGGGGGGATTAACTGGAACGACTATTTGGGGGGTATAAATGTATTTGTCTCAGCTTTTTTCAAAGCATTTATGCTGTTTTTGGCCAGAATTTATCGACTTTTTGTATGGAATTCATAGTTTGTTAATTAAACATGTTAATATTGTGTACGTACTCGAGTATGAAATTCATAGCTTGCCAATTAAACATGTCTATACTATGTATGTATCTGAGTGATGCAAAAGAATTGACATTTTTTTCGACATTGCAGTAAAATATGGTAACACTTTATCAAAAAGTGATGCTCTCAATAATTGAATCCTGAATAAAAATTTTAGAGGTCGCTCAAGCGATTTTTTAATGATTTCGGCTAAAAATGGATACATGATCGAATTTCGAGCTGGTGTATATTCGGACTAAAAATGTAATGTGAAATATTGATCTAAGAAGTGTTCAAATGAATTCAATCTTCGTAATTAACCGTCAATACCTATAAAATTATTAGATTACTTAAAACGTACAGTAGTTCTGAGAAGATGCGATGCATAAATGAACAACGAACAAGTAAAAACTTGAATTTTGTTTTAACTTTGTAAAAAAAAAATTCAAAAAATATTACACCGAAACATCCGTGCTAACAGATCAACGGATCGGAAAATATTCCATAAAAAATGATGCCGAAGAAATACTCCAATAACATCAGAATGCACCGAAAGTTTTTAAATATAAGTAATAATGAAGCGAGATTTTGAAACAAAAAAATATACGTACAAAATTTCGAGAGCTAAAGTTTGATTGGAAAAAATAATTTTGGCCGAAGTACTACGCGAGTTTTTCTTTTATAATATTTATTGATTACGAATTATATTTCATGAGCAATAGATTAAAAAAAAATTGGTGAAGTACTTATGAAATTTTTTTTTCTCAAATCAAATATCTTTTCGCTTAAAATTATTTCGCATCGCCTGATTCCGTTTTAGGTTGGAAGTGCAAATACAATTTTCATGTATTTAAGGTCTCTATCACTCTAGGGTGGTTTAAAACCATATATAATTCAAACCTAGGATGGTATCATGCACCATTCTCTCAGTTATATAAAAAATGAAGCGAATGGTTTCCAAATAAACTTTATTATTGCGTGCAAGACATTTTATGGTAAAAGAGAAGAGGCACTGTTTTCGACTCCGTTCCAGAATTTACGTTCGGAAAAATGAATTGTTGGGGTTAAAGTTAATAAAAAAAATTATTCATTAAGGTACTGTTCAAAAGTTTATTTATTAAATTACACTTTATTTTTGCACTACCACTCTTTTATCTATATATATATAAAAGTTACTTTAACCAAAACTGAAACTGACCGCGATCTTTATAACCTCACGACTGTTCAAAGATATCAAATATTCACCGAATACGAGTTTAACATGCACCATTTTCTTAGTTATCATAACTGTTCACTGTTATTACATGAAGAAAAGTCAATCGGCTGTCACATCGACGAACACGGTCTCACATATCACCAGATTTCTAGTTACAACTAGTATCACTAGACAGCGACCGTAAAACGTCAAAAAATGTATGCGAAAAACGCATTTTTTTGATGATTCGGAAGAATGAAATATTAATATTTCCAATATGCATTAGGCTACAGAGTTCTAAATACTCACAATCGAAAGAAAAAAAAATAAATACAAAATACGTGAACTCGCAACATTTTTCAAAGCGCTGTAATTCTTTAAATATCGCCGAAACAATTTTCAAAAACTGTTCGAAACCACTGTGCTTACTGTAAAGACTCTAGTAGCGACTCATCAACTTAGACATTATAGTATATTAAATGTACTTGTCTCGAGTCGTTACCGCGACTCTAGATGTATGTGGATATTAATTTATATGTATATACTTGCTGCGTCGATATAGTTGAATATGTATTCATATATATGAGCGGTGTTTTATACGAGCACACTTGGATCGCTAACCAAATTAGAAAAAATATATAAATAAATATAGTCCATATATATATGTGCGTAGATGGGCATGAATGGAGTAGAATATGGTAATAAGTTTCAAAGACAACACTTATTTTATCTGTGGCTAATAAATTTGTATGAATTCTAAAAAGCCCCATTAAATTTTGATTTAACTGTTTGATTGCATCTAATTAAACAATGAAGATTTGTTGATTTATTTACATTTTTAAAAAATGATTCTTTGAGGATATTACTACAGCATTGCATGTGCTTTTTTGGCTCTTCGGACCATTTAATTAAATCGAGAAACTCACAAACCTGATTGCCAAATTAACATCAATACGAGACGATACACCAATTCAGTTCGATTTCTGACTATTCGTGCAGGCCGGGATGCCATAATTTTTAATTAGAGTTTCCTTCGTTTCGTAGTCCTTACATTGGGAAGGGAAGGCTCCGAGCGAAATTGCAGTGGTAATCGTCTCGAAGAACTCGAGCATTCTTGTCCGCTTTTATACGAAATGGCTTTGTTCATATATATTACCAGAGTTTATAGAGGGCTGTCGACACAAACATACTTAACATTTTAATTCGACGATTTCAAATCGCACGATATTATCATTTCGGGAGAAAATTGTACGAAGGAGTCAACTAACCAAGCGATTCTATACGCGCCTCATTAGGAGCTCGATCTTTTGAGTTTATAATGTTTATAATACGTTTGTAAAGATTTCTAATGAAGTTATAAAACACTTGGAAAGTTATAAAAAACCGTTGTCATTACGAGAGGAGTGAACAACAAGGCACATTAAAGTTTAACCCCGTCACATTACATTTACAATAAATTCCGTAAACCTTTATGTGTAAAGATGTTGTTTTATTGAGATAGGATTTCGAAGCAAGAAACTTCTTAGGGACATGCTGATGAGGATCGGAATGAAACTTTCTATCTCTTCGTACTTTTTCGAAACGGAATAAACGAGGGTCTTGACTTGTCCCTTGCATCTCTTGTATTCTCTGCAAACATATACGTATACAAGGTCCGATGTATTTACTATGCATTTGTGGATACACAACACATATACATACAATAAATATATGTATATATTTAAAAAAGATTCTCGTTCAGATCGAGATGACAAGATGAGATTTCGTTTGTTGGAGTTCAAGAGATTCCGCTCTCGCGGTGATCACCTCGTTGGTGATTCTCACGAGATATTTCTCGAAAGATCGTAAAGTTCTTGCAAGGCGCAGCTGCGAGTGCACAAACGGCGGGTGGTTGATGCACGAGCTTTGGTTCTGCTTTCTTGTACGGAAAAGATCTCGTGGGATTGACGGAGGTCCTTTATTCAGTGGACGCGTATGCGAGGACGATCTATATAAACATATATACACGTGTGTATCTATGTAGTCATGTGTGTATCTACATCGATCGATATCGGATCTCAGGTCGTCGTCGTCCCATTTTTTTATGGTCGAAAAGATCTTTTTTTTCTCATGAACATACGCGACGTCGGGAAAGATCTTCGGGAAACGAAGAAGGCACGCACGTCTATGGAACTACATCTGAGATCGAAAAAGACATAAGTCGCGTCCATTTTTGGAGTAAAAATGGAATGGGGATCGCTCTTCCGTTTTTGGCTGATGGCCCTGAAGAGGGCAAATATTTCAAGAAGGTAAACGAGTGTGGCCCACGTCCTCTATACACAAGCAAACATTTTGTGGATGTTGTTTTTTGTTTATCTGTGTTCGTACATGTGTACATAACATACATGTATGCGTGTATAGATTTCAGTTGATGTTCGCCTTCTCAGAGTGACGGAGTTTTTTTCTTCTCTCTCTTTCTGTCTCCTTTCTGCACATTCTGTCTTGTAGAACAAGCGACAGTTCGAGGGTGTTCGACGAGTGATTCGTCTGTTCTCTCGAGCTTATATCTAACCACAAGATCGGGCACACGTAGCACGAGAGAGTCTATTCTCGATATATTGCTTTTATATTCTCCGAGCCCGTCCCTGATACAGACGCGTGAAATGTCACGGCGCGTGTACATGCAGAGGTGTACAAAAGCTTGCACGATCTATTGTAACAAGGGCTCACCCCATCAGTACAATCTTTTCTTCCATGCCCTTGGGCCTTTCATCTCGTTTCGTTCTTATGTTGAAAGTTCGTCCTGCTCGCGGATACACCAAGTGATAGAATCGGTGTGTTGTCATGTCTCAAAGAGTATATACATCCTCTTTCGGAAATGTGGTTTAATACATAATCAATAAAGTTTCTTACATTAATATATTGGATTGAATTATTTTTCGAGAAGAATAATCGGCAAATTGTTGAAAAAATAAACCATGCGGGACAAGAAATTAATGACACGAAAATGCACAAAAAATGGAATGAACAATCATTGTGCATAAACATTTAGTAAAATTAATAATTTATTTATTCCTTGATAAGTGTTATTACGAGAACTGGTAGTAAAGGATGGAGTGATCTTTCAAAATCCACTGTTAGGGCGGTTGAAACTGGAAAGGTCGGGGATAAACTTTGGTACTGGAATGGCCCAAATATACATATATTGTTTGATATACGTATGTATATTTATGTATATGATATCGCAAAGCGAAGGAAATTCGAGAGCCTTGTACGTGCACGTGCTTACGTCGCGAGTCTTAGATTTACGGCTGAGGTGAGAGCGTAATGCACTGAGCAATTTGTGAATACGATACATTGTGCATGAAAATAAGAGAAGCGGAACGATAGAAGGTGAAGTGGAAGGGACACCTTGATGCAGCTATACGAGCTGGAAGTGTTGGACGACGCCTGGCGCTTCCTGCGAAACCTCTAATAGAGGTATATATAGTAGAAATCAGCACAATTTGAGCTCTTTGCTTGTGAATTAGCCGGGCACTTTGGTTTCTTAATACGAATACAAACAAATAGATTTTCATGTTCTTTGGAAATTTTTATTTTATTTGTATATTCGATAAAACGAAAGATTTTTGAATTATGAAAAAAGGTTCTGGAATAGAATGAGTGAAATTCTAAGAGCTTTGACTGTATGTACGAAATGCATTCACGCTTTGGAAACCTTTCTTAGCATGCGCTCACGATATGGGTTGTAGCGTCTCTTTCCCTTCGAAGGAGAGAAAGGAAAAGTGGGGATTGAACGAGACCGTAAGTAGCGAGGGCAACACAAGAGGAAAATGAGGGATGGGTTTAAAAGCCGAGATAGAGCGACGTGGTCTTAAATGGTTTCAACTTATATATATTTATACATACACGTTATATACCTATACGTATACATACAGATCAACATCTTCATATATGTATATATGTATATATATATATATAATTTTTAATTTTATTATAATAATAATTATAATAATAAAATATAATAATAATTATAATAATTATAATAATAAATTTGTTTAGGAGAAATCTTAAACTGGCGCCCAGAACTTATCCAGAACGAATGTTAATTTGAGCGCTTAGACGAGAAAAAGCGTTACAATATATATATATATATTAGGGTGATTAAAAAAAATCGACTTTTTTTTCTCAAAGTCGCAAATGATTGTGTTAATACTTCATAAAAAAGTAATTCTGCCAAAATTTGGGCCTTCTAAAAAATTTTTTAAAGGTCGCGCCAACTTAAATTTTTTTTTTTTTTCAATTTTAGTGAAAAAATATGATATAAAAATATCGATTTTTTGGTGTCGCAACAAAAATAGTTAGCACTCAGTATAGAGTTGATTCCCTTAAAATTTGAGCTTCGAAGAAAAAATTTTAGAGGTCGCCCCAGCAGCTTATCTAAATTTATTTTTTTAATTTCTCGTAAACATCTTGATATAAAAAAATAATTCTCGTTGTATCGTAGGTTAATATGTTAGCTTTTCATGGGGAAGTAATTCTCCTAAAATTTGAATCTTCTAAAAAAATGTTTAGAAATGCCTCCAATGACATTCAGATATTTTTGTTACAATTTCGGGTAAAAATTAAGATATTAAAAAGTTAATTTTTGTGTATTGAAGATTATATGCTAGGATTTCATAAAAAACTAATTCTCCTAAATTTTCAGCCTAATAAAAAAATTATTAGAGACCACACCCAGCGATTATGATTTTTTTTGTAAATTCGGCTAAACTCAACGTTAAAATTCTCACTTTTTTCTGAAAGTCGTAAGTGATTATGTTAATACTTCATGAAAAAGTAATTCTGCCAAAATTTGGGCCTTCTAAAAAATTTTTTAGAGGTTGCGTTTTTCAGAAAAAAAAATCATAATCGCTGGGCGTGACCTCTAATAATTTCTTTATTAGGCTGAAAAATTTTTACCCGAAATTGTAAAAAAAATATCCGCATGTCATTGGAGGCATCTCTAAATATTTTTTTAGAAGATTCAAATTTTGGGAGAATTACTTTTCCATGGAAAGCTAATATATTAACCTGCGATACAAGGAGAATAATTTTTTTATATCAAGATGTTTACGAGAAATTAAAAAAATAAATTTAGAAAAGCTGCTGGGGCGACCTCTAAAATTTTTTCTTGGAAGCTCAAATTTTGAGGGAATCAACTCTGTACTGAGTGCTAACTATTTTTGTTGCGACACCGAAAAATCGATATTTTTATATCATAATTTTTCAGTAAAATTGAAAAAAAAAAATTTTAAGTTGTTTGCGCAACCTCTAAAAAATTTTTTAGAAGGCCCAAATTTTGGCAGAATTACTTTTTCATGAAGTATTAATACAATCATTTGCGACTTTGAGAAAAAAAAGTCGATTTTTTTTTCTCAAAGTCGCAAATGATTGTGTCAATACTTCATGACAAAGTAAATAATGGGAACGCATATCACAACACAGTACTTCATGGGTGATGCGGAAAGATGTGTAATGACATGATTACGTATTGACTGACGATTTTAACAGGGATTATGAGTAATTAGGCTAGATGTTTGCTAAATGCGCCTGCTAGATGTGCCGCGGGCGAAGCCCGCGGGCACAGCTAGTATATATATATATATTGTAGCATATATCCTCTATTGTATATATATCTATCGTGATAGAGAGAGAAAAAGATAAATGTGAAAAAAAATGTTTGGATAGGATTTGCATAAAATCCGGTCTTAGTGAGTGTCTACGTCGAGAAATGAGTAACTATGCCAAATTTCAAGTCAGTCGGACTTACAGTTTCGGCTGATAGACAGAGAAATCGGCTATCGTGATAGAGAGAAAAAAAGATAAATTTTATCACACGAAACCAGACCTTAACTGAAAACTCCCAAACGCGAACGTACCCCGAAACAAAATCGCTCTTTTAACTCAAAATTCTCATAAATCTCAAACATCAAAATAGAGCGCTCTTTATCCAAAAATATACGATATTCAAAGCGAAACGACGGCTCACCGCTATGGTTTCAGTAGGCGGAAATCCGGACAAAGACCACGGAAATTTCCCCTCGACAATTTTCCCCGCGACATCGGATTTTTGATCGGGTTCACCACGGCTCAAGAAAATACGTCTGTCCTCGTTGTTGTCCAAAACGAAAGTCCTCAATAGTTATCGAGAGCGCGATTACGCGGACTAGGGTCCTAACCCCCCACCCTTCGCCTATTCGCGAGCATCGGGATCTTTCTCGAACATTCGCTCGCTCGTTTATTTTACGCCCGTCATTTTTCAATTTCTCGCGTTTGACTTGTTGCTGAGACGACGCTGACCGACGATGGATCTCGGTACAGCTGAGACATTCCGAAGAATCCCGATGCTAATAGACGCATCTTTTGAGTTCGACAGCTCCGGGTGAGGGCTTCGAGCTAGCGACCCATACTCGATATGATATTTCACTCTCTCTCGATGACCTTGACTGCCTTAAGCCTTCCCTCACAACGTTATCGTAATCCCGATGTCTCCCGATAATTGGGCTGTTCTTTCTCTCTCCATCTCGATGTTTTCACTGTATGAACCCGTCGTTCGCTCATATGTTAAAAATAATACAAAATAAAAATTACAAAAATGGAAATACGCTCTCGTTTGGCCCTTATGGATTTTGCCCGAGAGAAATTCTTTCCCGAGAACAGACGTGTTCTCTCGTGCCGTGCCGATATTTAACATTATGTGACGTGGACAAAATTACCACGTCACAATATATATATATATATATATATATATATATATATATATATATATATATATATATATATATGAGCAGATCCATTGGTTTTCGAGCATTTTCTCGGGAGGGGTCTTTCGAATTTGCTGAAAATTGGGTACTTTGAAGTACTTCAAAAACTATCGC
This sequence comes from Rhimphoctona megacephalus, assembly GCA_963989365.1. Taxonomy (NCBI): domain Eukaryota; kingdom Metazoa; phylum Arthropoda; class Insecta; order Hymenoptera; family Ichneumonidae; genus Rhimphoctona; species Rhimphoctona megacephalus. Next base: position 21,834,087 of record OZ022416.1, on the reverse strand, counting down.
CAAATACCAAATTTCAACTGTCTAAGTGCCCAAGGTCATGAGAACCAGCCTTTTAAAAGTCTAAAAATCACCATATTTAGCCTATCTTCAAAATGATGATTCACGAAAACCTCACGTTCAAATTGAATGATACAAGTCACATTTTGTTCAGTATACTATCCAGTTTGTAGAAAAAAAATTTGAGTCACCTAAGCCAAAAGGCCTTTTATCCCGACTACGTTAAATAACTTGAAATTTTCAATAATATGATGATTTTAAAATTGTCGCCACAAATTCATTTTTAATCTCACTGACTTCTAGCATGGCTCATTTTTTTCGTTCTTTTATACCCTTTAAGCGAATGTGGCTAAAAATTTCATTTGCGTAAAGGAACTCAGAGATATTTCATTTCAAAGTTAGTAATTTTTGAAATATTACGAAAAATCGCTGACTTTTACCTTACACTACGCATTTCTATCAGCTTCAATCGTTACCAAAATTTAGGTGAGAGTAGTTTTTTATATCTAGAACGACTCCAATTAAAGAATTTCTTGGCCCGAACTTCCATCACTCTCTACAGCCTGCTGAAGATCACAATAATTCTGATTACTTTTGAGTTAAAAAATCAATAATGCAGTGTTCATTACTTTTTTTTGAAGATTATTTTACGCACATTTCAATACGGTCACACTAAATTTAAGCTAATATTACGTTAAAAACTGTAAAGAAATTTTTAACATTATTATCACGTTATAAAAAGCATATTTAAGTCAAAATTTTTACTTTAAATTATTTTATGTTTATTTCTTTTAAAATAAAAACATCTTTTCAATACTTCAATTAAAATACATAAATTTTTCCAATTATGATAGACAAGCTCTTAATTCTTACGAATCTCATTGTTTAGATTCGTTCAGAAACGTTATTTTCTCATAATTTAAAATTGAATCATTTTCGTAAAATAAGTAATGTATTATTCGCATCATCTAGTTATCAGTGAAAAAAGAAATAATTAATCGAGTATATCTACTCAACTCCCATAGGGGTCGTGCGTGGTGCTTACAACGCCACGAAGTGGGCAATTTCTACATTAGCTAAGTGTTAAGTAATCAAGCGCATATACGCGGGCGACAAGATTTTTTAATTGATTTACGATACAAAATTGATTTGTTTGTTTTGCTTCATCAAAAAGATATTGGTAAATGCAGGGCAGCTCTCACACACCATTTTGGTTTCGAGAAGATCCACCATTTTTGAAATACTGTTCTTTTCCCGAGAGCGCTGCCCATTTCGCATGAGAGAGAGAGAAACAAACGGAATGAATTATATGGCCGATTTGTCGCCCGTTCTTTGTGTTTCTACGACATTTGAGATATAACTTGAGCCACATTTTTTTAAAATTTTTATATAATTTTAGCCCCCAGCACGATTGTTAATCACGAGCTGAAAACCTTAATTGCTCATTTTTAACATTATTAATCGTAAAATTTGTCTTCATTCCTATCATTCAAAGCCAAAATAACACCGCACAAATTGCACATTCAGACACGAGAGAGCGCGCACATTGGCGGTGGTGCTGCTCTCTATAGCTCACGCACGGTCCCTATTGGTGAGCTGTGTCTCTTTATGTTACTCCTGGATACCGGTGTCTAGGCCAGGGAGACTAGAGAGAAGGAGTGAACACACCGTACAAGAAGTGTACCCAAAAATCGGTAGAAAATGAGAGGCGCTGCGAACGTAAAGTACAATTTTGTAATATATATATGCCATGTCAACACCTCTCATAACCTCAATTCAAAAGTGTAGTATAACCTCAATTCCTCAATTAATACATTTATAACCTCAGTCTTTTTAAATTGGGCTGCGTCAACGAAGTGGATATTGCGTAGACTGCGTATGGCGTAAACATTGGATTTTTCATGTGTATTGATATAATCGTAAAAATATTAATTAAATCTAGTATACATTTGATGCTCCCGAATGAATTTAGGTAAATGGCAATTTCCATTTGGAGTTTTATATATTCTTGTATTTCTGAGTCGAATTAAATAAAAGGAAATAACGCAATGAGTGGCGTTTAAATTTACCAGCATTCACATTTATAAAATCAGATTAGCATAAAAGCGATGAGCTGCATTGAAAGTAAATTGCGACAAATTTTGGCTTCTTGTATTCACGTATAAAAATTATTTTCTTGCTTTGACCCTATTGAAATGTGCGTAAAATAATCTCCAAAAAAAAAGTAATAAACACTACATTATTAATTTTTTAACTCAAAAGTAATCAGAATTATTGTGATCTTCAGCAGGCTGTAGAGAGTGATGGAAGTTCGGGCCAAGAAATTCCTTAAGGGGAGTCGTTCTAGATATAAAAAACTACTCTCACCTAAATTTTGGTAACGATTGAAGCTGATAGAAATGCGTAGTGTAAGGTAAAAGTCAGCGATTTTTCGTAATATTTCAAAAATTACTAACTTTGAAATGAAATATCTCTGAGTTCCTTTACGTAAATGAAATTTTTAGCCACATTCGCTTGAAGGGTATAAAAGAACGAAAAAAATGAGCCATGCTAGAAGTCAGTGAGATTAAAAATGAATTTGTGGCGACAATTTTAAAATCATCATATTATTGAAAATTTCAAGTTATTTAACGTAGTCGGGATAAAAGGCCTTTTGGCTTAGGTGACTCAAATTTTTTTTCTACAAACTAGATGGCATACTGAACAAAATGTGACTTGTATCATTCAATTTGAATGTGAGGTTTTCGTGAATCATCATTTTGAAGATAGGCTAAATATGATGATTTTTAGACTTTTAAAAGGCTGGTTCTCATGACCTTGGGCACTTAGACAGTTGAAATTTGGTATTTGGCGATAGTTTTTGAGGTACTTCGAAGTACCCAATTTTCAGCAAATTCGAAAGACCCCTCCCGAGAAAATGCTCGAAAACCAATGGATCTACTCATATATATATATATATATATATATATATATATATATATATATATATATATATATTGTAACGCTTTTCCCGTCAAGCGCTTCAAATTACATTTGCTCTCGATACTTTCTGGATGCTAGTTAAGATAATTCTTAAACAAATTTTATTTGAAATTATCTAGAACAAAATAATAAGGTTTCCCGGTTGTAGCTGTATTTTAAACTAATGGTGGTAGAGGGGCTGGGTCAATTATACAAAATAAATATTCACACCAACAATTGAACTCTGAAATTACAATAACTTTTATTATTAAAGACATTAAAATTTTGAATAAAATAAAATTTCCGGAAAAATATTATATCAACAGTTTACAATAGCTCTCAATATTTGACATGCGATAAGTTAAAAGAATTTATAATTTTTAAGTGTTCGAACATAATTTGATAACAAAAATATTTGCCTTTCGGCTCGATATTATAATAATTTACATTACAACTATGGATCTCGAGATTGAGCTAAATCAAATACTAGAATTCCTCTTGGCAATTCAAAATAAAACTTTAACAACGACAATTCGCGAACGCTTTAAATCGCGGGACAAGACGTTACTAGAGTTTTCCAAACGCGTACGTACTCCGAAACAATATCGTTCTTTTAAATCCCAAAATTCACAAAATATACTCGCGAGTACAAAACGGTACGAAATCACAACAAAACAAAATGAGAGTGAAACGACGGCTCACCGCTACGGTTTCAGAGATTGGAAATCCGAAAAAGGACCACGGATGCTTCCACTCAATAGTTCCGATGGCGTCGGGTTCTTGATCAAAGACGGCTACGGCTTGAGAAAAGATGTCCTCCGTCGCTGCTGCCGAAAACTCGAGTCCTCGATAATTTTCCCGAACCGCGATTTCGCGGATTAGGGTCCTAGCCCCCCACCCTTCGCCTACTCACGGGAATCTAGAATTTTCTCGAACCCTCGCCCTCTCCTTTTATTATTCGCTAACTATATTTGAATTTTGAGATTGAATTTGAAACGGGCGCGACGCTGATCAACGATGGCTTTCGATACGTCCGAGGCTTACCGAAGATCCCCGATGCTGATTGACGCATCATCAAGTTCGACAGCTCCGGGTGAGGGTTTCGAGTTAGCGACCCTCGCTCGATATGATTTTTCGCGCTCCATCGATGACCTTGACGACCGAAACTTCTCAAGCCATCTCCTCTGAACGATACGACAATTCTGACAACAATGATAATTCCGATGTTCTCCCTCTCTCTCTCGACGTTTTTCGATGTATGAGACCATCGTTCGCTCGTATAAAAAAATTATAAAATAAATGAAATAAATAATCTGTAAATACGCTAGCGTTTGGCCCTTCTAGACAAGCTCGAGAGCAATTTGTTAGCGATGAAAAACGCTCCGTTCTCGTGCCGTGCCAATTGTTAACCAATTTGTGACATGGGCAAAATTACCACGTCACAATATATATATACATGGGGCGTTCCACGCCAAATCGGACGGTCTGTAAAATTTTGATTTTTGATTTCCTTAATTTGTTGATATTTTTTAGTACCCCTCAAAAGAGCCTTTCTGGTAAATTTCGAGATTTTTTTGATTACTTGTTAAAAAAAAATCAAATTTTCAAAAAAATCGCTCTTTTTTGGTTTTTTGTTCATAACTTTCTTAATAATGGTCCAAATTAAAGCTTTTTTTATAAATCGTTGTTTTCAGATGGCCTTTACAGAAAAAAATACAAAAAAAAATATTTAAAGTGTTTTTGATTAAGATTTTTGAGTTTGAAATTTAAATCATGTTTTTGAAAGTGAGTGTATCCTTCGATTTTTTTGAAAATTTTTTATTTCAAACTACTATTCTTTTAACAACTTTTAAGACTGGTCCGGTCGTGGGCCCTCCTTAATTACTATTTTTTTCGATTTTTGAATTTTTTTTTTTTTTTATTGACAATATTTTTAATTACAATCTATCCCAAGGGATATTCAATAATTAGTCCGAATACAAAATGTTGTTGTATTAGACACGATATCCATCGATATCGATATTTATTTTGCCTATTTATTTATTTGTTTATTTTTCAATTAATGAAGCGGTTGAATAAATTGAGTGGTTTCGCACGTTTAAGCCTGTTTGTTTCATTATGACGGTTTGGGATTCTTCTCGCCAGTTCATTCGCGTGGTTGTCCAGTCTTTCCAGATATCTCTTGCTGTTTTTGAATGGTTTCGGTAATATATTCTATTTTTAAGTCGTTGTGTAGGTGTTTATTGGAGATATACCAGACAGCATTGGCGACGATTCTTAGTAATTTTGATTGGTATCTTTGTAGTATATTTATGTTAGATTTGCTGGCTGCTCCCCACAGTTGCACACCGTATGTCCAGACGGGCTTGAGTATTGTTTTGTATATTAGTAGTTCATTTCCCAAAAATAGCTGGGAGTTTCTTCCGATAAGCCAGTATAATTTTTTCAACTTGATGACTAGTTCCTTTCTTTTAGTTTTTATGTGTTTTTGCCAGGTTAGCCTTCTATCTAAGTGCATGCCTAGATATTTAATCTCGTTTGTTGCTGGAAGAAGCTTATTATTCAATAATACCGATGGGCAGCAATCTTTCCGCAATGTGAATGTAATGTGCACTTTTTTATTTCAAAATTTTTTATTTTAAACTACTACTTTTTGAACAACTTTTAAGACCGGTCCAGTCGCGGGCCCTCCATAATTACTATTTTTTTTGATTTCTGAAAATTTGAAATTTCTTTTTTCTCTATAAATCACTATAAGTACGGATTTTTGTCACTGTATACTTTTTTTTATTATTTATTTCAAATTAATTTTAGTACTTTTTAATTCTTAACCCATTAACGCCGAAGAATCGTGTTTTTTTTTCTCATTTTCAAGCTAGATTCTTATCATCGAAAAAAAATCATTTGCAAATAAAAAATATGTTCCCTTGTACCTTCGAGTGTCCCCTTTCCGAATCCGGAGTCAAAATTGAGTTTTGTCCATTAGAAAAAAAAATATGGCCGTTTTTAAACAAAAAAACCGAAAAAATCGAAGACATTTTTTTTTCAATATTTTTTTTCTCATTGAAGACGCGCGAGGACCCCCCCTTTTTCTTCAACCATGAGTGCACAAAATAGTTGTAGTTTAAGAATATATTTTTTTAATTTGTCGACATTGACATTTTCACCCCCAAAATGGCGCTTTTCATCCCTTCAGCAGGAAGACAATTTTCACTCTCGGTGCCCGACAAAAAAAATATTCAAATCTTAACGAAAATTGGTATCCCGGGGTTTTCAAGGTCGCTGATTACGATTCCGCCCTCAAAATTCGAAAATTCAGAATGGCGGATCCAATATGGCGGACCCAAATTCAAAAACTTACTTGAATCGGATGAAATGTGGCACTCGGGGGTTTTCGAGGTCGCTGATTACAAATCTGCCCTCAAAATTCGAAAATTCAAAATGGCGGATCCAATATGGCGGACCCGAATTCAAAAACTTACTTGAATCGGATGAAATGTGGCACTCGGGGGTTTTCGAGGTCCTTGATAACGAATCTGGCATCATCATTTCAAAATTCAAAATTGCGGATGCAATATGGCGGACACCTTCCCATTAACGCCCAGTTATTATCTAACGTTTATTGAAGAATTGACAACTTTATATAAATGTAAATAATAATCATTCAATTGATTCACATTTTATGATCATATATTATATTTTTCTTGTGTCGAATAAAAATTGACGTTGCAGAGGCTGAGAAATCTCCGATTTTCTTACATTTCATCTTGTTTTTGTTTATACGGGTCATCATTGAATATTATCCCTGATACAAATATATTTATTATCCATGAATATTTCTGTCTGCAAATAAGTTTTGTATATGCCTATCACATCTTTTTTCAATTTTTCACGTTTGTGGAGTGCGGATCGTTCACATTGCTAATGATATTTTATTTTCTGTAAAAAATATTAGCTCAGAATTTTTGTGTTCATTTTAGGTCTGCCAATATTCCTTATCTGAATAATTTGGTTTCTATTTTCGTAGAACTTGTCTTGAGACTAAATCGAACTCACTTATATACCTAAATTTCAGCTCAGTACCTCAACAAAATTTATTCATAAAATATTGTTTTATCATCTTTATTGCTCCTGAGTGAATTCACTTCTTCGATAATTTTTATCTCATCGGCAGCGTGAGCATATTGACAATATTACCAATATGTCTCGAAAACGACCAAGGCAATCTATTCCTTCTCATGTAGAGTTTGAAATGGATACTTCTGACGATAATTGTGACGAGCTCGTCGCGATTCCGAATTCAGACAATTCTGGTTGTTCTAGTGATTCCGATTCTGATTTTGAATCAAACGATCACCTTTCGAGTATCACTTATAAACAAGCATCGGAAAATTACACAGATAATCAATGTAAATTGGAAGGAGATCACCAATATAAGTGGATGGTTGGTGAAAAGAGCTACCCGAATGAGACTGAAGACAAATTATTACTAACTGACGGTGTAAAAAAAAGTATTCAAAAAAGTGAGCCGATACAACTGTTTGAAAAGTTTTTCTGCATGGAAATGAAAACATACATTATTGACTCATGTAAAGAGAATGGGTTTGAATTGCAGTTGGATGATTTGAATACTTTCATTGGCATCATCATTGTAAGCTCGTTCAATAAAAGAAAATCTCAAAGAGACTATTGGTCATCTGATCCCTTCTTATTATGTGAGGTGGTTTCTTCTGCAATGCAACGCGATACATTTGAGAAAATCAAATCAGAATTAAAGTATTCGATGCCTAAAGACAATGATCCCAGTGATAAGGCATGGCGCGTTCGTAAATTACTACAATTATTTCAGAGAAATATTCGTCAGTTTGGCTTGTGGAAGACTGCGTTATCTGTTGACGAAATGATGGCCAAATCATATGCAAGAACATCGCTAAAACAGTTTATCCGGGGAAAACCCATACGATTCGGACTAAAATTTTGGGGTCTTTGCACCGCCGATGGATACCTGTTGAATCTCGATTTATATTGTGGAAAAAATTCATCAATTGGAGATAAATTGGGTAAATGTGCTCTAGGTTCTCGTGTAGTGATGCAATTATTGGATCCATTTCTCAAATCTATCCCTCCTAAGAAGATATCTCAGTTCCATCTTTACTGCGATAATTTTTTTACGAATTTCGATCTCCTAGTACATTTGAAAAAGTTAGGTTTACAATGTACAGGAACTATAAGAGAAAATCGAGTCAAAGAAAAAAATGTAATCGACAAAAAGTCTCCACGAGGTACGTATGTTGTAAAGCATGATCAAAACAGCGGAATAAACTACATAACTATCGTAGACTCGAAACCAGTTTCGATCGCTTCTACCGCTGCAGGGGTGACTCCTCTATTACCGTCTAAGAGATTTAGCTCGAGTGCACATTCAAAAATTGAGATTCCGTTTCCACAAGCATTTCATCTCTACAATAAATTCATGGGCGGAGTAGACGTTCACGATGGACATTGCAACAACTTGCTTCCAAGTATCCGTTCAAAAAAATGGACATGGGTCGTCTTTATTAGATTTATACAGGCCGCCATTGTGAACTCAGTCGTGATTTTCAACGCAACTGGAGATAAAACAAAAAAAATTGGTTCAAAGCAATTCGCAATTTCGATTGCTAAATATTACTTAGAGAGGGGAAAACTAAAACGGAACAAAGCACACGATACTTTCCGTCACAGCAAACAAGCTTGTTGTTCAATCTGTCCAATAAGAACATATACGTACTGTAAGGACTGTAATGCTTACTTCTGTAGTGCTTGTATGAAAGCGAAACACGTAATCAGGCTTCGGGGATAAGCAAAGGGCGCATTTACAACCAAGCACCCCAAAAAGTGAGAGGCAAGGGGACTCACTCGAATCAAGCACCCCAAAAAGTGAGAGGCAAGGGGACTCACTCGAATCAAGCACCCCAAAAAGTGAGAGGCAAGGGGACTCACTCGAATCAAGCACCCCAAAAAGTGAGAGGCAAGGGGACTCACTCGAATCAAGCACCCCAAAAAGTGAGAGGCAAGGGGACTCACTCAAATCAAGCACCCCAAAGGAGAAATGATTTCTACCACGTCCATGTCGTTTTCTCTGGGTAATGCTCTTAAGTAATTCTCTGGGTAATACTCTTAAGTAGAATAAGGAATTATAAGTTTATCCGTTGAGTAATGCGGAGTGATGAATTTCTATAAATTTGTCAATTTGTCAATATATAAAGTTGTCAATTCTTCAATAAACGTTAGATAATAACTGGGTGTTAACGGGAAGGTGTCCGCCATATTGCATCCGCCATTTTGAATTTTGAAATGATGATGCCAGATTCGTTATCAAGGACCTCGAAAACCCCCGAGTGCCACATTTCATCCGATTCATACAGTTTTTGAATTTAGGTCCGCCATTTTGAATTTTCGAATTTTGAGGGCAGATTTGTAATCAGCGACCTCGAAAACCCCCGAGTGCCACATTTCATCCGATTCAAGTAAGTTTTTGAATTCGGGTCCGCCATATTGGATCCGCCATTTAGAATTTTCGAATTTTGAGGGCAGATTTGTAATCAGCGACCTCGAAAACCCCCGAGTGCCACATTTCATCCGATTCAAGTAAGTTTTTGAATTTGGGTCCGCCATATTGGATCCGCCATTCTGAATTTTCGAATTTTGAGGGCGGAATCGTAATCAGCGACCTTGAAAACCCCGGGATACCAATTTTCGTTAAGATTTGAATATTTTTTTTGTCGGGCACCGAGAGTGAAAATTGTCTTCCTGCTGAAGGGATGAAAAGCGCCATTTTGGGGGTGAAAATGTCAATGTCGACAAATTAAAAAAATATATTCTTAAACTACAACTATTTTGTGCACTCATGGTTGAAGAAAAAGGGGGGGTCCTCGCGCGTCTTCAATGAGAAAAAAAATATTGAAAAAAAAATGTCTTCGACTTTTTCGGTTTTTTTTTGTTTAAAAACGGCCATATTTTTTTTTCTAATGGACAAAACTCCATTTTGACTCCGGATTCGGAAAGGGGACACTCGAAAGTATAAGGGAACATATTTTTTATTTGCAAATGATTTTTTTTCGATGATAAGAATCTAGCTTGAAAATGAGAAGAAAAAACACGATTCTTCGGCGTTAATGGGTTAATAGGTATTTAAAATCAATAAGTAAACGTTAAGTCAATTTATAAACAATTATAACAAATGTTTTTATTTATTTTCGTGTTCTTTTAAAAATTTTACATAAACGATTATTTTGTGAACTAGAATACTCCTTAGCTAATATATTTCCGTTGCTTCTTGGAAACAGTCAGCAGCGCCACCACGTGAGAAAGTCATTCATTAAGATGTGCCGCTCTTTTTAAATTGAATAGAAATTCATAAAGATATTATTATTTAATTAAAAAAAAATACTTTGCAACAAAAAATAGCATTGATAATATAATTTTTAAACAATTTTTAAAAGGACACGAAAATAAATGAAAACGTTTGGTATAATTGTTTATAAATAGACTTAACGTTTACTTATTGATTTTAAACAACTATTAACAATTAAAAAGTATTACAATTAATTTAAAATAAGTAAAAAAAGAGTATACAGTGACAAAAATCGGTACTTATAATGATTTATAGAAAGAACAAAAAATTTCAAATTTTCAAAAATCGAAAAAAATAGTAATTATGGAGGGCCCACGAGCGGACCAGTCTTAAAAGTTGTTGAAAGAATAGTAGTCTGAAATAAAAAATTTTCAAAAAAATCGAAAGATACACTCAAACTTATCAAAAACAATAGTATCTTTTGAAAATTATTAATAATTAAAAAATAATTGAAAACGCCTTTCTGATTCTTCGATTCCCTAGTACTATCGCCATGCGCATGCGCAGATGTAGTCAACTCGTTTCGTACAAATAAAATTATTTAATAGAGAGCTTTGTATCCCTATTTGCATGTTTATTCGCCTTTTCATTTTATCCAATTTTCAAGTATTCATTATTTCATTACAAAAAAAATAATTATTTATCATAATAAAATAAAGAAACGCGTATTCGCAAAATTAGTTTTGATTTTTTCCGATAGGAAGCGACGCCACTAGTGAGCGATGTGCGCATCATGTAAGTGCAGCGCTGTTCGTGTTACAGTTCAAAATGGCCGCCGACGTAAACAAACGCGCGTGCCATAAGTGTAGTAAAAATGACGAGAAAAGTGGCGAAAGCGTATTTATATCTATTAGAAAGTAATAAGTGAGTACTTCGTTTCATTATGGGGCATTCCACGCCAAATCGACCTACGTCAGACCCTTCTATTCTTTGATTTGGTTGAAAATGTTATACGTTATGTGACCCATTAAAAGAAGCTATCTTGATTTTTTTGAGATTTTTTTGACCATACACTTGTGAGATGTGATTTTTTTTCAAAGTTCGATGTTTTTTTCTTCAAATGACTGTAACTATCTCAAAAATCAACTGAATCAAACTTGTTTTTTTAGAAAGGTTGGTTTTTCCTCGTACTATTAGAAAAAAAATACGAAAGAATAATTAATATTTGTATTCCGTATTTTTTCCCAATTTAAATTAATTTAAAGTAAAAAAAACATTGGTTTTAAGATATTTGCGAATTTTTATTTTTTTCAAATAATTCATAAAAAAAACTTTGGCTAATTATATAATTTTTGAGACTAGTCTCATAGTGGGCAGATTTATCCTTATATTTATTTTCTTATTTTGAAAAAAAATTCATTTTTTTTTCAGTCAATTCCGACCAAATCGAACTATTTTTTTGATATTTTGGTTCACACCAACATTTCTTATAAAAAAAGTCTTATTTGGTACGAATTGACTAAAAAAAATGAAAATTTTTTTGAATCTAAGAAAAGAAATATGAAAAAATATCTTTCCACTATGGGACTGGTCTTAAAGATTATTTAATTGATCAAGGTTTTTTTTGTGAATTTGTTGAAATAAATCAAAAGTGTCCAACATCTTAAATTTAATGACTTTTTGCTTAAACATTTAAAAAAAACATAGGGGATGATTTTCAATCATTATTTCGTAATTTTTTCCAAAAGTCTGTTAAAAATCTACATTAAACAAAAAAGTTCATTTTGATCCAAATTGATTGGAAAAAAATTAAACTTCTATTCAAAATAAGAAAAAAAAATATAAGGAAAAGTCTGCTCACTATGACACGGGTCTCAAAAATTATATAATTGGCCACAGTTTTTTTGTGAATTTTTTGAAAAAAATAAAAATGGGCAAACATCTTAAAACCTATGTTTTTTTTTGCTTTAAATTGCTTTAAATTGAGAAAAAATAAGGAATACAAATATTAATTATTCTTTCGTATTTATTTCTAATAGTACGATGAAAAACCAACCTTTCTAAAAAAAAGAAGTTCAATTTGGTCGATTTTTCAGAGAGTTACAGTCATTTGAAGAAAAAAACCTTGAATTTTGAAAAAAAAAAATATATCTCACAAGTGTATGGACAAAAAAATCAGAAAAAAATCAAGAGAGCTTCTTTCAATGGGTCATACAACATATAAAATTTTCAGCCAAATCAAAGAATGGAAGGGTCTGACGTAGGTCGATTTGGCGTGGAATGCCCCATATATATACATTGTAACGTAAATTTTCCTAGTAACGATTGTCATAAAATTCGCTCCCTTCCTCCACGTTAATTTATTTTATTAATTTGGGCGCCAGTTGCCTAAGGGACTTAACGGGAGAAAAAGAGAGAAAGTTGATCAGCTTTGCTTGCAGCGGAATGGGCGGTGTTAGGTACGTTGGAAAAATTTGAGAACAAGATGAAATTCAGATTGTCCATCAATTTAACAATTTAAATTTATTGAATAATCAAATTAATTACGGGATGAATCCCGATTTAAAAAAGAAAACAAATACAATATCAAATATCGCTACAAAAGAGTAATTATATCCAAGAATTATTCGCGAGATACAAGTCAGACAATATGCGCGCACAAACAGTCATCGAGAGGGAAGCTCGAACGCGATCACACTCACACTCACACGACCGGGATCCTATACACACGATTATAAAATGAACCGAGTCCGTTACGATTCTCACCGCGGTTCTATTCGCGGGAAGAATTTTATAAGACCCAGGAAAATCGATGTTGAACCAAAAGACACGAAAAATAAAATACCAAGCCCCCGATAATCGGTTACTCGGCCGGACTTTTCGAACTTACGAAATAACGGTGCTTCTTCTGGCCACACACACACACACACGCACACGCACACGCACACGCACCCGCACCCAAACGCGCATCCGTACCCGCACCCGCGCACGCACACGCACACACACACGCGCGCGCGCGCGCACACACACACACACACACACACACACACGCTACACTCTCCAACACTCCCGAAATTCGCACTCTTCTCTCGATGCCTCCGAAACCGATACATAATTTATTTAACACACGGACAAAAATATGAGATTTTCACTACCGGCCACAATATTTTCCTTTCCCGTGTCGTAACACAAATCGCTTCGCGGGAAAGAAACCGAACGAAATTACAAAAAGGCAAAATTGTCGCCATGACCGTTAAATTGAACAATTGAGCCGAACTCTAGCGCTACAAAGGCCTAGACTTTATTTTATTTTTAAAGAAAACGTCAAAGATATCGAGACGGGCTCACCGACCGTACGAAACGCGTTTGGCAAAATTACGTATTTTCAGGATGATCTCGGACGTCCGTCGCGCTCAATGCCACGTGAAAATCTAACGACAATCGCGATGATGAGTCTCAGGCGGGACAGCGAACTCTCCCCCTACCCTAATTACCGAATATTCTCGATTATCTTCCAAATACGATGTACAGGCTTCCATATAGGGGAATTTAAATAAGCGCGAGACAGAGCTGCGATTTTCGAAATTTAATGATAGCGAAAATTCAATCTGAAACTCCTAGCTTTTGATGTTAACCATTTTTCCTTGGACGAGCCTTCCAATTGAGATTGTCGATGTCAGAAAATATTTTCGGGAGATGAGATACATTGGACGAAATATCGTAACGGCGAAAAGGTAACGAACGACGCGCGACGACGAGAATCCTCAATCTTCGTAATTTTGTTAGCCAGTATAGTTGTTGGGCGAGATCCAGATATTGGCAGCGATAAATCGAAGATGGAAATGGCCAAGTGTATAAGCCCTATTCGAAATACACTGACGACGACAGTAATTGGCCGAAGGTGTTTGTCTTTCTTGCTCTCGTTCAGACGCCAGTACAGTTGATCGGATCGGTATGTGTAAGCCCTTAGCCCCGGTTTCGAATATAGCTCGGAATTAAAATACGAAAATAAAAAATAATTAATAACGGTAGTAATAATTGTTGTTTTCCCAGAATCGATTCTAAGAGATTTTCTTGTGGCCGGAGCATTGAGCGGGAGGATCCGGGAGGTTCGACCATTTTTCTATTAAATGTGACTCGCTCAAAAATTTTACGTCATGATATATATATATATATATCATGACGTAAAATTTTTAATAATATATAGGCACGTTCAACGAGTGCTCCATGAATACTATAGGTAGGAGGTAATCGTCTTTTGATTCACGCCTAAGTTATGGCCTCCGTCGATCGTACATCATTTGCCAGAGCTTCGAACTATCGGGCGTCTGGGATTTATCGCTGTTTTGCGACTGACGCGGCATCTCTCTTTCTCTCTCTCTCTCTCCTTCTCTTTCTGTTTTATTTCTCCCCAGAATTGCTGTACTTTGAGCCTGTAGCTTTAGGAACTCGTGTGTTCATGTATCCAGGGTCAGGAAGTAGGAAGGCGTATATTTCTTAATTTGTCAGGCAAAAAAACGTCAGTTGTACCTTTTTATTTACTGATGAAATCGATATGAGTAGATATACTAGGCCGGTTCTAACCCAAGCTTTGAGGGGAAAAGGTTTTTTAGCTTTAAAATTTGTGGTGACACTGGGGAAAGCGGGGGTACTACAGTTTTGATCTCGAGGAAGAGGCGCGAAATACAATTGTCTCCATTACTACTATAGTACAAAATTAATATAGATGCGCTCAAAAATAATGACTTAAGTCGAGTAACTTAAGAAGAACATAAAATGAAATGTATGCCCTTTCTCTGCACTATAAGAATAATAATCAAAGAAAAGTAGTTATGCAAGAACGATGAATTGAATAAGGAGATAAATAAATGCATGTCAGTAGCTATATTAGGCCGGTTCTAACCCAAGCTTTGAGGGGAAGTGCCCCCTCTCCTCCCCCCTACCCCCCACCATACCGCCGAGCTTTTAAGGGAAATTTCTCCCTCCCCTCCCCCTTCCCCCACCGCTCCCCTGCCATACCGCTGATATATGAGGGGAGGGGCTTAGCGCGAGGGGTCTGCGGGGAGTGGAGGGGCTACCGCGAGGTGTGACGTCACGCGGGGAAGTGTGTATAGTGTCACACGGACACACACGCACACACACACACACACGTTGCTCACACGTACACGACATGAAAGCGGGGGTAATGAGGGTCAGAAAATTCGAGAAGCTTCTAGAACGTTCTCGAACATTCGATGATGACGACATGGGGAAGGGGGTGGGATATGAGGATCCCTACATTGTCATGGAGTCACAAGATGGCGGCCTGAAGCGTTGACGTTATTACGCAGGACGATGATGTCAGGGAGGGGGGTCTGAGGGTTCATATATTACCATGGGGGTCCCAAGACCTTGAGGTTTGACGGGGTGAGGGGGTAATGCGGGTCACGTGGGATGAGGATATTTACCAGTTATTGGGTTATTATTATTATTATTATTATTAATGTCACGCGGAATTTGCACATCAAAACTTTTCAAGGCCGTTGCACGATATGTAGGGAATAATTTCAACGCATTTTGTTTATACCGCACGTGCGAAAAATGTAGGGACAAACAACGGTGTCAAATTTCAAAGGGTCATCACCCCAAGATTTATAATCGAAGAATTTTTTCGCAGTCAGTAGCGGTAAGGATGTATGGACCATGTGCATAATATAGCTTATACGTCCTTCTTACATTCGAAATTTATAAAAGTTTATAACTTTCAAAGTCAAAGGTTACAGTAGTCGTTCTTGGCTGTTACATCCAGAATTCCAGGAATTGAGACGCAAATAAGTTTAAGCTGCACGTGCGTAGCGACAAACAACATGGTCAAATGTATCGACAGGAACTTTTCACGATTTGTGAGATGGTAGATATTTCCCATTTATTGAAGTTGTTATTATTATTATTATTATTATTATTATTATTATTATTATTATTATTAATGTCACGCGCTATTTACGCATCGAAACTTTTCAAAAGCTATTGCACGATATTGTAGGAAATAATTTCAACGTATTTTGCTTATGTCGGACGTGCGAAAGATTTAGCGACACACGACAGTCATTTCATCAAAGGCTCAAACATTTATTTCTGCGAGAAAATAAAATTATATCGCAGCTTATATGCCTTTCATACATTGAAACTTTTATAAGAATTAAGAGGTAACTGTTTATACTGCACGTGTGAAAGATCTGGCGACAAACAACGGTGTCAAATTTCGAACACGCATCGACAAGATTTATAACATAAACAGAATAAAGTAATTTCAGTTGGGTGCAGAACATAGCTTATACGCCATTATTACACTAAGCGAATCATCAAGAATTTCTCGTAATTATTAAAGAAAGATAGAAAATATTTCTTAATATAAATAGGCATGCTGAATAAGGATCCGGTCATTGTTTAACTGGAAGCCGCAATGAAAATATTTCTACATTTTTGAGTCAAATCAATTAGCTGCTTATATCGCCGTTTCACTATGCGTAATACAGTTGTAGAAAAGAAATTGTGCGAAAAAGTTGCGTTGATCAAATCGGTGGAAGAGTATGCAGTGTAGGAACAACAGTGTGATGAACTAATGGAATCGTTGAAGGAGCAAGCGCGAATCAAACGTCCACGATTAATGATCGGACATCAACAATTAGTGATCGCTTAAATCTTGTGTTTGGAAGGTTTAAGGGCTCTGTCTACTTTGGATGCATGAAAAACGCTATTTTTATTAATTTTTTTTAAGAATACTGTTATGTTTATTGATATAAAACTTGTTCGGTTTAACAAAACATTCGTAAATTACAAAAAAAAAAATTTCATTGATTTTAACCACTTTTTAGTGTGAAAATGACAGGTAAACAGGAGTCTTCAAAAAGTAGGTAGGTGTGCGCTGTTGAAAAAATCTGAACAACGGCCCATCAGAAACAAAAAAATTGAATGGTTTTAGGTTTAGTGTGATAGTAACTATATCCCGTACCTCTAATATTAATTTATATGCAAAAATAACAAAATGGCGAACAAAAAAATTATGAAACGTGTTTTTTTGCATGTTTTTTGCAAAAAAAAATAGTAAAAATTAAAATTTTGCAATAATTCTGGTACGGGATATAGCAATAAGTGTACAGAATATGTGGTTAAAATTTCATAAGGATCAATTCAGTAGTTTCTGAGATTTTTTCAACAAGCGGTTCGAAAACGTTGTTTCGAGAAAAACGCGTTTAAAGTTTTAATTTATAAAAAATCGTAAAAAAATCTGACTTACACTTAATCGGCAATGCCTAGACCATACATAATTCTTTCTGCCTCATCCTGTAACTTAATTTCTTGCGATTTAGTCTTTTTCCGCTTTATTCTGCTCTCCTTAGAAGCCTCCAATGAGTGACTGTTCGCAAAGTTGATGCGCTGGATATCGCGCGCACTGGCGAAACAATTCGCGCATTCAACGATTTTGATGCTCATTACACTTATTATTTTTAATACTGGTTGGTACCTTTCATTGAAAATGCAGGCTGCAATATAACATGCAATTTCAACAATGACTTTGCCATTGAAAGTGTGTTTTGGCGCAATATTCCAGACGCAATTGTTGTAACTCTCATTATTATTTTGGGTGTTGCCGCCAAGACATCTTTGGAGCAATTCGTCTCTCGTCAAGTCCTCGTAGATGGGTTTCAAAACCTCGTGAACATCTTTAGAAAGAGCAGGAGGATGTTTGAAATTATGTAAAGTATTGGTGGCTTCGGCCTTGCGGTATTTACACCAGCTCTCCGCTCCGGCCGGACAATACGAATGTTGTGGTCGAGCGTCGGTAGAAATTTTGTGGTAAAAGCCGGCTAAAATCTCTCTTCGCATCTCTTCGACAGAATCTTTGTATCTTTGCACTGCCAAGCAATAGTTTAACGACAATTCCTTCATCAGTTTTACTGTTAAATCAACAGTTTTATCTTTTTTTTCAATGGGAGTTTTTCCTTTTTTCGCCGAATCTTTTTTCACTTTTTTCGCGACAACTTTTTTTGGAGTTTTTTTTTCAGCTTGCTTTGCGACCTTTTTCTTCTGCGTAAGAAGATTTTTTGCTTCATTAGCTCGTTTAAATATACGCTTAGTGACATGCAGAACACACTCTAATTTTTTCACTTCGAATTCTTCGTCGTATGGATGAACATTGAGCAGGCTTTTGAACGTTTTTGAGTCACCATCTCTGATGTAAAAACCGTAGCGCACGACAAACTTCTCGATAAATCGTAAAAACATTATAACGATCCCCTCCACCTCCATCTTGCCAGCGCTACCTTCATGATTAGAAGTACATTTATCATCGTTGTGTTCTTCTTGCCATTTCTTATATTCTACTGTATTTTCTTTTCCTTTCCACCACTCGCATGCCTTGCAGTAAGTTAAAAGCACAGCGACGTCGATAACTTTTTTGCTGAATTTTCCGATCAATGATACGATGCCTACGAGAGATGAAAAGCTTCTTTTCGACCACGAACCATCACTAGAAATAGTCAAATGTTCGCTGCATCCTTTTTCTGCATTCAAATCTTTTTCTTCCTGTACGGCTTTCAACGTCACTAGATCAAATACAGTTTTTGATGCGGTGTGGATGGCCTCTATAATATTGTAATAAACTTTCTTATTTAGCCCTTGACTTAGTTCCATAAGTCCACAAAATATGTTTATGCCTTGCAGTCCAATACCCAGCAAACGTATCACAAACACTAATCGACGATTAATTTCGTATCCTGAACCGATCATTGAACACGAGTCGATAAATCTTTCTCCACAGTCACAAACTCAACGCACTTTAAAACCAGGACCTCGTAGTCCGTACTTGGAAAATGATAATTTTCCGTTACACGTGCTACACTTTATCATTGTTTCCAACATTGAAAACACGAAAAAAAAATCAAGGATACAGTAACCATTATTTTTTTCGACAGGTATATCGAAACTAGTATCTTTTGATTTTTGGAGTTTTTCTGCTAACGCGCTAGTGTGATCGCTGCCGACTTCGTCAGAGTGTTGATTTCCAAGTGTTGAGTGTTTCTTAGACGACGAGCCAGGACGTCTACACGAATCTTTCAAATTGTGCGTTTTCTTTTCCATCGTAGATCTATTTTAGGTGCTGCTATTCCAAATTTTCAAATAAGACTGATTTCAAAATGCTACCGGAGTAACTGTAGAGCATCGACTGATGACGTTGTTAGTTCTAAAAATTTAACGATGAAGGCTAAACATTAGAAATCGATTTGTATACAATTAAGACTTAGGGATTACAATAGGTAGCAGCTGGGTGAAATAACAAAAGCATGTAACCAGTCGCCGTATATCTTCTCCGGTATATGCAGCGGTTGGGATGAACAAGCGCGCTCAGGTAGCGTTCAACGTATGGAAAAATACCTTTAGAATGCTCTGATCTTTCTGAAATTTTCAGAGAATATTTTTAAATATATAAACTTTCGAAAAATGTAAAAAAAAAAATCGATTTTTTGAAAGTTTTAAAGTAGACAGTCCTTAAAGCATGCAACACGTCAACGTTTCGTACACACAGGTGCGGGATCTAGCAATCATAGATTGATCTGGCGAGAGATTGATACGGCTTTCAAGAATCGCGTATCGACCGTGGCAGTGATCAATCAGAATCACATTAAACCGCGGCAGTTCCTTTTAGATGCGAGTAAAGTTGTGCTCAACCAAGTGCAAAACTCAATTGATAAATGCGATAGTGTGAAAGTGAACCCTATGTTTAATGGTAAGTTTGCAGTGGGTGATATACATGAAAATAAGAGTATCAATACGCCAAACGTTGAACTCTTTAGCACGGTGGATCTCGGTGAGTGGTATGAGCATCGTGCCATCGAGCCTACGTTAGCATCCCTGGATGAATTCCAGGAACGTGATAGTAGGTGGTCATTATCACGAATATTGAACTTAACGGTCAATATAAATAAATATAATCCCTTGAGAGCTGGTTGTCACATCGAACTGTCCAGGAAAATGATGCTAAAGAGGGCTGTCGTTAACGTGAAATCTCGAGTCAATGCGTGTTTTGCATGGGCTGTAATCGCTGCCTTGTACCCTGCAGAACGGCATAGTGATCATACATCTTCATATCCACATTATTCAACGATTGTCAATCTTCATAGTATCGACTTTCCCGTGACGTTGAATCAGATAAAGAAATTTGAACAGCAGAACAATATCTCAGTAAATGTGTATGGTATGGAGACGAAGAAAATTTTTCCAATTCATGTGTGCAATCAAAAGTTGAATCGACACGTGAATTTGTTACACGTGCAAGACCAAACTGACATTGGATATTTCGCATGTATACAAAATTTATCTCGACTGATCAGCGCACAAACGAGCAACAAGGAGTATCGAAAGTACATCTGCGATCGGTATGTAAATTGGTGATGTATCACAATTATATATACTTCCAACACGCGTAAAAAAGGTAAAATTATAAAAAAATTCTTTCACATATGTTTGCATTACTTCCCAACCAGTGAAAAATTGCAATCACACGAGATGGATTGTGGACAAATCAATGATTGTGCGGTCCAATTACCAGCCGAAAACGATAAGTGGTTGGAGTTTAAAAACTTCAAGCACAAGGGGCGTCTTCCATTCGTAGTATATGCCGATCTTGAATGTGTCTTATCCAAAACTGATGAACCACTGGCTGACAAAAATCGACATCAACATCATGAAGTTTTCAGTATTGGGTATTATGTAAGTTGCGCGCATGACGAATCACTCTCGGGATATCATTGTTGTCGGAGTGCCGATTGCGTACCACGGTTCGTCGAAGAATTAAAAAAATTGGCCTTGGGTGTGCAAAGAATTTTGGATAGTAATGTCGCGATGGAAGCGTTCACGTTGAATGATTGGATGAAATTTCACAACACTACCCACTATCACATTTGTGAGAAACCGTTTGTCCAAGGAGACATCCGTGTTCGCGATCATTGCTATCTGACCGGACGTTACAGAGGCCCCACTCATTCAAATTGCAATTTAAATTATAAAGAATCCTTTTTCATTCCCATAGTATTTCACAATGTGTCTGGTTATGATGCTCATTTCATAATCAAGAATATAGCCACGGCGTTCGAAGGAAAAATTGATTTACTGGCGATAACCAAAGAAAAATACATTTCATTCACCAAGACCGTGGGAGCCGAAGAAAGCTCCAAGAAACAATTTAACAATCGTATCAAATTGCGTTTCATCGATTCGTTCAAATTTCTCAATACAAGCCTCGATAAACTTGCATCGTTTCTAACGACAGACAAACTCAGAATTTTAAAATCATAGTTTCAAAACATAACAACGGACGATTTTAATTTATTAACTCGAAAAGGCGTCTTCCCCTGTGAATACATTAATAATGTTGACAAATTGGAAGACACGACCTTACCAACACGAAATTTGTTCTATAGTTCTTTGACTGACGATACAATAACTCTCTACTTACTAATTACTAGTACTAAGTAATTACTAGTACTAAGACTGAGTATGCTCATGCTAAAAATGTCTGGGAGCAATTTTCCATTCGAACGCTCGGTGAATTCAGCGATTTGTACTTGAAGACTAATGTTTTACTGTTGGCGGATGTATTTGAAAACTTTCCCGATACTTGTCAACAGAGTTACGGCCTTCATCCCGCGTATTCTTATACTCTCCCCGGATATACCTGGGATGCCATGTTGAAACATACTGGTATCAAATTTGAATTATTCACTGACATCGATATGGTGTTATTCGTAGAGAGAGGTATACGCGGTGATCTGAGCCAATGCTCAAATAGATATGCGTGCGCCAACAACAAATATACGGAGTTATACAATCCATTGAAACCATCGTCGAACTTGATGTACTTCGATGTCAATAATCTGTATGAATGGGCTATGAGTCAACCTCTACCCTATTCAGATTTTCAGTGGATCGAAGACTTTTCGAATTTTGATGTACAGTCGGTGCCGCTGGATTCACCAAAAGGTTACATCCTTGAGGTAGATTTAGAGTATCCTAAACACTTGCATGATACGCACATGGACCTGTCATTTTGTCCAACACACGATAAACCTCCTGGTAAGCGACAGGAAAAGCTACTTGCAACCGTTCACGACAAGAAACGTTATGTAATCCACTATCGAGCCTTGCAACAGTGCCTAAATCATGGACTTGAA
Organism: Rhimphoctona megacephalus; assembly: GCA_963989365.1. NCBI lineage: Eukaryota > Metazoa > Arthropoda > Insecta > Hymenoptera > Ichneumonidae > Rhimphoctona > Rhimphoctona megacephalus. The sequence goes on along the minus strand of OZ022416.1, from coordinate 21,811,584 downwards.
CTGTCAAAAATACACAGAATACTCGAATTCACACAGTCTCCGTGATTGCGCAGTTACCTTGAGCTCAATACACAGTTCGGAACATATGCGAAAAATGATTTTGAGAAAACCATATATAAATTGATGAACAATGCTATGTTTGGCAAAACAATGGAAGATGTACGCAAACACAAGATTGTGAAAATTTTGACTCAATAGGAAGGTAGGTACGGTGCAGAAACAATGATCTGAAAACCGAATTTCCACAATCGCAGCATATTCGCGGAAGACTTGATTATCGTGGAACTACGTAATCTCGAGGTGAAGTTTAATAAACCGATTTATGTGGGCATGTCTATTCTCGATATCTCAAAGACGTTTTTGTATGAATTTCACCATGAGTTTACGGCTCCGATGTATCGCGTCAAGTGCGGGATCATGTACACGGACACTGATAGCCATTATGACCGAGTTCGTTGGACTTAGATAAAAAATGTACGCGACACGAATTGAAGGAAAAAAAGACACAAAGAAGGTGAAGAAGGTTTACTTCTCCGGATTGGTCGGAGTCTGGCGTTTCGATTTCACTACAATTAAACCTCAATAGATGCATTTGTTATAATGTTACAGAGCAATATATTTAGAAAAATATAGAAAACCACAAAGTGGTTCTTGTTATCTTCTTCACATGTAATCCATGTAGGAGAAAAAATAGAAATATAATCCATAGTAGGACAACTAGGGGTTCTTATCGTCCGAAAATCAAAGAAACAATTTTCGAAATAATTTGAAAACAATTGGAAATGCGGTGCTCGGAGTAAAAGAGTTTTGTAGCGACCGTTCGTCTTTGAGTTTGACTTTGACAAGTGCGGATAGCTTTTGTAAATGTACTTGTCTCGAGTCGTTACCGCGACTCTTAATGACATGGAATTCTCTATCATTTTATTACTACGGATTGCCAGAAATGTAATTATTATTGGGTCATGTCATCAACTTATAGTTTTGACTGATGGAATCTTATTTCATTTTATAAAAATAAAATTCTCGATCTATCAATTACGAGTAATCAAGGCATCAATCGTCTAAAACAAAGTACATTTATTTCGCATCCAATGTTTTTTTCTATTGAATAAAGTTTGAAAAATAAACTTTAACTACTGGAAATGATTTTTTTAATTCGACCTGTTTCAAAGCTAAGAGGAGAAAAATCGAGTTATAAGACGACTGGAGGGTTTGTAGAGTGGGCGAAACGGGCTTTAATTGATCGTACGAGAAAAGACTCGACGATCCAAAAGCGAAAGGAGCATTCGTACAAGCTCTCTCGTTTCTCCAACGAGAGAAGCACAAATGGCGTCTTTGGTAAACGATGCCGACACGACGGGCGCACTAAACTACGGTTAATGAAGTCAACACGGTGCGCTCCCGGCTAATTTGGTCCACGAGGCGAACGAGCCGGTGCTTTCTTCTCTCCCTCTCCCTCTCTCTCTCTCTCTCTCAATCAATCAATCTCTGTCTCCGTCTCTGTCTCTGTCTCTGTCTTTATCTTTGTCTCTGCCGCTGTCTCTGTCTCTGTCTCTCTCTCTGTCTTTGTTTCACTTTCGCTTAGGTCTAGGCAATTTTGCTCGAATCGTCATTTACCGAGAAAGCAAGCTACTGCACTAGGTATACGAAGAGAGGGATGAGGACTAGTCAGTGGTATAGTTGTACAGGGGGGTTGAAAGAGGCCGCTGGTGGGCACATGGGTAGTAAAGGGCAGCTCGAGCACCAACGTTATGCAAATGCCCTTAGCATAATTCATCCGCTCTGCAGCGATGCTGGTTACTGCTCTCGGTCACATACGGATTAAGCCCTGCGTTGGTGTGCTCTGTTCTCGATCCCTTTGTATAATATATAATGCGCTACTATGCAAATCGGAGAACGAGATCGCCAAGCACAGGTTTGGTTGCGAGCAAGCGACAACGAGAGGGTAACCTCTTGTGGCTAGTGTACTCTGTAAAGCCTAGTCCGGTACCAGAAGTAGAGTGGCGAACAACGCAGCCGGCGAACTTCCCAGACGCGCTGAGCCTCTACTTGTTTGTTCAATATTCCATAGGATATTCGACCGAATCCTTGCTCAATGAATATTGGATTTGTGCCTGTACCGTGTACAATCAATGATTAAGCTAGTTTTTTTTTCTCCACATTCGAGAACAAATTTACGTTGTTTTTGTTATTAGTATTTTCTGATCAATTACTTCATACTACAAGATCGTCATAGGGCAAATCGCTATTGGATACCCTACATAATCTAATAGACGTTCTGAATATTTATAAATTATGACTGCGATGTAGCTTTTAATATATGTTTGCAAATTATTATCCGTTCTTTGATGTTGAAAAGTGATTTGCACTATTTGAATAATGAGTAGATTAATTAAATGGAAATTGATTTTTTCGCGATACCCTTTATAAAGGTACGATTAACTGCTACGGCATAAAAAGTATGAATAATCGGGAATTTGCATAGAAATTGGCTATTGAATCAATTTCACTGATATTACTTCATAATACATTTTTTACTTTAAAACTAAGCGTTGCCGAAGAGTAAAACTCAGTAAAATACGAAAAAATTCGAGGCGTTAAAAAAACAAACGGAAAATATTGTTAGTACTTTCACGGATGACGTAAAAGGGTCGCCTAAAAAGTCTCTCGGTTTAGCGCGGATGTTGGCTTTCGGTGGTATTTCTCACGTTGGTCCTTCTTAGTGATATCGCGCACGTGTTCACGGAATTCGCATCCAAAATTTACTACTCTTGCGCTTCGTGGCCATCGCGTCGACTACTTCCGCTGCTGTGGGATTCCGTTACGTGAAAATTGTTTAAAAACTATTCGTACATATACAGTGGCTTGGGTGTTTTATCTTTCATTCCTCTACTTTTTATTACAACGAGACAGGAGGGTTCACGATGGAGGGGAAAAAAATATATTCAGAAGCTGCTGGACAATAGCTTGGTCGTTCTTATTGCATGGTACGTCTGTTTTTCTGTAACAAATATTTTACGTCATTGAGTCTCGCAAATGCGAAATGTACTTTATTTAATTATAAATAACCCAATAACCAGCAATTATTTGACAAATTGAAGTTTATTTCTTCAATTGATTATTCGATAGTAATGCTTAATTTATAGTTTCGAAAGTGTGATGTAAGATGTTATGGGTTATTTTTCTCATCGTCACATAAGCGAGAATCGTCTGTGTTGTAAACTTACATGATTCAATTTTAATGGTATTTGTTGGTGTTATCGAATCGAGTTATTTATATAAGTCAGAGAGGATCTAGGAGGTGTAGAATATTGAGACAGATATTTCGCTTTGGCGATACAAGCTTCGATACTTCGCAGTTTCCGATGGTGGTCTCGTCCTTTGCGCTGAATATCCCTTCCCGGCGTATATTTGTCGACCTATTACTCAGCCTAGGGTATGTGTACGATAAAGAGGGAGCGAGAGAAGGAGTGGTGGGATATATTTGGGTTATGCGTAGAGGGAAGTGTGTAATAATCTCTCTGTATACACATTACAGTAACGTAGATACATATATACATCTATTGGGTTTTAAACTTAATTCCCGCTGTTTTATACGAGATGGGGTAACGAGTGTTATTTTAATAGAAGTGTTACTAAAACTATACTGCGTTAAAGTGTTGGATATAACCTGCAATATTCAGTATTCGAGAGTAAATTCATTTGTACACACTACTTTTTTTTATAATATCGAAAATGGCAGGTTTTGAACCAACGAAACAGCATATGCGGGAAGCTTTGCTGTTTGCTTTAATTTAAGAAAAAGTGCTGCTGAAAGTCATCGCTTGCTTCAAGAAGCTTATGGTGAATATGCTCTATTTGAGACAACATGTAGAGATTGGTTTATCCGATTCAAAAGTGGCGATTTTGACCTTAAAGACCAAGAACGTCCAAGACAGCCGAAAAAATTTGAATATGAAGAATTCAAGGCCTTACCCAATGAAGATTGATGTCAAACTCTTAAAGAATTATCTGATACATTAAACGTTACTGAAATGGCTGTTAGCAAACGTTTACATAATCTTGGACTGGTTCAAAAAGCGGGAAATTGGTTGCCACATCAATTAAACGAGAGACAACTCGAAAAGCGAAAAACGAGTTGTGCTTGAACCATGCGAAAGGAAGCAATTTTTATATCGAATCGAGACTGGCGATGAGAAATGGGTTTATTAGGAAAATCCCAAATGAAAAAAAGTATAGGTACTGCCAGGTGAACCAGGTCCATCAACGCTAAAACGCAATATTCATGCTCAAAAGGTGATGCTGTGTGTTTGATGGGATCAGGAAGGTATATGGTGTACCGCGAGTTGCTGAAACCGGGTAAAACGATCACAGCTGTTCGCTATAAATAACAATTAATGAAACTAAACCAGTAATTGGGAAAAAGCGGCCTGAGTACGCCAAACGTCATAACAAACTAATTTTGCTCCATGACAATGCTCGGCCACATGTAGCAGAAACCGCAAAAAAGTATATAAAGGACATGGACTGGGAAGTCTTACCTCACTCGTCGTATTCATCGGACATAGCACCATCGTCTGATTATCATTTGTTTCGAACGATTCGAATGATTTGTCATCATAGCATTTGAAGTCTTTTGAAGATATCAAAAAATGGATCGCCTCCAAAAGCAGCCATTTCTATTGGCGTGGAATCCATTTGTTGCGTGAAAGATGGGAAAAGGTCGTAGCTTCTGAAGGGCAATACTTCGAATAAAATAGAATGCCCCGTAAACTATCAAAAACTTTTTATTGAAATACAGCGAGAATTAAGTTTGAAACCCAATGCATGGCATATATATAACCACCTAATACGATAGGACGTGTGTAGCGAGTCTGATGTACGAGAGAGAAAGGGGGGGGAGGAAGAGAGGTCGAGGGTGTGGAAGAGGGAGGGAGGGAAAGAGAGGGCGAGAAGGGGGGGAGAGCGGGACAGAGGGTGAGTGGGCGAGAGGGAGAAAGGGAGAGCGAGAGAGAGAGAGAGAGAGAGAGAGAGAGAGAGAGAGAGAGAGAGACGATCGCGTGTGCGAAACTCATCGAGCATAGCGCGTTAACGGAAGCCCTTGTCGCTAGCAAAGCGATGTTAGTCGCAATCTGACTGGCCGATCCTTCTCGTAATTGCCTGTAGATCACAATCATGATTAGTTGGGCAATTAATACGGGGTTGGACGAGAGAACGATTTATGCTAGCCTCGTGTGCGGTGTTTCGTCGTACTGTAATAGTCTTATATACATACACACATCCACCTTTATTACCAAGTTCGTATGATGTGAAAGAAAACGATGAACCGGGAATCTGGATATCCGGAAGTTGAGGTTTCAGCATATCCATTTTTCCTTCTTGAAAAAAGATCAGTTTTCTTGGCGTCTAAAAGTTCATTCATTTATCCAATTGTACTCGTTAAACTTGTCTGCATTCAATTCAAATCTTCTTTCAAATTTTTTTAGAAGAATAAAAGGCTGAAGGAATGTCTCTCCAACTTTGTCATTATAATAGATGCGTAGTCGTGGTTAAATATATATACATACATACATACATACATACATACATACATACATTCATACATACATACATACATATATATATTCACACACGCATATTAGCATTAACCGTGGGCCGCGAGATCTTCTTGTCCGTATGCATCCTCCCTTGAATCGTTAGGTCAACACAGAAAGAGGGAGAGAGCGAGAGAGGAGAAGCATTTTCTGACGAATGGAATTACCAATGGCTAGAAAAATCAGTGGTTAAATGCCGCTCTCTTGGGTCTAAGCTAGCACAGTACACATATGGACATACGTTATTCCTCTCCTTTACCTTCTCTCTCGATGCTATTTATCTGCTCTGTTCTATCCAGTCCACACATACTTGAGAGAAACGTGACATATATATGCGGGATTGGACCAGGAGAGAAACAGAACAGATCATGTGAAACTGGGATGTTCTAGCCTCTCCACATGCCTTCACAAGGGTGCTCTCCTAGAGCACCAAAGTTCGCATAACTATACCAGAGCCCTTTCCTCTCTCTCTCTCTCTCTATTCGTCCATTTTCCTCCACCCTCCACAACGCTGAAGCATCATCAGTGAGCAAACCATCCGTGTCTATATTATGTATATGTATGCTCCATGTATATCTACCATTGGGCCAATATTGTCGATTGTTTTAGGCATTCACCAATCCTTGCTGGTCCATCTTGATCGGGATCCGAAGTACTCAACCCCTAGGTGAATTGCTCACGAGAGTAAGATTCGATCGAGTCCGAGGTGGTCGTCTATGCACGTCAGATATATACCAAAATCAAACGTTATGCCATAATCCTTGAGATATTCGAATGTCTCGGATTTCGGAACGTCCGAGTATATGCGAATTAACGGACGCATCATCCTAACAATGTGTCTGGGCTTACCCATGCCATACATTCCTTCTTGACTTGTATTCAAAGAAAGATGACCCTTTGATGACTATGGATTTTCATGGCTCGGCTACCAAAATGACAGCGTGAATATATTCGACAAATAGGACAATTAAGTAAATAGAAGTGACCGTGGAGAGGATTCTTCTAAAATTATCAGGACACTTATTTACAACATAGAATTGTTGTAAAATAAAAATTCACGTTTTTGTATTGTCTTCATTCATAATAAACATTTTATATAAATAATGGTTTATATACAAGGACGCCGAGAAATTCAAAAAGAATGATCATTTGGCTTGCGTGTTTGGCATCTCGGTTATAATGATCTACAATATCATCGGCTACACCCACCTTAATTGGAAGATTTCTAATACATCAATCATTCAACACAAATTTTCCATGCTGTATATTTACATTTACACGAATAATAATCCTAAGAGTGTTTGTTTATTCAAATCCAAGTGTTTTTTTTTTGTAACGGTCTGTTCGAGATTTTTTGATTGATTTCGGATAACGTTTGGCTCATCATATCCAAGGTCCTAAACGAGTCTCGAGGACCGTTGCCGCATCAACACGACCCATAAGCCTCAAGTGGTTTAAGAGGTCGGCCAGAGCCGTTGCCTCGCGATGCCGCGCCTCCCACAGATCGAGAATATGCTCGGTTGGGCTGGCCTTCGTTGCGAAGTAATCCACGTATCTTTGTAACCCATACCAGACGAAAGTAGCATTTACATATAGTGGCATGAGACATACAAATAACAAATACATGAGTCTCATACTTGAATGCTTTCAGATGAACAATGATGAAATTAAAGTGGTTTTTTTTGGGTTCTCACCGATCCACTTGAAGCCGTTGGGCGAGCATACGCCAGTCATTTCCTCGGATACTTGGTGGATCGAGACACTGGCAGAGTTGTCTTCTCAAAGTCTTTGAAAATCTGCCGAACATAAACATTAAAAATAATGATAATAATATTAATTCATTTGTTGATTGTTTTTTCTTTAATCACTTTTTTCGATCAATCGATAAAATCAAGTACCTAAAAGTTTTTGGCAGAACCGCATCGTTTACTCTATTGCCACTCTTTCCTCGACTAACAATCACACTCCTCTCCATTCTCTCGTTTTTCTTGACTCCCAGCGAGCTCCTACGTTTTGTAGTGAGATCGAGATCGATCCTCAGAACTAGCCCATTCTCCTCGAAGCCGCGTTGTGATGCTCGTAGCTCAAAGCCCAACTTTAAATCACTCGTGATTTTCTCGATCTTGAAAGTTCTGCAGGGACTCGTCTTGGAGGATGACCATACTAGCCGATACGGAACTTCCTGGCGATCCGTGAAACCGCTCTCACGATCCTCGAGATCAATGCAAAGTGGTGCACCACTTGCACGATAACTCAGGATACCGCGCTCGATCAATGATCCACCGATACATGTTTCCTAGAATGTTAAAATGTGAACTACTTCAATGATTTATAGCGACTGAGGATTTCAAAGTAACTGCATATTGCAAATTCAGCGAAATATCGCGTTTTTTAAAAATAAAAATCGTGTGGGCCGCAAAATTCAATGTGAATCGTTTTCGATACATTTGTACAAATAACAATTTTCTAACCTGTTCTTCAATGACCTTGGACGTGGCTCTTGTGTCTTCGACAATATGACACCTAACGAGATCCCGATCCTTCGACTCGTAAACAGCGATTGATATTCTTTTGACTGCTAGTCCAGGTGCTACAACGGAACTTTCGCCGGCAATTACATAAGCTCCTGGTGTTTCGGTAACCAGGAAAACTCCGGCGTGATCCAATTGAGCAAAAGGTTGTCCCGGTAGATTCGTTGGTTCGCCACCGAGGGTGAGAATTTTGTGCCATTTCGAGGTAATAGAAATGGACGATGCTGATGAAATGGTTGAGGAGGATGAGAGAGAAGAGAAACCGTTGCAATGAGCTTCTAGATCAAGTTCACAATGCCACACGCTCAATTCCCAATTTCCGGTTCTCAATTCGGCGCAGTGCTCGAACTGCAGTATCATCGGTTTGATCAATTCCAGTTTGGATGGTCCGCAAGCCACAACACCCGATAGAAGAGTCATGATTGAGGGTAGATTTGGTTTCAGGCAATCTTCACCGAGAACAGCTAGATAAAGATTCTGTCGATGACCACGGGAAGCAGCTCCTTCCGGCACAGACATAGATACACCAGCTTCTGGTACAACCAGAAGAGCACCTTGTTCATCGACCACAGCTTTTACTACAGAACCACCAGCACGTTCACTCATCACTTCCTCCGAAGGTTCTTCCTCAAAATTTCCACTATTTGTGTGTGATAATTTTTTTTCGTTCTGCTGCTTCGTTTTATCTTGATTATCCTCCTCGTTCATCACCAATTTCAAGTTTTCCGTTGATTCATTCTGCTCCTCGTTGTTACAAGTCTTTTCGAAGGTTTCAGTTCTCCAATTTGTTCCAATGGCCGGCAAAAATACTTGACGTCCTTGACGGTGGTACGATGATACTGGGGACTGAGATACTTTCTGGGGCGAATGAGCTTCCTCGATGTCTGAGGATACTCGAGGTCGTTGCAAAGTTTTGCAGATTGAACGAGTCGAACGACTTCCCGCAGAGGAACTGGGTGAAGGACCGTTTGTTGATGGAAGAGATAATTGGGGTACGTCGTAATGATGCTCGGAGAAGGATCTGACAATTAGGTTATTTTTATGATTTATTCATTAGAAAATATCGAATGGTATAAATTTCTTCATTTAATTAGAAAGTTGGTACATTGTTGCACTTAATCAAAGTCCCAAATTGTTTACAAAATTCATGCAATTATTCCTTAAATAATTGATAACATCGATAAAATGACATTTTCACTTGTTAAACTAACCTTGGCATTCTTGTGACTTCAGTCTCGCCTCTACCATGATGATCCCGTCCGGTAAGAACAGCACGTTCACCCCTCGTCACGACAGATTTAGCAAGGTTATTAGCATGTCGAAAGTCCAGCCTAGCCACACCGTAAAGAGCGTTTATTCGTTCCTTACGTCGCATCAAACGAACGACGAAAAGAGTAGCGAGTCCGAGAACGAGGAGGGCAAGGGTGAGTGAGATCCATAGGGCAAGCAAGTTTTTCTGATCGATAGAGGTGGTTGCTGAAAAATTGTAATACAAATGGACGGAACGAGTGATTGAAATAGAAATGGCCAAATAAAATAAAAGTGCGTAGACAAATTTAAAAAAAAGAGAGAAATTATCGACATGTGCTTACCTTCTTTGAAAACTCGAGGTCCATCTTGACTTAATGCTGTGGGTAAGAGATATAAAACAAGGACAGTAGTATCCAGATGTTCATAGTTTTTTTTATAATTCAATTAGGGACAAAAATAATTTTTTTCAGCTCTAAATTGGAACCGAATGTCGATAGTTTGCGGGCAGAATTTTTTTTCTCTTGACTCACCGGCACATCGATCGCTGAAGCACTCGTCAACGATAATGTCTTTGCCCGGACAAATTCGTCCCCCGTCGCTTGGTGGTGGTTCATTGCAGGATCTCTTCCTGACCCTCAAGCAATCGGGACCGCAGGCTGACCATCCTGACCACGCTGACCATCTACCATCGACCGCTGAAATTACCGATGTGAAAGGATTCTTGAAGATGAAACTTTTAACTCGATAGATATAAGTAGATGTATAGCTACGAGAAGAGAGGCATCCTCACGAGAAGTGTGAAATTTGCTTTTACGAAATACCGCGTTTTCAAGCTTTACTATTTTGAAACTGTACGGTGAGGGAAATATATAGCGATCATGCCAAGCATTATGGTAATCGGTGTGAACGTATCCATGATGTAGAAAAAAGTATACCTAAACAATACACTGAGGGAAACAATTGTTGGATCAACCACATATCTCATTATATACATATAATATTATTAATATGGGGTACCTGATATTATATAATCATAACAATATAATAAAGTATTAAACAAAGACGATAATTTCTTATCAAACTGCACATTTATCCTGACCGAGAACACTGCTATTGAATCAACGAAATATTTCAATAACATCAATTGCTCTCGAATCCACGGTTTTTTTTTTAAGTGTAGAAATTTCGAAATATTAAGAAAACTTTGTTTTAATCCTTCTTCGCATTCTTCGTACTATCTGACTATTGATGCAATTAGCTGATCTTTTTTTTCTTTAAATTAATGATACCGATATCAGAAGTATTCGTACCTGGGCAAGATGGACTACATTCCATTCTCTGAGTGACTGGGCCAGGACATGTTTGTCCTCCGTTAATGGGCGACGGATTTGAGCAAGTTCTGGTTCTCCTTTGAAGACCGCGGCCACATCGTACACTGCAGTCAGACCAGCCAGACCAGGATGACCAACCACCGTTTACTGAGTAGAATATTATTTTTCCTACTTTAGCACACCACTTTTGAGTCTTTCTTGATAGCGTTTAATTTTGGATCTTCGACGTACCATAAACAGTGAGAACCGCTGGTTCACTGGATCTTCGAGCGGCCAAATTTTCCGCTACGCAAGTGTAATTCGCTTGATGACGAAGTTCAGCCACGCCGAGCACAAGATTTCCCTCTTCGGCAGATTGGAGAAGATCGATGGACGAAGAAGAAATTTCATTTCTCACAGGTGCATCGTCCAGATTTGGTGATCTCGTGGATATTGGTGGAATAATAGATTCGATGGGTGAACCATTTTTCAACCAGTAGATATTCGGTCGAGGTACTCCTAATGGTGGGACACATCGCAATTCGGCGCTTCTTCCGGCTTCGACGGACAGCGAGTAAGGTGGGGATAGGAAGTGTTTCTTCAAATCTGTTTCATTTCGAACGTTTATTGTAACGAAGTGCTGACAAACTAATGAAAAGTTGAAATAAACAATCGAAACTTCATATGGTATTGACGACTCGAAATAGCTCAATTTCTTTTCATCATCTGTAATAACTGCATGCAAATTAGCGGTACGAAATTTGGGATGGAGTTACTTCGAAATATGAGAGAGTTCTCGGATCATTTCGTCATTGGCTATATCAAAAGCAAACGTAACCAATAGCGATGGTTTTGTTGTTGTTTTTTTTTTTTTTTAATATCTATGTCGAAAATGAATGGTAGAAAGGTCCGAGGTTGTGGCTAACAGCCGGTGTACGTTGTGGGGTAGAAAAAAATGTGAATGGTACGGCGGTATAACTCGAGCGGTATAATACACACATATATACACACATACACACACACATACACACACCTGTTCTCACGCATGTACGTTGCAAAGGACAGAATATATGCAAGTATGGAATCGAGAGCTGAAAATAAGAGAGATAGAGAAATGGAGCATGGTAGCACTCAGCGATATGAGGATACGCGCAAAATGTAAATAGGAAGGGCTTTCACGGTGGTGCTCACCCAGGTTCTCTTGTAACGGAAAAAAGAGCAGTCGAAGAGAGCGATGCAACAGAGTGAAAATATGTATATAGCGCAAGCTCGAAAGTACGTGAGATGCAGGTATGATTTTTTCGTGTTTTTTTTTTATTTATTCCTTTTATTATTGCTTCCTTTTTTAATACGCGAGTGCACGAACTCGCGGTTGCCAATGACCTAACGCTCTATTATTTGTTCGTTGAAGGCTAATAGTGTGCTTTTAATATCGTGCGCACGATGAGAGGCACAAGCCACGAGAGATGAGGCCTCGAAAAGAGCCTCAACCATGCATGCATACTTGGATAATGCACTCCGAACTCCTAGAGACGTTAATATTTCATATTTTTTACATAATATATACATATAATCTGCACTCCAAGCAGTATAAATGCAAAGAATAGCGAATATACGTATTTTTTGCCGGTGCATTGCATTCTAGTGTATATCGCTGTTCGTGACTATGGCATTCATTCGTCAATCTATGTCGGTGAATTTTGAAGTTATGAACACGAGAAAACTCAAGCTGACCATTTCAGCCGCCATTTTAAGCTTCAACATACATTTACATATTTCCTCATTCGACATTAATATTTTTATATTCAGTGCCTTTATGATTGTCGACCCGCAGATTTTTTTCCCCGTTTTTTATCTTTTTCTCGAAAAATGTTCACGATGAATTGGTCGCTGTACACTTTTTCAAGTCTCTCATATAATTGTATTTTGAACATGAAAATATATGATATTATTTTCTTGTCAATTTTTATACCTTCTCGAGAGCATGTGTATCAGTAGATTCGGTACGACTTTTAATGATGATATTACAATAACAGTAATAAAAAAGAATGTTTTAACTTATGTACCCTAAATAAACTTCCATTTTATTATGCTAGAATTCTCGCACACGCGTTATTGAGTTACGCCAGAAGTTTGGATTGACAAGCAGCCCACTGAATATTAACACAGCTGGCAAAAAGTCAAACAGAAATTTTGGCAATTCTGAAGTTTGGTGCTGATGCGGATCGTGCATCAGGCAAACTGTTTCCGGGTATAACTTATGCCTACTATAAGGGAGAACGATTCACTCCACGCTCAATACGATTCGCTCATTCCTTTTCTCCCACACACAAGTCTGTATGACTCACGAGCATGACAGACTTGCAGAACGCGACCTTTACAGCGGTGCGGATGGTGCATGGGGGACATGGGCAAGCAGCATTAGTAAACCGAGACGGGAAAACCCCGTGAGTTCGATGTGTATACGAGAGAGTTTCGAAATCGAATTGTTTACATTGGGTAAGTTTACTCTCTTATCTCGTGCTTGCTTGTATCGATACAAGCGTTCTCAAAGTCGAAATGACGAAAGAGACGAATGTGGAAATATTGCTTTGATTAGAGTAGATTTTGATGTTTGTCGGAACTCTCTTTAATCCATCAGCGGTCGCACTATGAGACTTTTTCCCACACTTTCATTAAAGCGATGATTATTCAAAAATTTCAAATAGCATAAGCATTTAAAATTTTTGCCATCTTCACCAAATTTATTTTTCTGCATGATAGAAGGGTTAAATTTTTTTATTGAATTTTTATTTCTGAATTTTATTAATATTCTTTATTAGTACTAAATATCGTCGTATTTATGGTTTTTAAAAAATAAAAATGTTTAATAGCCACAATCACTATTGTGAAATTATTTTTATGTTCCTGTTTATCAAATTGAGCACTTGAAACTATACATGTGAAAAATCTCTCATCGTGCGACCACTGTTTAAAGTGCACGTAGCGCGATCGCTGACGGGTTAAAAGTTTACGTATTCATCGTTTACCATTTACATTTGAAGGAGTTGGTTCGATGATGATATGCCTTACCATAATTATAAATTATCACTTCTAAATTTTCTCATCGATTAAATTCAATATATTTCTTTTGGTTTTCTGCTACACGGAGAAAACGGGAACGAAAATTCAAAGAAATACTGTTAGAAATCCAGATGATTAATGCTAAAATAACCTAGTATTTTGAGGACAGTACCGAATTTTGGTATTTATTTATATGTCGGAAAAAAGTTCTACCCGGCATAATAAAAATGCTGTGATTCATATAGCCTTATTTGGTATTTGGCATACTGATTTATAAGGTCTACACATGCATTTCTCACAATGAGTATAGTAAAAAATCGATATACTCGAGGAAAATTTTGTCATTATAGCGTTGGAATGTATATAGCGACATAGAAAATTTTATCATTGTGGTATCAGAATGTATATTTCGTGACATAGTAAATTTTGTCATTATAGCATCAGAATGTATATTGTGACACGGTAAAAATCTCGAACTTCGTAATATTGTTAAATAGCTGCCTCGGTAATTCGACTCATTCATTGAACAAGATCAGGGCTACCTATCCTAAAATGCGCATGGTAAAAAATGCGTTGGATTTACATGGATTAGATAATTTAATATGCAGTTAAAACGTATCATTTCTTTTGGTTGGTGCAGTTTGTTAGATACATATTTATTCTCTGTGTACTTAGAAAGCAATAAGTCATATATATATATGTTTTAGGTAAAATAAAATATTCGTTACCAAATTCATGGATAGAATTGGTTCGAATGATCGAGCTCGTTTGGCTTGCGGAATTTACGCTCGCTGCAAAGTGATGCCTTATGTGAAAAAAGTCTCGGCACTCTGTACCACGCAGCGGTGAAAGCGAGAATCGAGCAGAAAATTCATCTCAAAAGAGTAACAGTTTCGTTAGCCAGCAAGCAACATAAAAAATATGGAAACCAAAAATTACTATGCCAAACATCTAGTTTTGCTATCACGAAACACTACACAAAGCCTGCACTGAAATCTGACATGCATTTGGTATTTATTCTCTTATTGAAGGTAGATTTTTATTATGCCGGTTTTCAAAATTTCTCAGTGTTAAGGCACGTTTACTCATCAGTTATAGTTCCTAAAGGGCATTATAGATATTTCATGAAGGCACATCGACATATTGTTTTTGCGTACAATATCATTTCTTGTTTATACATAACTATTTAGATCGTACTCAAAGGAAAACTGCAAGTTGCAAAAATGACAATGCCTCATTGTGACTGTTACCTAAATTCTCATATTCTTTACAAAGTATAAAGGATATTTTAAATGAACATTTTAAATATTACTTGATAAAACAGATCCATTTTCACCGTGTGTATATGCTGGAAGAAGTTCTGGCAACGTGTACAATTTAAATGTTAATTTATTTTTCAACGAGTTTGTACTGTACGTTTATATTCACGAGAATAATGTGCCAGCAGGTGTAGAAGTAGTGAAATTCGAGAACAGTCTGACGTAACACATCCATTTCTTTCTTTTTACAAAGTCTCAAGAATCTTTCCGGGGTGCATTTTCCATTTGTCTTTCTATCGTTTTTTTCCCTCTACTTGTATTTCTTTCACGGGTTTCGCATTTTCCGTAACCAATTGGCTCGGAGTACTGCACCAGGATAACACTCTTTTGCTCTTGCAAAATGGAAGAACGAGAGAGTCGCATCAACCACTAGAACTCGCTAATATCGTATTCCACACTCGACGCTTTTACTTTTTTCGAAACGACAGTGTGGCAGTTTGCAGACTTTCGAGGGTTGTCCGTTCTCATTCGATGTCCCTCGATGTGAACGAAAAATGCAACCATTGTGAAAAGAGGAACATTCAAAAAAAGCTCACGTAAAGAATCTCTTGATAATCCCAAGATTGTACAATTTTCAGAGACTGACAATAAATCAATAGAGGCTGCGAATCAGCGACTTGAAAACACAATTGAAATAGTTATAAATCAATGGCTCATAAAATGTATAAAACGAAGTAAAATGATGATTCTTTTTTCAAAACATTAGAAAATGGACATTAAGAAACCGCGACCGCGATACATTTTTTAACGTAAAAAATGTAAATAGAAAAATGTTCATTTTAGAGAAGGTTTGGCCCGTTAATCCGCCTGGGTGGATGGCATTTCGATGAAAGCTCTCGAGCTCCATTTAAAAAAACGAGTTTGTTTCATTTAGCTATACATGTCTATATAGAAATTTCGATTCGCACTGATAATTTTCCGTTTTCGTCACTCGTACAGCTCGTCAATATCACGTATTCAATTTGATAGCCCGCGTGTGCGTTTCCTGTTTGCGCTCCAAATACCGATTTAATTCTGCATCCTGTTTGTCCCGACGTTCGAGATTCCCGCGTATATATAGTCGTCGCTCGCTGAAACGTTCGCGCTCAATCGACATAATGGTCGTGTATGTGTGTTTATTTCAACGTGCCTTCACTTTCACGGAAAATTCACATTTTTGGGCGCCTAACCCCCTTGAATGAAATAAAATAAAAAACAGAAAAGTAACTTTACCTCCATAAAAGTATAGAACATTCACGAGCCTAGAATACTGGTCATTTTTTCAATTTACGTTACGAATGTTTTTTTTTCTATTTATCAAAAAATTTCTGCAATGCGGGTCTGATAAGGATTTTATTGATCATGCTCATTAATCAGTACGTGTGTGAAAAAAGCGTTTATTGGCAATCACGTAGTTTTGCCCATATATCACTTTTTTTCGATTTGAAAAAAGGTTCATAATTAAATAAAAAACTATAGAAATTAATGTAGCTATATGCAATGTCCGCAGTTGAATGGAACGATGAATGATACAGAGGGAAAAAAGTGTATATGAAACAGCACATGCAAGACTGTATAGAGTTCATTTATCTCGGTAATATTTCGATAACATCAAAAGTATGCCATCAATTATTCCATGAGTGTTTAATTTCTTACTCACACGAAACTTCTACTGTAGCCGCTCGTCCTCGTATTTCACCGGAACCCGACCACGCGACGCACTCGCAATTAAATTTCTTTTTCCCGAAATATTCTTCGACTTGATTTCTGGTTACGTTGAGTTCAACATCGATGATTCTAGTTCCGGTCCTTGGATCAACAAAATCTTGATGCAGGCCCTCATTTCGTACTCCATTGCAGCGAAAATAAACCTGCCATATTAAAATCGCGTTTTTAAATCATGATTAGCATAATTATTTTTTATTCTCTCGAATTTACAGTATGTACCTGAAGAGCATGAGCAGCTCGACAGTGTAGCGTTGCAGGGCGACCCTTAACGACAAACGAGTCGATCGGCTCGACCAGAAACATCGGCAAGGAGCCACCGGAAATGAGATCAACGTCACTTGCAATAGTTGCACTGCCATAGTCCTCGTAGTCGTATTCCTCCCCGTGATAATTCGAATCATCGTCCTCTTCGGCCTCGTCCTCGTCCTCTTCCTCTCTCGAATTTGACACTGCAGCGAGTTAGTAAGAAAAAAAATGATTGCCACATCGTCAGAATATTTTGTGCCATTCGGTTTTTCGAGTCACTTTTTAAATCAATTCTGTCCTGAAAACTGCATTGATTGTGTAAAAAAGATTTTTATTTGAAAAGTGAAAAATTTGAACCATCGTGAAGCTTATCAAGAGACTCGGTAAAGTCTCGGGACAAGAACATTGACAGTTCTATCATCTGCTGGCCCGAGGTTCGCCGAGTATATTATCTCTGAATAAAACGATTCGCCATGGTGGTTGGAAATTCCCTATATAATTTTTGTGGGTGTTGAATACTGAGAGACGGGACAAAGAGAAAAGGAGCAAAACGTCGAAGTTTATTTATAGTATATTTCGCCATTGAACATCTTACAGCTTCTGTATGTTTACGTATATATTTTTGACAAAATGCAAACCGTACGACTATGTGATGGGAATCGTAAAGCTGGTCTTAACGACACGAACGGGAGTTTAACGTCATGTATCAGTCAGCGAGCTCTCTCACTTAGGAATAAAGCTGAACGCTTTACCAACTTTTCTTCTTGCCTCTCGGCACGTCGAAAAGTCTGTAGCTCACGGGTGTAAGTTACCCCCCGTTACTTTATTGGTCCCGTCGGGAACGCACGTATATCTCATCGCTTACTGAGATACAAATCCCATCATCGAAAACAGTTTTCTGTCCTCTTCTGGTAGTACGTGAGAAAAAATTGCGTTAACGTTAAAAAAGAAATTCTTCCAAAAATTGATTCAATACAATCAGGTTTGTGATAAAATTTGTAGAATACATGCAGATTAAGTCTAGCTTTTTACGTACATATATCTTAAGTTAAAAAATATAAAAAATGGATCAGATTAATATATGTATTTATTAGATAAAAATTGAGTCACCAAAAACCAGAAAATTTCGTCAAAATAATTTGGGTTAAAAAAACAATCAACAAATATTTTATCAAAAAAAAAATCATTCCTAAATTTTAATAATATTGAAATGCCTTTTTTTGTCAGTGAATGAATTATATTCAATTACAATAATTTCGTAATGACGCAATGCGATGGAATTTTTCCTGTTAACAATGTTCGTATGTAGTAATAATTTCCTCTTTTTTTGTTTTGGTGAACACGTTATATTGTTTATAAATGCCGCTTACTGTCGAGGCTTATGGAAATTTGTAGAAAACCGAAAAGCAGAAGAGCGCAGACTTTCAGCTTCATCGTTAGATCGCATAATTTTGTTTTCCTCCACATTCGATCTCACACCGTGCAATTTTTGTGGTCATTCATATCCGGTTGGTATTGCCATGTAAGCAATCGAGCGCATATTCACCAACGTTTCCAGGTATTTACCACTTGCACTTCAGTGTTGTCAAATGGGAAAAAGTGAAAAATAAAATGCAAGATGCATTCGTTCGCGTCATTCAAAAATTTTGTTGGTCCACTCTTTGACACTCTTCAATCGGGCATGTTAGACGATCAAACTTCATGCGATTAAAATCGCAGAGCACAGGGAGCAAAAATGATGATGTTCAAGGGATACCGGTGCACATTACAAGCTTTTTTACATGCAGGAAAAAGTTTCTTATACGTCGTAAGTAATGATGAAAAGAGGGAAAAAAGTTGGCGATAATATTTTGTTTTTCATCGTCTCTTTATGAGTCATTAGAAAAGAAAAAAATAGTTTTCGGTAATTAAGAATATCAGGAGAGATTTGCTTATGCTTCAAATTTCGACCCACGATGTAAAGAAAGAATGGAAATGAAAATAAGTGGTGGAATCTCAATTAAAAATTATCGTCTCGCGTAAAAAAGTGAGTTCTTTGGAAAATGAAATAAAAAATAGTTCTGGAATACAGAAAGTTCGGAGGGCAGAGACGATAACGGGGTATCAGAGTCTCGATGCGGGAGATGCTCGCGGCTCGACACGCGGTGGATGACTGAACTTGCTAGCGTACGCGCACCTCGCTTTATGTATATATATACATATATATATATATACATATATACATATATATATATATATATATACTTAGGGACATATCTTCATATATATGATTCTATGTGCTACGTCTCGGTTAATCGTTCGAGTATAGCCTGCCACTTCTTCATCCCTTTGCAACTACCACTAGCCCCCCATGGCGATGACAGTAGTGCGCCACACTGAGGGTGATGGTGTTCGCGGAGAGGTCGACGTAAAGTTGCATTCGGATAAGACGCTCGTGAGCCGAGCTATGGTAGTAGTTTTCATGTGATTGTATACATATATATATATATATATATAGTCAGTTACAGTTATAAGGGATATAGTCAAGGGGAGACTGCGCACTTGGATTTTTCTTGTGTCTAGGTACTCCCCTCAATCGGCAAAAGACGGATATATGCAGACAGAAGGATGGAAAACGAGACTTGAGAGATGACATTCCACAGGGGCCAGTTCTTTCCTCGTAGCTACTTTTCTTTTGGCTCGATGAATATGTACTTCCTTTTGTCTTTTTTTCACTCTTCTACATGAGACATTCCATGTTATAGTATTGCACATTCCTAGTGTCATAGACACATCCAGTTATTCTAATTAGTAGCAGTATTGATGAATAATGAATGTTTTCGGTAGGAAATTGGGTGAATTTCGAGAATGTCTTATCAAAGTTTTGGTTTTTTTTTATTAAATTGGATGTAAATATTACAAATTAAGAGAGAGTGCGATGGAAACCACAATTGAATCATCAGTATACCTTATTTTTCATTTGTTATAATATGCATTAAAAGATTACGATTTAATATTGAATTGTAAATAAAAAATTTGATACGGAATGCCCCATACGTACTATTGTATTTTTGCCTTGACAATATCAAAAAGTCGGAATAAGGGAGCATTTCTCTTCTTTCGTACTTCTCGGACATTTTTCCCTTCGGAACCAGAACGCAATATCCCTTCGAGTCATCATCCTCTCTCCCCTAATGTTCTATTGTCTCTGTCTGACGTTTGTCTCGTTTACTAGTGTACATTTATATATGTACATATATATATTTTTTTGGAAGGCAATTCACTGGGTAAAAACACTCTCGCTGTACACTACATGTTTTACCCCTCTCAATATTAACCAGACACGAGAGTGACGCTCTTCCCAATGACGAAGAGCTTTCTACTATTATTTAAGGGACTCCAGTAAGAAAAGCTGGTTCGTTCACCTTTCGGGCTCAGTCAGGCACGCGACAGTTTATCGGGAATGAGATGTGCTCTATTCTTTTATTTACCTCTCAAAAAAACCAGCCTAGAAAAAATTCTCTAATTCACATCAAATCTCTCAAAAAATTATAGGAGCACGGCACAACATTTTTTTCTATAAATTAAAAACTCACAAAAAGTTTTAAGAGAGCTTGACAAAAATTTACTAATCAAATCATAAGCTCACAAAAGATGCCAATTCAAATCCAACCAAAAATTAAGTCTAAACTCTACAAAAATAAATAAAATCTATAAAAGCATTAACAGTAAAATACATTAAAGTTTGTAACCATGAGTGAATTAAGCAGATTGAATTAAATTAGGCACATTGTATGAATTAATCAAAAAAACTCGCCAGGTATTTCAGCTGAAATTTTTTTTTCAGTCTGATTTTTTTCTTTTGAAATTTTTTTTTGTATCCATATTTTTTTCATTCTTATTTTTTATTCTTGTTCTTTTTGTGTAGAACTATTGTACTGTAGCACATCTGTCTTTTTAATTAAGTGGAAAATTTTTTATTAGAGATTAATAGACTTCAATGTATTTTACTATTAATGCTTTTATAGTTTTAATTTATTTTCGTAGAGTTGAGACTTAAATTTTGGTTGGATTTAAAATGGCATCTTTTGTGAGATTATGATGTAATTGATACATTTTTGTGAGGTTCTCTTAACATTTTTTGTGAGTTTTTAATTTATCGAAAAAAATTTTGTGTGCTGCTTCTATAATTTTTTGAGAGGTTTGATGTGAATTAGAGAATTTTTGCTAGATTTTGGTTTTTTTGGGAGGAAATCTCTTTTATAACTTTTTGTTAGGGTATGCGTTCAGAAGGGGATTTTTTACCGGAACAACAATTTGGGGGGAGTAAATGTATTTGTCTCAACTTTTTTTACAGCATATATGCTGTTTTTTGTGGGGATTGGTTGACTTTTTATATGGAATTTATAGCTTGCCAATTAAACATGACTATATTGTGTACGTACTTGAGTGATGCAAAAGAATTAAAATTTTTTCGGTATTGTAGCAAAATATGGTAACATTTTATCAAAAAGTGATTCTCTCAAGAACTGGATCCTGAATAAAAATTTCAAAGATCGCTCAAATGATTTTTTAATGATTTCGGCTAAAAATGGATACATGATCCAATTTCGAGCTGGTGTATCGCGACTATATTGGGACTAAAAATGCAATGTGAAATATTGACCTAAGAAGTGTTTAAATGAATTCAATCTTCGTATTATAATTAACCGTCAATACTTATAAAATTATTATATTAATTAAAACGTACAGTAGTTCTGAGAAGATACGACGCAAAAAAGAACCACGAACAAGTAAGAACTTGAATTTTTTAAAATTTTGTAAAAAAAAAAATTTCAAAAAATATTACACCGAAATATCCGTGCCAACAGATCAACGGATCGAACAATATTCCATAAAAAATGATACTGAAGAAATACTCCAATAGCATCAAAATGCATCGGAAATTTTTAAATAAAAGTAATCTTAACAAAACGAGATTTTGAAACAAAAAAAGTATGCGCACAAAATTTCGAGAGCAAAAGTTTGATTGGAAAAAAGGATTTCAGCCGAAGTACTAAGTACTAAGTTTTTCTTTTATAACGTTTATTGATCACGAATTATATCTTATGAGAGGTAAAAAAAAATTGGTGACGTACTTATGAATTTTTTTTTCTCAAATCAAATATCTTTTCGCTCAAAATATTTCGTATCATTTGATTCCGTTTTGGGTTTGTTTCATTCTAATTAGTTTTGCATTTCAAAACTTCTTGTGCATTGTATTTCTGATGGAATACTTTTTCATGTATTCATTCTCTTTTTGAGATTGCGAAACAACCGATTTATGCTAACAAAGTTCCCTGCTAAAAGAATTTCAACGGAAAAAAAATTTTCGACCATACTGCTTAACGGGGTTATAATAACGTTTATTAAACACGCATAGTAGATTGTGTAAATTTATGTAACAAAAAATAAGCGATCTACTTTAAACTAATTTTTTTTTTCAATGAAAATTCTTCTTGCTTGGTATTATGTAAAATACCGACTAAGCCGCCATGAGTACAAGAGATATATAATAGTTTACGAGATTTTTACCGTCCGAGAATGCCGTGAACCATGCGATTGGTAAAAAAGTATATTGAAATGAAATGACACTTCATTCCCGCACTATCATTTTAACTAAATACAAAACTAGTGAGGCTAATCATCATCAATATAAATGATACTGGATTTTCGCACTATTATTCTATCTACTAACCAAAAATCACAACTGTCACTTTAACCAAAAGCTAAAACTAATTCAAAAATTTAGGCCAGTTGTCACGTCCACGATCTTTATAACTTTACGACTATTACTCTAACAAAACGTCAAAACTCATATCAAAATATTGGTCAGCTGTCACATTCACGACAGATCTCTAGTATCACCAGAACTTTATACCAATATTACTAGTATCACTAAAAAACTGGCGCTCTAGTCTAGTGACTAGCATGCTTACCTCTAAACCAGAGTGTCGGGAGGTCCTCGGTTCGAATCTCGATCCCGTAGACTTTTCATGAAAATTAAATATGAGCGTGACCAGCTTCAGATGTATATATGAGATATACACAAGTACCTGTACACGTGCATGGCACATGTATACAGCGGTAGTTCATGTTTACATTCTCGTGACAAAGCGTGACGAAGTTCCGGCACCGCGAGGCGAACCCAGGACCGGCTGTAGTGGCACAGGTTTTCCGCAGTTTCCCTGGGCCCATGGAATCGAGTGCCATGGTAAATGCGCTACAGAGGGTGAAGTCGGATACGGCCGCATGGGGGCCTGGTTACTGATCCGGACCAGTCCCCCAGGGGGGACTGGCTACTGACCCGGGCCGACCTTGTAATCGGCAAAAGCCTCTAGGTAGGGGAAAAAAATTAAAAAAGTAAAATGAAATACTAGTAACACTAGACAGCGACCGCGAAAAAAAACAGTTGAGCATCAAAAATGTGTGCGCAAAATGCTGAATTTTGAGGTCCAATGATTAAAAAAGAATTTAATATTATCAATACGCTTTGAGTTACGAGGTTCTAATTAGTCGCGATCGAACGAAAAAAAAGTTAAAAAATACGTGAACCCAAATAATCCTCCAAAATGCTATCATATAATAAATATTAGAGAAATAATTTTTGAAAACGGGTAGAATCGCTGTGCTTCCTGTAACAGTGTTTTGTAGAGATTTGCTTGTAAATGTGTCTCGAGTTGCTATCGCGACTCTTAATTCAAAGTTCAAAGCTTATTGCTGAGGAAATAATGGAAGGTATCACAGAAAAACTAACTAAAAAATCATGAATGTAGATAGAAGCATTAATGAGTTTATGAGTGTGAAATTAAGTGACTTGATGATAGAAAAAAAAGTTCATGCTCAGCAAACACAGTTGAGATAATTTTCGAAAACTTTACGTAATCAAAAATATAACAAATATGTCATATAATTGTTGTCACAGAGATGTAAATTTACCCTTATGATCATAAATGCAATGGAGTTCATACGTTTCATCGATACGTGAACTAAATCACTAAAATAGGTAAGTATTATTTAGTCAAGCAGTCATCTATGCCACCTCCGTCCATATAATAAAGATAATATCGAAAATGATTGACATCACAAATATGTAACATTGATACATCAAAATTTCGTAATAGGAGTACGAAAAATTAACGTACAATAAGGCCCGGTTTTTTCACCTCCCGGTAAATTTTATTTGACTGTTAAAGGTCTGCTATCCAATGCTACAACCATCGGATAAAATTTATCTGAAGGTGGAACGGCAGGGTGTCAGTTCTACATCGGGCATTTCGCCATCGTGTCATTTCTCCTGTGCTTTTCTCCATCGGGTAACTCTCCAACTGTGTCAATTCTACATCGTGCCAATAGCCCCACCGTATAAATCGCCCGTAGGGCTAGCCCCGATCGTAGCAGTTCGACATGTCCCCTATTTTCCCTTATCCCCACTCTTCATCGTCAGGCTCAGATTCGGTCCGGGCAAGTCTCCATCGTGCCAATCGGCCCGGGCGATATACCTTCGTTGAAACTAAATATATATGAAGAATATTGAGAGAAATATTTTTGTCTAATCATTTTATGAAATAAATTTGCTGCAAATTATCATTTGAAATATGATTGATTGAATAGTTGACTAGAAAATTTCGTAAAAAACGAATTCAGTAAAATTGGGTTTTCGCACACTTTATTGTACAACGATTTCAGAATAAGCCGACAGCCGTAAGATATTAAATTTAGAAAAAAAAACAACATCCTTTTGAAAAACATCATCTCATTTCTGACAACAAAAAACTGTCCAACTATTCGTTCAACAATTTTTCTCTTACACGATCATTCTATGACTTTTCAATACTTTTTACTAAGAGGACTAAAATCAAAACTTGGCTTATTAATGTTCTTAGCCGTTTGAAAATGGCGAAATTTTTTATTTTATCGCGAAACACTGAAGAATTATAATTTCAGGAGACTAAATATATGTTATGATCGTTATGAATTATTATAATCGTTCGTGGTATTATTGAATAATAAAATCATAATAAAATGTAACTCGTGAGATTTCCATTCGAAATTTGTCGATAAACTAGAGAACTGACGGAGCGGATGGTTGGTACATATAGAAAAACTCACTCGCTGGTAAGTTTTCCGTCGGGTACGGGTGAATCTATTCGAAAAGTACAGCGGGCAGGAAATACGGGCACACCCGAGCGTCGGGGATATGCTGAATTGCTACATATGAGAGTTGGCGCACAGGTGAGTTGAGACGGTTGTGCGTTTGACACGATGTAGAATTGACACAGTTGGAGAGTTTCAACGAAGGCATGCCGCGCGGAGCGATGGGCTTGGTGGGGACTCGCCCGGCCTGAATCTGAGTCTGACGGTGAATAGTGGGGATACGCGAACGTCGGGGAAATGTCGAACTGCTACGATCGGAGCTAGCCCTACGGGCTGTTTGCACCCATGAGCATTTGGCACGATGTAGAATTGACACAGTTAGAGAGTTTCAACGAAGGTATATCGCCCGGGCCGATTGGCACGGTGGAGACTTGCCCGGACCGAATCTGAGCCTGACGGTGAAGAGTGGGGATAAGCGAAAATAGGGGAAATGTCGAACTGCTACGATTGGGTCTAGCCCTACGGGCGATTTACATGGTGGGGCTATTGGCACGATGTAGAATTGACACAGTTGGAGAGTTACCCGATGGAGTAAAGCACAGGAGAAATAATACGATCGCGAAATGTCTGATGTAGAACTGAACAACCTGCCGGTAGAACAACCGGCCCTTAGACATGTAAAATTGTTACGAATCGGCGCGGTAACAATTACGGAACGTTGTGATATCATCATTCAGTACGATAGAAAACGTAACAAATGCATATCTTTTGTTACATCAATGTTACAAGATTTTAATACGTAAAAATCTCGTCACATTAGTATGAGATGTTTACATACATTGGAGACTCGTAAAACTGTCACGAGGCGGTCCGGTAACCATTATTTATATTTTATATAGCAGATACATATACAATTTGTTACATGAATCTTTACAAAATGTCCTACTGACGGACCATTTGTATAGGTTATGTGTCATCCGTACATAACCAAGAAATGCGGAAACATACATATATCGTTTTTGCCAATTGTAAGTATTTACTATGTTTTCGATCCTACTGGACAGTGAGACTCCCAATTTTCCATAATTGTTACTGAGCTAATATTTTTACAAATTTTAGTCATCTATAAATATCTCGTATACGTCTAACGAGATTTTTAGGTTATGTAGATGTCACATTGATAAATGAAATCCGGACTCCCTTCAATAAATTCCAGTATACAGAGTGTGGTGTGGTGTAGTGAAGTGTATTGTAGTGCAATGATTCTGAAGTTTTTTACAACTGAACATTTTTATAGTCTCTCAGAATTTTATCAAACAAAAATAACGAGTTGAATCGACTTTACACCGTTCGGAAGACACTCATGTGTTGGTCGACGGCTGCCATGATTCCGGAGACTTTGCTCATCTGAAATCAAAAAATCAAATGGTATTTTAATTTGTAGATCTGAGACTATCGCTGGAACTAGAGTAAAGTAAAAATATCGAAAATTGAATTTTTGGCACGGTTTTAAAAGTCGAAAAAAACGACGGCACTTGGAATTTAATATTTAAAACGGTCCCAAAAATTCAATTTTCGATATTTTTACTTTATTCTAGTTTCAGCGATAGCCTCAGGTCTACAAATTAAAATGCCGTTTGATTTTTTGATTTTAGATGAGCAAAACCTCCGAAATCATGGCAGCCGTCAACCAATTCCAAACGGTGTAAAGTTGATTCAGCTCGTTATTTTTGTTTGATAAAATTCTGAGGGACTGTAAAAATGTTAATAAATATGTGGTAAAAATTCAAAGATAGTGTGTTTTAATGGTTCATCAAAAAAAAAAAAATCCCAAAAAAAGCGAAAAAAATAGCTGTCACATGGAATGACCCCGTTAAGAGTTTCAATTTCAGCGATGAATACAATGACAGGGAACGAAGCCCTGAAAATGTGAGTAGAAATGGAAGTTTTGTGAAAGGGTTGCTTTTTTGCCACAGCGGAGAGAGGTTTTTTGAACCCTCTCATGGCATATTATATATTTCCCCTCGGTTGGCATATTATTCGCCACCCTCGTATACCTTGAACTCGATTCTTACATGCATAGTGGTGAAGCAGTATTTTTTTAAGAATTGGTATTGGGTTGCAAGAGGGCATAGCGCTTTTCAAAAGGGGAAGAAGCAGTGTTCGATCTTCACCGTAAAGTCGAACCTCGCGGGAATGTATGGAATTACTGTTTTTTCAGAAATGTCTTTAATAGCTAAAGATCAATTGCAAAGAAAAATTATTTTACTCTACTTTTTAGTTACTTTCTAATGGATGGTTGTCAATCTGGTAGAGAGGTGTTGGGTTACAAGAGGGCATAGCGCTTTTCAAAAGGGGAAGAAGCAGAGTTCGATCTTCACCGTAAAGTCGATCCTCGCGGGAACGTATGAAATTACTGTTTTTTAGAAATGCCTTTAATAGCTAAAGATCATTTGTAAAGAAAAATTCTTTTACTCTACTTTTTAGTTACTTTCTAATGGATGATTGTCAATCTGGTAGAGATTTTTCTGATGACCGCACGCTTTGGCGCTAAGTTAAAATATCCCAACAATAATAACCCAAATGAAACTAACCCCGAAAATAATATCCCATGTAAAAATAACCCAGGCAAAAAATATCCCATGTATAAAATATCTTCATGTCTCTTAATGTGTAGTTATGGTTGTAAACTCGCCAAGTACTTCGGCTGATTTTTTTTTAATCTAATTTTTTTCATTTGGAATCTTTTTTTGAATTGAACTTTTTTTATACTGATTTTTTATTCTTGTTCTAGTTAAGTGAAACAACAGTATTTTCAAACTTCTTATATCGAAGTTTATAAAACACAATGAAGTCTCCCGTACTTGGCCATATATACTTTAATAGCAAAAACCCCTCCCGGGGGAAAAAAACCCGGACAAGTACATTGATGATCCCTCGTTTCCCTATAATATCACAAAAAATCCAAAACCCCACGTACATTTTTTTTTAATGATTACTAATTTTATTCATATCCCGGAGGGAAACTATCCATATAGATCACGAAATATCCGGCCAAAAAACCAGACTTCATAATAAATGTTACTTTGAATTTATTTTCACAGAACAAAACAGGAATCAAAAAATTAAAAAATCAGCGTTATCAAGATGAGAAAAATACCACTTATAATTGGTGTGTAAGAAGTATCAATAGTCTAGAAAAAAAATGAAAAAAGGTCACCATCTAAGTTACGTGCAGCAGTAAAATTTATGATATCAGTACTAGGACAAGTATTTCTTTGGTGACTGAGAAGATATCAACATGGACGTACCGGCAACGTAGGGCATGCAGTTGGGGCATTGCTTCTGGGATCTCCTAAGTCGAGTAGCTACTTTTGTTTCGGCTATGGTGCGACCAATGTTGCCAAATAGTATTTACTTATATGACGTAATGAAACTATATTGCCTGTGCCGTAGCTAAAACAATGAAAAACAAGCAGGAACAGGAAGTTTCGCATAAGATTCCGTGCTTTTGTAATGTTAAAAAAAAACTTTAATTTATGTCCGTACATGATAGCAGTTTTGTTTGATTGGTAATATCTTGATGAACGTTCACCACCGTACGTTGAGCGTATACGCACAGAGTACTTGTCCGGCCCGTAACTTTTTATTCAAATTGCTCATTCAAGTGAAAATTAAATTGGAGGTGCTTTTCGTTATATGCGTTGCTTTTCGCCGTCAGAAATTTATAAGAAAATCGGTTCTTCTGCGAATTTCAGAATGGCCGTATATCATACACAACATTCGACGTCGATTCAATCGGAATAAAATGGTGTTCGTAGTCATCATAAAATTACATTAACATAAGGTGCAGTCAGATATGAAATTTCTGAAGATGCGACTCAGTAAACCATTCCTAGTAATATAGCGTATCATACTTTCGAAAATTACTATTGCCAGCAATGAAAGTTATTATACTTTGGAAAGCTACTATTTATTAGAAGAAGATCTAAGTAACCACTGGTGAATGGTCAAAAGATCAATGCAGGCTATGAATGCATCGTCAAATTTGTATCCAAAATTTTAAGATCACGCAAATTTCACACAAAATAATCCCCCTCCGTTCGTTTCATTTTGACGTTCTCGGGCGCCAGCTATCAAAATAGCCCTTTATGTTTTGAAAAAGAGAATTTAAACCGTTATGCGGGATTAATCATAAAAAAAATAAAAATTATATAAGACAATACCAACAATAAAAAAGTGCGTATTTATGACCCTTGACTTTTAAGAGGGACCCCTGATTTTTACTGGAATGAGCAATTTTAATAAAAAGTTATGGGCCGGACAAGTACTCTGTGCGTATACGCTCAACATACGGTGGTGAACGTTCATCAAATTATTACCAATCAAACAAAACTGTGCTATCATGTACGGACATAAATTAAAGTTTTTTTTTTAACATTACAAAAGCACGGGATCTTATGCGAAACTTCCTGTTCCTGCTTGTTTTTCGTTGTTTTTTTTTTTTAAACGGATTTGGCTGACGACCCGCGATTATTGGCTGGATATCCCGGGAGATTTGAATGTATGGGTCGTGATTGGTTAGAGCGTGAGCGAGAGCGACCGCGTGCTTTTGCTAAATGAAGTGAGTGCTACCGCTCGGTGGCCGAAAGTATAGGTGCCCGGTTGACCATGGGAACGCGCGTGTGTTGCTTCAGCGATGTGCTGTATCCCGGTGTCAATTGACCGAATATTGTCGAATAATAACTGAACAGTGTTGATATAGCTAAAATTTGTTCACGTCAACTAAATTATTTAGTTCCATACGCATAACTATGTATTACAAAAATGCAATAAAATAGTTTGCTTGGGTACTAAATAAACCAACATTTGCATCATCAGAATACAGACAGTTCAATTGAACGTTGTACATTTGCTACAACACAGTAGTTTATTGATAAGCGAATACGTTTTTGTCGATCATCAATAGATTCAGTTGCTTCAAACAACTTGATATAAAATTTAAAAAAAAAAACAGGAATTCGATTAAGTTGGATAAAATTAGTTATGTCAAAAGCGAAAAGATAGTCAAATTAACTAAATATATTTTTACTGACTAAAACCGCTGACTAAAAAATAAAATATATATATATATATATTGTAACGTTGTACAAGATTCAGACTTACCCCGTCTCGTGGTGGAAGCCACTCGTTTGCCTCAAAATTGAGGAAAAATATTATTATTTTAGGGAATTCCGAGCATTGTTATTATTTGTCCTGCGATCCAGGCTAAGTTAGCTTTCAGAATTGTATCTTTTTCGTCCGTCCGAGATTTTCACCTCCGCTAAATTCAATCCCAAAGCATTTTTGTCATCCTGCGCGCTCCGTCGGCCTCAAGGACACCAATTGGAAGATATCGAGAGATAATGAGACGACGCACACAGCAGCAAGAACGAGGAAGCCAACAACAACTGCATTTTCGCCACGACAAGATATAAGAGTCAAAAACACTTAGTCCCTTCCCCAGAAACACGCTAATCCTCCCTTGTTATTTCCCTTCCCGCTTCAAGAAATTTCCCCCCTTTTTACAGTCCCTCTCTGTTTCGAAGGACAACATTCCGAGAAGAAGAAAATAACTCACCGGGGGTAAGAGAAACATTCTCTTACCAAGGAGGAACAACATCGCAGTACAGGAGCCAAGTCGTGAGGACCTAACCTTAAAATGTCATCGCTTCGCGGCCGGAGAAATAATCCGCTGGTCAGGAGGGAAAAATACGGTCCCACGGCGTCGAGGTTCCTAATCTCCACCAGCTCACTATTGCCGACTCCTCGGAAAATCATCCGAACAATGGAAAAGTCACCAGAGTCCCGTCGAGACACCATGTCGACACTCGCGCACAATGTCAACATCGAGCGACGATCTTCGAAAATTTTTAAGTCCGCGCGTGAGCTCGCGCCAACGACACGGCGGCGTGGTAGATCAGCACGAGCAAACAACAGCGCCCCCTTCGCTCACTACGAGTCGAACGCCAAGCTCGAAACAGAGACCTCTTTTTCCCTCCCCACTCCCCTTACCATTACCCCACCCCACCTTATCAAATTATTGTTTTCGTTTGTACCAAAAATAAATTACGTTTGTGATTTTGATTCTCCCACCAATTCTGTGTGCTTTTCCTTTATTTAAAATTATTTTTCCCTTTATCTTCTCCTTTCCCCTTGCGATTTTGTGGCGAAATACATCACAATATATTTTCGAATTAGAAGAAGTTTGGCCGTGTAATTATTTGAGAATGCAAATAAAAAAATGATTTGAGACATTAAAACTTTTTATTTCAATGCATATAATTTTTCGTATATTTGAACCAAACCATATTTAAATTAAAGAAATATTTGATTGATCGATATCGTAATGGTCGAACCTATCGGTACGGCAGATAGCGTGAGGAACGGTCTAGTGACGATGAGAGAAAATAAAGGTGAGCCGAGTGGGCTCGATCTCGGGATCCTCGGAGTCTGAATCGGGAGCGCTAACCACTGCGCTACGGCCACCTATATTCTCTCTTTTGCGAATTGTCTATTTAGATGGAATACCGGACTGTCACACACCCTCTCTCCGAATTCGACGTCCTTGTCGATTAACGTTACTTATTTTTCGTAGACTTTGCCGCTGTGGGCTTCATTTTGTGCCATCTGTGGGCTCAGTTTTTCCACTTTGGGCTTTTTTGTAGATTTGTGTGAACGTGTTATCAGTTCGGAAACTTCTGACATCAATGTAATAGCCGAACCCATCGGTACGGCAGAGAGCGTGAGGAACGGCCCAGTGACGATGAGAGAAAATGATGGTGAGCCAAGTGGGCTCGATCTCGGGATCCTCGGAGTCTGAGTCGGGAGCGCTAATCACTGCGCTACGGCCACCTATATTCTCTCTCTTGCGAATTGTCTATTTAGATGGAATACCGGACCGTCACAATATCTATAAAAAATATTTGAATCAAACAAAAAATATATTGTACGACTTTTATATTAATTCATCACGAACGGATTGTAATGCGAGAAGTTTATATTCGTTTATAATTAACGTGGGACAGTATTGTAAAGAGCAACGCATTTGTTTACAATAAACAACTGTTTCCTCGGACCAACAAAAAATTCATTCAAAACAATATAATGTATAAACTAAACAACGAAACAAGGTCTTCCCCTAAATTAGTTTATCAGTTCACACGATGTTGGTTTTAGTCGGTGAAAATATATATTTAGTTCGATTAACTATGTTTTAGCTTTTGAAATAACTTAATTTTATCAACTTAATAATGGAATTCTGGTTTCGTTAAATTATATATCAATTGGTTTGAAGCAGTTTCATAATTAAAAGAAAATTAATTAGTTTAATTCAAATCAGAACTTACCAAATCAACTAAATCAAGAATACTTGATTCACAAAATGTATTCGCTTATCAACACACCATTGTGTGTAGTAAGCTTACACCGTTAAGGTGAACTCTCTACGCCGACGATTTAAACATTTCTTTATTTAGTACCCGCACTAACCGTTTTGTTGTATTTTCATAAATGTAGTAATCTCTTAAGCAAAATGATGTGTACTTTGAACGAAATTATTTTTCAAGAAACTAAGTAATCGCTATTAACATGAATAAACAACTTATTCAAATTTAAATAACTTTTAGTCAATAAAACAAAGAAAAACAGTACTTATACAAAACGTTTTGTTATCTTGAGCGAATGAATTTAATAATTACATTTATTTGATTGAACAATATTTTCTTCCAGGTCATACTAAATCATTGAGTTAAATGTGGGCAATATCTTTTTAATATGATGAAATTGTTTAGTCAAGTCGATATTTCAAAATTAAATCGACATATTGTTATGGTGAATAAAAGTGTGTAAAATAATATATGGTAGAGGTTTTTCAGACAAAACCATAATGTTAAAGAGTTTTTAAAGATTTAACCAATAGGTTTAGCTGAATTCACTATAGGAGATTCAGCACAACTAAGCGACAATTAAGACAATAAAATTTCAGGGCAACGAAACACATTTATAAGTTTCAACGATATTTTTTCTCAGTGCATGATCCTCTAAAATACATAGATGTAGTAGAGTCGGGAATAAATTATATTGATAAATGGGAAAGTAATTGCCGTTGAGAATATTCCATTTGCACGCATCATTGACGATTTTGAAGAAACAATAAGTGAATTACACTTTCTTCGTGAATTCAAATCATTTTTGGATTTTCAACGCGTTGTTGAGGACATTACCATTTTAGTCTATGTGTATTTTTCTGTTTGCACAAAATTTGAATTTTATTTGGGTACAAATTATAATAAACCTGCAACGTTTATGTCGCAATATAAAAGTGTTCTTGGAATCTTCTCTATCGTCAACATATTTCTCTTAAGTTGTGAAAATAAAGTTAGTTTAATTTGAAACATTTCGAGTTGAGGTCTCCTGTTTACAGGCACTGTCTGGATCTCAGCCTTAGCTTTCAGCTTAATCAGTGGCGGGAGTAAAACACGAGACTCAAATTGGTACAGAACAGGGTAGAAAAAGGAAAAGAAGGACCACCAAACAGAGACGTGGAGGGAACGAATGAAAACGAGTGTTTGTGAGCAATATTCGTTATATGTCCAGTGACAAGAAAATAAAGCAACAAAACTTGATGGGACTTTCGTGAGAGATCTTCTGATGCGCAATTCCGTTTTGTCAGAGCAACAAGACCAAGTACGAGCAAGAGGGCGGGAGGGAGAGGAAGAGAAAGGAGCATAAATGGTGACAAGTGCACACGCTTGTTTTCTGCTTCTTTTCCATTTGTCTCTCCGCTACCATTATCATCCTTTGTGCAACAATTTTCGCTCACTTGAGTGCTCGGCACAAAAGTCACTCCCTATTTGCGTTATACAGAGATTTCTCGTTTACTGACCGTTTCATTCTCGCAGAACCTCCTCAAATTAAGAAAGATGCGTAAATTGAAACACGGATCCAATGTTGCCGGAATATTTCAGTTCATCAATTTGGAATAGCATTTTTGAAAATTCAACTGTATTAGAAAAAATATGAGAAGGACTTTTTTTTAAAGTACACTATTCCATAAAGGACCAAGCATTTTTCAATATTTATAGTGGGTAATAATAAAAATATAGCTTTTCTTCTATGTTGAATGATTACGGTCATGCGTCACAAACGCGATTGGGAAGTGACGTGGTCGATTGAATTGTGAAAGACGTGGAGTTCATCCCTGTATCGGTGTTTCAATTTTTATAGACGTAGGAACTCGACTATGTATAGTACTATCGCCATATTTCTCGTGGCGCATTGTTAGTACCAGCGTTCACCAGCATCGATTACATAAACGTTCATTCCATAAGGTCACAAAGGGTTCAAATTCTATGTATACCTGCTCAACAACATTGGCTCAATTTTATATATTCGATCATCTGGTATAAGCCCTTTCGGTTATAAGGCAACATTTTTATCCACGTATAGATGGGAAGGTGGTTTCTCTTCTATTACTTCATCGCTTATCTTTCTCTTCTCTTCCTCTATCGCTTGCACTTTCTCAGTTACGCGTGCAAACCACTTATCCTCTTCAATATTTTAGTAGCTACGCTTTGGTAGCTGTTGTGTTCGTAAACTCAAGAAACACCCGCTATAGATATAAATGAACTATGGAAACGTTGATATAGTATCGTACCTCTCTTTTTTCTCTATTCCTTCGGGGGCGGGTTGAAATTCCGAACTTTAAAAATCAGAATGCTCAAAATTCCGAATTTATTTATCTAGAACACAATACTCCTGGAAATTTGCAATTCCAAAATTTTGTAAACAGAATTATTGTATAACCGAAAATAAAAGTCCACTACGAAATTAAATGAGAATAATCATGGATCCGACCGATAAAACGTCAACATAAAAACATAGCACGTAAAATATGTATCAACTTCCCATAATCAGAGAGTCCATAGTTCCGAAAAAATGTAGAGTTATATATTCAAGATCCTGAATGGTGATAGTTTCTACAGAGAAAAGTTCCGAAAATAGAAATATCCGATAGGTGTAAAGATCCTGATATTATATGTTTACAATAGAACGTGACAGATGATCAATAATCAGAAAAAATTCTACCGAGAAAGATCAAATTTCCGAAAGAATAGTACTCTGAAAGATCGAAACTCCGAAAAAATTTTCCCCGAAGATCGAAACTCCGAAAATCCATGCGATACAGCAGTGGTGCTGCCATCTAAACGCGTCAGGCTTACATGCTATCTGCTTTATGTATGAGTTTTCGGAATTTTGATCGTTCTGAACGTTCTATATCGGAATCTTACACTATCTAAACTTGAGTTTTCGCAAACTAGATGATCGAAAATATGATTTTTGGATTTCAAAACTTTCGGGAACCTGACGAATCTCTTATTAGCTTTTATTATATTTAAACTTTCTGATATAGTTCGTTTTCTAGAATAAAAATTTCGGTAATTTGTGGCATGTTTAATATTACATATTCGAAGTTTTGTGAGTCGAATTACTGGCCATTCAAATAAAGCGTTGATCTCAATCATACGATTTCTGAAAATTATCTCGTGTAAGAAATCACATTTGTATCCTTTTCCTATCGCTATTCGTACCGTTCTACATCATTTACAGTCAACTGTGTAGACTTTCGCTGGCATGATCCTTTTGAAGCTTTCAGTTTCGGAACATTAAAATTAGGAATTTTAAACCGTCGGAGCATTTAAAGTTCGAAATTTCAAACCGGCCCCATTCCTTCCTCTTAGTAAACTTCAGCTCACTACTACGATCCGTTTTCATTGTGTATCTCCATCACGTGCTCTTCTCTTCTTTTTTCTTCTTTTATAACTTTGACGTTGACTTAATTGTTAATTAATAAATCAAATTATTTTCATAATTTTCATTTTTTACATATTTGCAGACATCAACAAATTTTTATTCTCCAGTACGAAGACGCGTGAGGAATCAGTTTTGTTTTGTCAAATTATTTTCAGCATTTGTTTTTGACGAATTTTTGTAAAATAATTGCGGGCGTGAATAAACATTATTTTCCGCAAGTTGAAACAGTATGCGAATAATAGATTTTTATTAGTTATGAAATCACATTTTGTAATGGTTACTATTTTCATTATTTTTCATAATCGTTTCATTTCATTGTTTTTAATTTGATCTATTTATTTGTAATTTTTTTTCAGTTATTTGAATATTATTGATTTTTTTCTATAACTTGCCTTTTTCGATGATTAAACTTTTCAAGGATCTTGATCGTAAGTATCACATTTCGATGTTTCTACTAAGATCTCGTGGTTTTTTTCGGATAATCATTGCTAAGAAGAGGCAAAAGAAAGACAAAAATTAACACTTTGTTTAAATTGATCAATATTTTTTTTAATTGATTTACACTTTGTTTAGATGGATAACAGTTTTTTCTTTTCATTGATTCGTCAACTTGAACAGTTTTTTTTACAACAAATTTTTTAGTCACTTTTAAATTCTCTTGATGGGCATTTTGCCTCATTCGTAGTCGGTTGTAATAACGAATCAAATACGATAATATATTCGAGGCGTGTTCGGAGTAAGGAAATGTGAATTTATATGAAGTCAAAACTTCATCAAGAGTACGGTTGAAATCATCGGTCCGTGACGCATTTTTAGCGAAATAAGTCTCTACGTAAGAAATTAAACGGAAAAATTGCTAATTAGCATGGATGATTTCCCATCTTGATTTTGGATCGACCAATTGTGATACTGAAGACGTTGTGGAAGAATCAGATCTAATCGCTTTTTGACAAATCATACAGTTCCTGTGAATTTTGAACACATGCTTGCACAGGTAACCTGCAGGATCCATATAAATATGTTAAAAAACTACATCAAAAAATAGAGTGACATCCTAACGAGACCAACGGCTGCTCAACAATATCTACAAGTGGAAATAATGCATGCAATTGAGGTTGATGTCAAAGCCATAGTATACTACAGATAGTATACTACAGAGGGTTAATAACATTTTTACGGATTAAATTTTAAAATAAAACACCTGTCACGTAGTAAAAATAATGGAGTTGAGAACAGGGGCAGGGAATAATCGTGATCAGGATTATTTTCGATGACGTCGTCTGCCTCCCAATCGTTGTGTTCCAGAATTTTGTCCAGCTTCGCTTGAAATTCTCACCGATACTGTGAAATCTTTGTCTTGGACTTTTCGCCGTAGGCTGTCTTCAGGTCTTGCAATGATAGCAGAAGCTGAGGCGAATGCTTTTCTGACACCGTGCAGTTCCCAAACTTTCGAGGTTTTAAGATACTATACACGCATAACATCTTGTATAACTGTAAGAACGTTGGGGCATTCGGGTGATCGTTGGACCCAGCGGCTTGGCAGATGGTTTCGAAGAATTTCTAAAAAAAAAATCGCAGACATGTAAATTCATTCAGCGCATACAATTGTTCCACGAAAAACTGATTTTAAATGAAATGAACCTCCAAATTATCTTGATTAACTTTTCCTGTTAAAAGATATTGGAAATCAAATTTTTTGATGATGTAGCAGCACATATCCATCGATGATGTGAGAGATATTCGCAACCCCCTCGATGTTTCGGTTGTTAAATACTCTTCAGCCGATATCTCGCTTCTTCGTACAGCCATTTCTCACTTGTTCAGCCATTGGAGGCAATCTTACAATATCTGCAAGTAAAATGAGTGTAATTGAAAAAGAAGACAAATTTGGCCAATGGCGGTGAAATTTGTTAAATAAATATACAATGTATACCTTGAAATCCTCATTCCCAGGGATGAGCCCTTGGTTTGAGGTTTTGCGATTTAGAGCATTGAACATGTCATTCATGCCTTTGCAGAATTTGATCGTTTCTTCGTATCCTTTAAGTGGACCTTCTGAGCTGTGAGATACGTAGAAACGTAGCCCTTGTGCAACCGAATTACTGAACACCTACAACAGTTTGAATATGAGAAAAAAACATTATTTCCGAAATGGACACTAGATTTATACGAAGTGAAAAATTGACTGTGAGAGAAATGTACCTGTATCCCAAGTCGAACGCGCATTTTCGAAGTGTTGTCCAACACAACGTGTCGTTGCATTAACTTTGGACGGATTCTTGCATTCCCAGCATGTTGAGTATCAAGGTTGAATAAAGCACTAATGTAGTCCTAACTTATGTGATTCTTCGATGATTTCATCTATAAAATCAAAAATAAACATTTTTATAGCAATATGTGAGGTTGGTATAATTTGTAAACGACTTATTGGATTTGTACTTCAGTGAATCGTTGAAATATTTTTCCAGTTCGAGTTTTCAGCTATACGCTAACCAGGTAAGTTTTTTGTTTAAGTATTCGACGACGTCGAATTGAAATCGAAGTTTTATGAAGTACTCGACCATCTATTACCAAATTTCTTTCTTTTTCATCTTGAATTTTCAGAGATACATTAACCAGATTTTTTCTTCAATTATTAAAGCATGATAACAGTAATCAACAATGCAAATAATGAATTAGACTTTTGCATGATTCTCTTCAATTTTTTTTCAGGTCGGACTTCCAAGGATACGTAAGCGAGATATGGCTTTCCTTCAACTCATTTAAAAACAATAAAGGTAAGTAATAATAAAAATAATGTGTTATGCCTTCACGGTTCTCTCAATTTTTTTCAGATTCGATTTCCAAGGATACGTAAGCACGGTATGGCTTTTCTTCAACTCATTTAACGCGGTCGTCTAGTGTGAAGGCTGTTTTTTTAATTCTTTCTTGGGGAATTTTTTTTTGACAAACCATTAAAAAAAATAATTTATAAATTATATATAATTTTTATTAACATTTAAACAAACTTTGTGAATTTTTTGAAGTCAATATATTGAATATAATCGGAGATATACCGCTCAACAGGAACACATAAAAAAAGAGGTGCTCCACTGCTGCCATAATTCCGGCCGTTCTGCTTATCTGAAATCAAAAAACCAAACGCCATTCCAATTGTGAGACTTGAGGCTCTACATGGAACTAAAATAAAGTCAGAATTCTAAAAAATAATTTTTTTTTACGCTTTAGAAAAAATAATTCATTTTTTTTCATACCTCGGTCGAAAGTACGTTCCTCCGGCATCGATTGTAAGGCAGAAAGTCTAAATTTAAGCATTGATAGAACTACACTCGCGCCCTCTGTAACAGCGGGAACAAAAACTATTTTGCGCTTTTTTTGGGGTCTATTTAGTTGGTAAAAAGAAAACTAACGAAGCAATCTTAATTATTTTAGTTCAACTTGTAGTTATATATGTACTAAAGATGCTTTATAAATTTGAGCAGAATCAATTAACTAGTTTTTGAGATATCATGGCAGCAGTTTGAAAAAATCGTGTTTTGAGAAAAACGCGTTTGAATGTTATTGTATATAATCGCGCGCTCTGTATACCTGCTCCGGTTTACGGTTGTAACTTTTCAACGGCTTCGAATTTCGAAAAATCCTTTTACCCACGTCTTCTACACATGTTTTAGATGTGATTTATGAAAGAAAAAAAATCAATTTTTTTTTTACCTGAAACACTAGACGACCGCCTTAAAAATAATAACGGTGAATAATAATAAAAATAATGAGTTATGCTTTCACGATTCTCTCAATTTTTTTTTCGGGTTCGATTTCCAGGGATACGTAAGCGAGTTATGGCTTTTCTTCATCTCATTTGAAAATAATAACGGTAAGTAATAATACAAAAAAATGAGTTATGCTTTCACGATTTTCTCAATTTTTTTTCAGGTTCGATTTCCAGGGATACATTAGCTAAGTAAGATTTCCGTTCACTTCATTAAAGTATTTAAATGGTAAGTTTATATGAAAACAACGAGATAAAATCACGCGTAAACTCTCCGATTTTTTTTCATTTCAGGTCGTGTTGTTAGGGTTACATCATTCAGATGAGCTTTTCGAAAAACTTTTACGGTGGGGTTCATTAAATATCCACAATTCAAAATAATCTCAATTTTTAAAAACTTACCCTCAATTTTTTTTTATTGCAGTAAAATCTGTTCCGAATATTTTTCATAACGGGAGGTACATCAGAAAAAACGAAGACTTTCTGGTTCTCTCGTTTAGGGTGCGTGAACCAAGTCTTTGTGCCTTCCATCGAGCTTGAGACACTTAATAGGGACCAGATCTTCACGTTTGTCGCTGCGCCGTCAGCGATGACTCCGTGAATTTTTGCCCTGGCTTCTTCCAGATATCTAATTAAATAGCTTTTATAAGCAGCTTCGCGAGTTCATTACTCTTGACAGGATTTTTCGATGCAAATATTGCGATTGACTGCGTATAAAAATCTGCGAGAGGCTGAAACATGATGACAAGCCCGTGTGTTACTTGATCTTCGATGTTAGGGATTGTGGACCATCATCACCGAACTCACAAGGAAGGTTACCTTACTGTACCCCCACAATCCAGGTCGAAAAAATTACGTTTTGTAGTTCACATCAAAGTATAAACTCTCACAAAAAATGAGCTGCTGACTTGAATATTTAAGGGGTGAAATTAATACCTCAAAATCGGTGGTTTTTTCGTTTTTCGCTGATATCTTCGAAACTAAAGTAGATACGGCAAAAGTTTAAATAGCAAAGTTATTCATTTTTAGTGCTCTATAATAATATGTAGTCAAAAATTATATTTAAATTTTTTTTTAATTTTATTTTTATAAAAAACATATTTTTTGATACATTTTCTTCATCTGAACATCGTAAATGTTCTTATTTTACCTGAAAATTAAACAAGATTGATAAATTTGTCAAACGGAAAATGTTTACATACATATATAGGTTGAGTATATGCAGCAATGCTGTTCTACCCTTGTCTTAAAATACTCATAAATCATTTATTCCTAGTTTCGTTTTGTGCATCCATTTTAGTACAAGTGAATAAGTATCAGATTATTTTTTCCATTTTATATAACATTTTATTTAATATTACATGTACTCATTTCATTTACTAGAAGCCTTCAATTCATGTATTACAGCTATTAAGATGTCTAACACTAATGACAAACAGAAGGAAAAAGCAGACCATGCACTTATCAGTTTCTTCGCTTTCATATTATGAAATGTATTCATTAGAATAATGATACTCCTCAAAAAAGTATTTGAGACACAAAGGTTTTTTTGCACCACGAACATGTTATAACAGCTAAATCACCACAAATGTGACATCATGGTTTTGAATTATCTCCAAAACCAAACGTCACCGGATTAATGAACTCAGGGGGTGCTCTTTCTATGTAGCAACTTTTGTATCATGCATATTTGAACATATTAATATAACGTGGAGAAGACAGTTGATTGTGAACAAGTGACTGTAGCTTGAATACGTTATTTCTTGAATACAGATTTATATCACTACCGGAAAGAATTACTACATCTGAAAAATGTCTAACAAAATTTTTCCATATTCGAACACCAAACACATCTAATGGTTGTGTTTGTCCTGTTGTTCCTTTCGGAATAATTTCTAATACAATTTTTTTGTTAGGGGGAGTTACGACATCGATTACTTTTGGACAGTGTCCACTCCAGGAGTCGATTAAGAGCGCACTGATGTCGCCAACATTCGAAAAATAGATTTCGGTTAACCACTGTTTGAAATGATCTGTTGAAAAAAAGAAATATTTAATTTGATTTGGTTTGCAATATTTAATTTGGTAAAAGAATGTTTAATTTGAATAGTTCTTACCTGATGTTAACTTTCCAGATTTCAATGCCGAAACAAAAACGTTTGTGGGTTTAAATAACGTTTTTTCTACCCGTGGGCCAAAGTCACTGCCAATTTCTTTTAATACAAGATATAACGACGAAAGTAATTTTCCATCGGCGGATATCGTTAGTTGAATCGTATAAGAATGAGTTGTTGAAGATATGGATTGAACAACGCATTCAATTTCTTTTGATCTTTGGTTTGCAAGAGTGCGACCGGAATGCATTTCAAATTGAAATTCACTTTGATCCGAATTGTAAACGTTTTCCAGACCTATGTCGTTGATAACAGATTTAACGTTATTTATAATCTTTTCAGCCGTTTTTGTAAGATCTTGTGAGTTTTCTAAAGTTTTCCGGGTAATACATTTTGTAATTTTTTGTAACGTAATGCGATATGCTCTTTTGAACTTATTCACCTATTTTTTTGAAGCTTTGAATCGTGCATCGGAACCCATGAAATTTTTATGTGCGGTCAAAGCCAATCATCGCAAATCAATATCGTGTACGATCTTGCCACATTCAGTTGCTTCAATGAAGCGATTTAGAGTATATTGAGATATTTCATTCAATTTTTCTTTATGAGTCCCACCTTTATTTATTTGATGAGCTCAACGCTTCAATTATGTTTTGGAAATTACATTTCTAAAACGGTTCGTAACCGTACGAATATTTAAATTTTTTGTTTGTCTACTTCTCCAATACTCCACAGCTTTCTTCTTATAATCGAATGAGAGTTCATCTTCATTTTTTGTACAGTGAGAGTTATCTGCCTCATCAGGTGAAATTGAATCCCATTCCAATTCACTGTCTTCTATACTTTCAGGTTCATGGTGTTTAAATTGTTCTTGAAAATCTAAGGTTTCGTCTTCTTCAATTCCGATTCCCCTGTATTTCTTTATGCTTTCAATAAAAATTTCTTTAATTGTATCTGCTAATTTCATTTCATTGTCATTCACTGGTGTTTCGGGCAAATTCATTATCATAAAATAAGTTGACAAAATATTTATGACATTCACTGGATTGATATGCATTTTTGAAAAAGTTCACTGTATTCAATACGTACTTAACACTGCACTTCTATAATCAGAGAACTTCAATGAACGGGAACCGTCAATACTAACTTAAATGTGGCAAGAGTCAGTTTATATAGAGCCTTATCTTTTACTGATATATCGAAATTATACCTTACAGATAGAATATCATGAAAAAAATAAAACGTATTTTAAAAAGTAAACCCTACACTTTTATAAAGATAAGAAGATCTATAAACAATTCTATAAAATTTTTTGCGTTTAAAAAAATAACTCTTCGGTTTAATGAGCTCTTGAGACGGAAAAAACCAATGTACATTGATATCATTGAACTGTGTGTCAAAAAAATTACGTTCGTTATGAAAAGATAGAGAAAAATTTATAAAAAAACGGGTTTTTTATGAAAATAAAATAGATAAAAAATTTCTATATAATTTTTGACTACATATTATTGCAGAGCACAAAAAAATGAATAACTTTGCTATTTAAACTTTTGCCGTATCTATTTTAGTTTCGAAGATTCCTTTTAGTTTCATAAAAATAACTAAAGTTAAATGGAAATAATGACTATCAATCCCCGAATTCAGAATGAAGGAGCCCATATCTACGTGTAGCACATAAATTCTATCTAGTTTTGTATTTGTACGTAAATTTATATATATGATTATGTTGTATAGATGTACCCCAAGGTCGGAAGATCTTTGCTTGGCAAAGCAGGTGTCTATATATTGCGAATTATTCATTAGTTATTGAGAAATAATAAAGATAGTGGATGGAGGCATTTCTACGAGGCTGGAATCGGATAGTAAAGAAAAAGAGCCCTTCGGAGCGTGAGAGTCTCGTATTTTGGCATCGCGTGCCACAAGACTTTTCACCCTCGAGCTGTTTCTGAAACATTGATATTTTTTCGTATATTCTGCAATTCGCAAGAGTTTTACCGATTATTCATGAACGGGCAAATTTTCGTTGTAAATGTACCAACCGCACATATATATGTATATAAATGAGGAGTTCAAGCGAGAATTGTACGATAATGATACCGGCGGTAATATCATACATAGTTGTCAAGTATACGGTTACAAATTGTCCAATACGTTCTCAATGTAATTCAACGTTTGATTATTTACGTTTTTTTCTCGCTTTTTTTGGCATTACGATTTTCGTAGTGTAAAGTAATGTTTGATTTAACTACACTTAACGTTACAGCTTCAATCAAAAGTTCAGAAAAATTATAATAATGACAGGCTATGAAAATCGCTATTTAG
Organism: Rhimphoctona megacephalus; assembly: GCA_963989365.1. NCBI lineage: Eukaryota > Metazoa > Arthropoda > Insecta > Hymenoptera > Ichneumonidae > Rhimphoctona > Rhimphoctona megacephalus. Next base: position 21,767,392 of record OZ022416.1, on the reverse strand, counting down.
ACGAAAAACTGTGAAGCGATTGAAGTACAGTAAAAAATTCTGTTGAATAGACAATCTGTTGCTAGAATAATTCAAGTCTTAATGAACTCTTAATTAGTATGGTGTTTTCTGCGTGAGATAAAGAACTTTTATTACCAGTATCCCTCATTTTAGATACACAGTCGTTATTCAGACTGATGTGTTGTATATATTTGTATGGAAAATTGCTCGATTGTGTTCGCTCAAGTGCCTGTAGCTGTTGCATGTATATCACTTGCAAATATACGTCGAAGTAAATATCCTGGTACATAGTCCTTCAGGGTAGGGAAACAGTGAGGATTTCATCTACGTCACTTTCATCATAATCGGAAAACTGTCGGGGTTCCTCCACCAATGTTCAAGTGAATATATAGTTATACCTCGAAAATGCGAATGCCACGGATACAGTATGGGATAATCCGCTGTTGCTCGTCTCAGGCGCTCGTCTCAAGGGGCTCAAGAAGAACCACGAGTTTGAAACTCAACCAGGTGGAGAAGATATGGTACCTTCTGACGTGATTTTTTCATGGCAATCCTTAAGCGGATAAGTAACCATGCTCGAGACAGCGACAAGAATGAAAGATTGGAAGAGTGGTAAGGGAAAAAATAAGAGGAAAGCCTGTACTTTTTGGGTTTACGTCGTCTCAACCCATTTTTGAAACTTCTTGTAACACTCTTTTTTTATTCTCACTCACAATTTCAACGGATTTACTTGAAGATCTATTCGATTTAGATAATAATATGAATGATGGTGGTTAAAAAAATATATGTAACTCCTTCAAAGTTCCATGTAATAAATGTATAATGATGCTTCAATTAAAAAGAAGTTAATGCAAATAAAATTCAGCTTATTCAACTGCGGTTTTTGATTTATAAAATTGTAGGCTAATAATAAAGTTAATCACCATATACGATGGTGGTTTCTCCGAGTCTTAGACCATAATGTTTTTCTCACTTATTAATATTGAATTGACCACAATATTTTGAACGAGACGACCATTTGGCAGCCATCCCCTTCGCTATAATCCTCCGATACTCGACTTTGCGGTTGTACGTTTCAAAAGCTTCGAATCTCGAAAGGATACTCCTCGGAGGATTGTCGGTCTGGTCCCCTTCTCCTTAAGCTTGGGGGCACGTAGGACACTTTGAGAGGTAAAAGAAGAAGAAGCAAGAGTCGTGTACAGTAGTAAAGGTAGGATGAAACGACTATGAGCGAGAAAGAAAGCAAAAGAGTAAGAGAGAGAGAGAAGGGCGAAAAAAATGAACGAAAAAGAGAGGGAGAGAAGGGCGAAAGCGGATGAACGAGAAAGAGTTGGAGAGAAGGGCGAGAGCGGGTGAGCGAGAAAGAGAGGAAGTACCCCACGGGGCTTTTCGTCGTGCTCTATAGTATTGGGAGCATCTGAAGTGTGTTCAAAGTCCTCGCGAGCCCTCGGTACAATACGTCGTTACGTGCCCGAAGCCATACCCCTTCCATCTATGCAACATTTTCATCCCTTTTCTCTACGATGCCAAACTACAACCCCTCTTGGATCAACAGCAGAAGCATCGGCATGCGCAGTAATATTGGCAGTATGGAGCATTCAATGGCAACAGAGAAATGAAGAGAGAGAGAGAGAGAGAGAGAGAGAGAGAGAGAGAGAGAGAGAGAGAGAAGACCAAGCAAGAGAGGGTAGTCACACATAGAATACGGGCTTTGCACTGCAAGGACCGCTTCTATTGCTGTCGAGTGGATAATCGTTTTAGGAAAGGGCGCCCGTTCGCAACATCAAGCTATATATATCTACACATAGATATCAATACATATATAATGTACCTACATATATAGAGAATTTGCTACTGGCATTACCGCCTTTGTGGTAGCTCCATGTTTGAAGGCCGCTGGCACTTGGGCAATCAGCAGGTCGATTCACAATCAGTGCATTTTCCTATGTACGTGCTGGGGATGACGAGGAATTTCACCAGACTATGTTCCCTACGACATATCTTCCAAATCTTTACCATAAGTTGCAACATAACAAGAATAAGCATAGGCATCTTTATATTCTGAGAAAAAGATGAGAATCAATGTAATGCGTCTCTTATGTTTCTCTAAAACCCAATTAGCTTGATGTATTTCTTGTTTTATCTCTTCGATCGGTGAAAATTGAGGTTTCGAATGATGGATTTCCATGAGGAAAAATCCAACAAGTTGAATTTTTTAAAGTTTGAACAACATTTGTATAAGATTGTAATAAATTCACGTTCTGACGAGCTTAAAAAATATTTTTAATTCTTTATGACCACTCTATTTAATTCTACACTGCTTTCGGTGGATACGAATAAAAACGTATTGTATACTTCATTAATATGAATTTCTGTCAAATGCAAGTAACATTTATTTTTTCTTTTTTTTCTTTGTAGGAACGAGAAAATGGGCAGAGGGTGGCTGGAGCGTAAGGGTGGTTGGTCAAAGTGGTGTGGAATTATTTTTGAATACTTTTGAGACCGTTGGCTCGTTCATAGAGTATGCGTGAGTAGCATTTTTTCCAGAACCCTATCTACGGTTGTACCGTAGGTCCAACGGAGCAGAAAGGGAATGGGACGCGCCCGGTCCACTGGTCGTCCTTTGGACTTTGTGGTTGAATGTGTAACGTACTACATGAGAATGATATTCGGCTGTATACCTTCGTAATTTTTGAATAGACGTAATATAATGAGAGAGACAAAAACGACCATGACGAGAAAACGATTTTACGAACAAGTAACAATTTATTTCAGGAAATAGCGGAATTTATTAAGGATTAAAAATGTGTATTGTCAGCAAATATTTAAATAAATATTTTTTAAATATTTAAATATTATGTAAATAAATATTTACATAAATATTTATATAAAGCCACATGGCAGAATCACTAATATCTCCTTATCTCGTCCTATATAATTTAAATATGGGGCATTCCATGCCAAGGGAGCCACTTTTGAACCTTTCATTTTTTGATCTCACTCAAAATTTTATGTGTTATAATACACATTCAAAGAACCTCTCTTTTTTCAGAATTTTTTATCCATCGGTTAGTCAGATTTGTTTTTTTTTCGAAATTCTATGATTTCTTGTTTAATGGGGGAAAATCATGTAAACGTACGTTTTTTCAAGATTTTTTTATAAAGAAATGGAATAGTTTATTGAATTAACATAAAGCATATCTCAAAATATACGATGTAAGGTATATTGACAAATTTGTTTAAACTAAAATATTTCAAAACGGCGGCCACAGTTGCTGGAAGCAGATTTGCGCCGTGCAGCCTACATGTTTCAAATTTCAACTAAAATCGAAAAATCAAATTTTTGTTAAAATACATTAATACGCTTTGCATGACGGAGAGAAAAAAATTAAAAATTTAGGACCATTTAAAAAAATCACTTATTTTTTTATAAGTGATTTTTTTCCAAAATGATCCTAATAACTTTTTAATTTTTTTTCTCTCCATCATGCAAAGCGTATTAATGTATTTTAACAAAAAAAACTTGATTTTTTATTTTAGTTGAGATTTGAGACATGTAGGCTGCACGGCGCAAATCTCCTTCAAGCAGCTGTGGCGCCGCCATTTTGAAATATTTTAGTCTAAAAAAATTTGTTAATATACCTTACATCGTATATTTTGAGATATGCTTTATGTTAATTCAATAAACTGTTCCATTTCTTCATAAAAATATCCTGAAAAAAATGTACGTTTATATGACTATCCCCCCTTAAATACCAATAACGGTCTGAAAAATGGACAAAATCAGACTTTTTTTTCAAAATGTTCGTTTTTTACCGCACTTCTTGAAAGAAATAACGAAAAAAATATTAATAAATATCTTCCCTATTTTCATATACTTTGAAGATAAAAATTGATGATTTGAAGATGATTATATATTTTGATTTTTTTCTAAAAATTAAAAAACTTTGACCAAGTTAACGATTTTTAAGACCGGTTCCATCGTGGGCAGACTTTTCGTTATATTTCTTTCCATGTTTCCATTTTGTTTCCAATGAATTTAGTCTCATTTCCACAGAAAAATCAGGTAGAATTAAAATATGGTTAATATATTCATAATATATATTATATATTATATAATATAATTATGCGATATATATTATCGCATTATATAATTATACAATGCGATATATATATCGCATTATATAATAATACGATATACAGGGTGCGGCACATAAAGTGTTACAGAGCAATAGCACTCAAACTATTGATCATATCCAAAAATGTTTCGGACAAAAGTTTCAGTGTTCGAGAAGGCCGTCATACTGGACCACCCTATTTTTTTATCGGTGGAGGCGCTGAAGCTACGTCAAGGTCAACTCCACTTTTTTAAATGGAACCATGTATTTTTTTTCCATGATATTATTACCGAGTTTAAGACGAATTCAGCGACCTACAACACAAGGTCAAAGTATGAAAATTGTAGTCAAAAAATCGAAACATATCGGAATAATCATTTTCAAAGGATCCATTAACCTTGGTTTGGGTCTACGTGCAGAAGATGCTCGAAGTGATGACCCTCGACTTGTAAGCACTCGTTAATTTGCTAATGAAAAGACCATCTAACTTGCGTGACTAACTGATATGTCAACAGAAAATGCGTACTTGCTGCCGATAAAAAACATTGGTATCGTAAGAAATGAAAACAATGATCGACTGGAATTTTAAGCATTTGTTTGATCGTTATTTTCATTTCTTACGATACCAATATTTCTTATCGGCAGCAAGTATGTATTTTCTGTTGACATATCAGTTAGTCACGCAAGTTAGACGGTTTTTTCATCAGCGAATTAACAAGTGCTTACAAGTCGAGGGTCATCACTTTGAGCATCTTCTGTAGGTAGACCCAAACTAAGGTTAATGGATCCTTTGAAAATGATTATTCCGATATGTTTCGATTTTTTTACTACAATTTTCATACTTTGACCTTGTGTTGTAGGATGCTGAATTCGTCTTAAAATCGGTAATAATATCATGGAAAAAAAATACATGGTTCCATTTAAAAAAGTGGAGTTGACCTTGACGTAGCTTCAGCGCCTCCACCGATAAAAAAATAGGGTGGTCCAGTATGACGGCCTTCTCGAATACTGAAACTTTTGTCCGAAACATTTTTGGATATGATCAATAGTTTGAGTGCTATTGCTCTGTAACACTTTATGTGCCTCACCCTGTATATATCTCATATATATATCGCATATATCGATATAATATAAATTATATATATATATATATATATATATATATATATATATATATATAATGAATAAATATATTCAAAATATATATTTTTTTTATTCTAACCGTAATGGACAGTTATTTTTTGGAATGATTACGAAAGATAGAAAATTTCGCGGATCGACGACGGAAATGTACTGAAACGGTATTGACATGGGACTGAAATAGAGGAATCTCTCTCTCTCTCTCTCTCTCTCTCTCTATCTCTAATTCTACCATGTGCTTGAAACGCTTTAGGCTTCGCTTTCCATAGGCACAGCAAAAGCAGAGTAATTACAGACGTATTTTAGGCAACCACCGAATGAATACGGAAATTATGTAGATATGCTGTAATAATATTCGTCACACGTTTGCACGGGTCAATATTGTACTAAGCTGTTTCGCTTTTCCTCCTGCTCGTTCTCTCCTTGAGATGTACAGTCAAGATTGTTTCGGTACAATCTGGTGATTTCTCACGTAAGAGCTCGGTTTCCTACCGTTCGGCTGAATTTATTCAACTCTTACCCTCATCTCATGGAGAGATACCACACATTTATATCGCAGACCTTAAAAATTGAATGATTACTATTAAGATCAGATCTACAAATCAATATTCGTAATATTTTTTGTACTGCCAGGATTATTTTCATTATTACAATATTTTTTTTTCTTCGAAGCAAACTTCGTCGATGCCTTATGATTCATAAGTTTCCAATATTCATGCAACGCTCGTCATATTATTGACCAAAAGTGCAACAAAGAGAAATTTATTGAGGATAAATTAGCATGTACGTCGATGCGTTAAGGAAGCTCCGTCATGTAGGGCCGGGTTGCGTGGGCGCATAAGCAGGGCCCTTTTTTATTTTTAGTAATTCGCATGTTTGTCATGATACAGTTGGTTACAAACATGTTATTGGTATTTTTATACAAAAATTATTAGTTGTACATCGACAAATAAATACCGTAAAATTAGTACAATTTTATGTTACGGTACTGCATAGAGAAGTACGGCAACATCGCAATTCTCCATCTCACTCTCTCCTCTAATTTCTTTGTCGTACTCATGACATCCAACTGACCGCGGATCGTCGCGTGTTATCGTGAACAAAATTTTCATTTTTTAAAAGAGCTTACATTGTACTGTTTATTGAAAAAATGCATTGATCAAACAGTTCAACAACTCAGAAAAACTTGACTTAATACATATATTTTGCTTTAGTAATTTATTAAGATATTTATAATTTTTAATAAACACTATGTGATATGAAATTTCTAAGATGTCTATTTACTTTATAATAAAAATTTATTTTTTATTATTGTTGAGAAATAGATGAGAGGTTTCATTAATCCATTAAATTATTTACTTTATTACGATGAAACTAACTTTTCAACCTATACGTTAATCACAAACGAATTTAACCCTCAACTCGTGAACCGGGGTCGTTTTCGTCTGGCCCAAAATTTCTAAAAAACGTTTTCTTCGCTCATTGCCTGATATTTGATGAAAAAAAATTATTAAAAATAAGAAAAAAAATCTATTCTCGCTTTAAAAGTACAGTCTGAAGATTGACCATGAATTTTTTCAGATTTTTTCATTTATAATTGCGGGTGTGATAGCGCGAAGATGAAAACGACCCCGGTTCACGGAATTAGGGTGCCTAAAAAACGTTTACAGATTGAGGGTTAAGGTTACGTAGCTGATGATTTAATTCTCGCGCATGCGCTTCTGCGTTATACAGAACACCTGATTTCTGCGACGCTGCCGAATTTTCATACGGTCGCGAAACTTGTTGGTACTTCAAGTATTTCGACATTTTAACATTAAATATCTTTTTACATAAGTCGTTGACCCAAAAAATTTTTATTGTATTTGGAATCCTTATAACCTAATCAACGTTACTGTAGTTTTTATTCAGTATCTGTTGAGTGAATACGAAGATGTCACTTGATACAAGTCTTTAGAGGGTGACTTTTCCATAAGCCCTGTGTTAAAAATCCTAACTTCAACCATTTTTATCTCTCTTATTTAGTCGTTGACCTTACCTGAAACTTTGCATACGTGAATATGAGTACTTGATCTATGATATACTTAAAAATTATTTTTTTCCATTGGTGAGACGTTCATGACGGAGCTTCCTTAATCTTCAACGGAGCTCTGCAATTAAACTTGCACATGGAAGTTGTATAACTCCGATAACGAGACGAGAGTTTTCCAAGTTTGTCTTAAGACATAGAGGAGTTACGATGTTTCTCATTGCTTAAAAAGTATGGTTGGAGATAGGAATTGCAGCGTTTGAGAGGAACCGAATTAAAAGCTGGAAACGTCGAGTTCCAGCGTCTGATGCAAAGTACAAGGAGACATTGAGGGATGTATTCTGGAACATTGTTGGTGTATAAAGCGGCTCTAAGACTGTAAATCAAGTGCTTATCGATCAAGAGGATTTGTAAGATGAAAATAGTGTTTTTATATATTATTAGTTAGTTAATTATGAATTTAAAAAAAATCAATTTTATTACAAAATTTAAGCACATATATTAACGACTGTGACTTCTAAGTAAAAAGTATGTGTATCAACTAAGTCATAAATTTTGCTTCGTTAATAAGGGCGATGCTCGAAAATTTTCTCAACTCTCCATCCTGTTACTGACAGAAGATAAGCTTTGCAAGCGATTTATGTACATGTTATAAAGGGTATATAGTATACATAAATATCTGCCGCTCACACAGCCACCTACCGAGATGAGTCGTGGCGCGGGCGTCCCATATTCCTTCATAAATCAGTTGTTGCATTACCAAGTCAATTGACAAGTCGAAAGCACACTTTTCGCTCATTCTTATACTCGGTTACTTTTCTATACATATATAGATCCGGTGATGGGTTCTTTTCGTTGATGTGTTAAGAATTAAAAAAAGACAGAGAAAGAGATGAAAGGGGAGCATTATATTACAGTACTGGCCATTCAAGGGTCCCCATATATATACAGATATACACAAACAGCAAAAATATTCTGAATAATTTCAGGGTCGAAATCATATGAGAACGCAGCTTTTCCCACTAGCCGCATATATTGATAGGTCAAGGTGAAATAGCCTAAATTTCTGTACTTAGTGGATCAATATTTAGCAATTGTGAGGGTTTTTATTTACTGGCATTGGTAGTATGCGAGTGGGAGCGCGAACTTTTGACACAATTTCAGTGAATGCGAAAGAGCACAGGGGAAAAAGGGGGGAGGGAGAGAAACTCAGACACATACACACATACAGAGAGAGAGGGGGGGGGGAGAGGGAGAGGGGAGAGAGAGAGAGAGAGAGAGAGAGAGAGAGAGAGAGAGAGAGAGAGAGAGAGAGAGAGAGAGATGCAGGGAGGGTGGGAGGGAGAAGGAGAGAGGGCGAGTCGTTGGCGTGCTTTACGGGCCATCGTTGGATTTGCTGATGTCGCTTGTCGGTCGTTAACCGCAGGCGTACTCAAGTGTGCCGAAGTAACGGTATGGTAAAGCCACGAGGGTTTCGCAGCTGGTAAATACCAAAAAGAAAGGGGGTTGAACGAAGGTGGAGGAGGGTTGAATAAGGTGGAGCAGGATTTTGATTCACTGATCGCGAATGATATATACGGTTCGATAAACTTTCTACCACTCAACAATGTCTCTCTTCCTATCTTTTGTGCCATAAGTCATACCTCTCGAAACTGCAGTGCCTCACTTTGCCTCTTTGCTTCAGTATCAGAAATAACCCACGAAGAACGTTTTTCGCACACACTCTCATGTCGTTTTACATTACTTCCTTTTTTTGGATCCTTCTGTACCATAACGTATATAGAATAGACCTATTTGTAGAGGGGTGCGTATCTGTGGGGATGGATATGAATGTACGTATCTAGAGGGTTGGACCAACGGGGACAGAACCAACGCCGAAGTGGCTCTCATCAGTGAATTACACGTTGCCTTCCGTTTCAGGAAGTCGTTTTCCATGCACCGACCTTCTATTCGTTGCTTTCTCGCTTCTTCTCTGCCTCTCTCCCTTTGTCCATCTGTCTCAGTCTCGCTTTCACTCTTGTCTCCTGTTTTTCACGTTTTCCTCTGTGCCTCTTTCGCTCTCCGTCGTCATTACACGGGGATAATTACACGTCCAGCGACAACCCGAGACGAGAAATATTATCCTCGTATCTAAGCGGTTAATAACGTGAAAATCTAAATTCCCTTCGCGTAACTGATATATCACTTTCCTGGATGTAATAATCCCAATGAGAATGGATCATATATCCATTGTTTGGTTTAAAAGTTGATCTGCACCATCATAGAATTCCATTAAGCTATATATGATCAGGCTCTCGATTTCACATACTTTGGCTTATACATGGCAACCTAATAATTTTAAAATGTTATGTATATAATAAGATCACGATTACAAAGTGGCCTAGAGTGATCTTTTTTCGTTTTTGATATCTTTTTTAGCAGCTTTTTTTTATGTATTTGAATTGGCAAAACTCAATCAAAAATTAAAAAGATTTGTCAGGAATCGGAAAATGAAGATGAATTGAAAAACAAAACGCCAATATATTTCCGAAAACTTGAGATTTTTAAATCCTTAAAAACTTTGAAATTTCAAATCATTACAACTCAGCGGCATATTAAGCTACGAGATCTAAATGGAGGAGTTTTCCAAAAGTTAGCAAAATGAATTCTGCTTATTTTCACCATTTATTTGTAAGCTTTATTTGTAAGAAAAATAAATTATGTACACGAGGATACTTAAGGTTGTTGCGGGGCCAGCTCAAAATGGTACCATGGAGCTGAATTTTTTTCCGGAAGTAATAATTCCTTTATTCATCATCCTGTGCAATTTGAGCACGATCCACAGTACCGTTTTTTAGAAAAAAAAAATTGAGAACTCGACATGTTTCATAGGCTAATAACATTACCCTTATGGAGAACTTCCGATCATTTTTTGATATATCTAGAGTCGCGGTAGCGACTCGAGGCAAGTACATTTACATATACTATAATGTCGAAGACGAATCGCTAACGAGACTCTTTACAGCAAGCAACGTGTTTTGGAACGGTTTTCGAACATTTGCGAAAATTGTTTATGCGATATTTAATTATTTACCCCATTTTGAAAGATGTTGAGGTTTCACGTATTTTGTTTTTCTTTCAATTATAACTATTTAGAACTCTGTAGTCTAACACATATTGGAATATTAATATTTCATTTTTTCGTGGCATCAAAAAAAGGTTACGTTTTTGCACACATTTTTGATGCACAATTCGCAGTCGCTGTCTAGTGATACTAACCCGGTAAAAAACAGCATATATGCTGTAAGAAAGTTGAGACAAGTACATTTACTCCTTCCAAATAGTTGTATCCGTAAAAAATCTCCTTTTGAACGCAAACCCTAACAAAAAGTTATAAAAGCGATTTTCTCCCAAAAAAACCAAGCTTCTAAAAATTCTCTCATTCATATCAAATCTCTCAAAAAATTATAGGAGAAGAACCCCACAAAAATTTTCTCAATAAATTAGAAACTCACAAACAATTATAAGAGAGCCTTACAAAAATTTACCAATCAAATCACAATCTCACAAAAGATGCCAATTCACATCCGACCAAAAATTAAGTCTAAACTTTGTAAAAATAAATTAAAACTATAAATCATTAACAGTAAAATACATTAAAGCCTATTAACCTCTAATAAAAAATCTTCCAATTTATTAAAAATTTGGATGTGCTACAGCACAGTTATTCTACACAAAAAAAAACAAGAATAAGAAATAAGAATGAAAAAAAATTCGGATACAAAAAAAATTTCTAAAGAAACAAATTAGATTGAAAAAAAAATTTCGGCCGAAGTACTTGGTGAGTTTGTAACCATGAGTGAATTAAACAAATTGAATTAAATGAAGCACATTATATAAATTAATCAAAAAAACTCGCCAAGTACTTCGGCCGAATTTTTTTTTCAATCTAATTTTTTTCTTTCGAAATTTTTTTTGTACCCGATTTTTTTTTCATTCTTATTTTTTATCATTGTTCTTTTTGTGTAGAACAACTGAATTTTTAGAACATCTATATTTTTAACTAATTGGAAGATTTTTTATTAGAGGTTAAGGTAGTTCCCCTGCGACAACCTCAACCAAAAGTTACATACCGTGTGTGCGTTACATGTGTGTGTAAAGGGTTGATAATTCGTAGTAAATAAATTTAAAAAGCACATAATATTGACTCGGTACCAATAGATAATACGACAGATATCATCTACTGTCGTAAAATTTATTCTATAAGTGTTTTTGATCTGACATTGCGAGTAAACTTTTTGCCAAAACTGTCCGGGCTATGCCCCAATACACAAAAAAGGTTACATCTCTCGCGTTCGCGCTCGTTTGTTTGTAGAATATGTCGTATAAGGCCAAAACCGTAGTACTTCTCCAGGTTATATCTTTTAAACTAGATGGTAAATCATCTTAATGTTTTTTTACAATATTCGTGACATCCTGCTCTTGCTCCTCCTCGTTTTTCATCAAGTTCTTGATTTTAGTTCTGACGGTAGAATTAATAACGTACTGTTTACCCATGCATGGCCCATATGTTACGTGTTAATCGAGCCAAATTCAAGTATAAATATCTCGGGTTCGGGATGGTAAAACTTGTTAAAATTGCACAGATTTTTTAATAACGTATTAAATAATACGTATGCCAAATTTCAACCATTTCTTAATTCAACGATCCTGTGGGGGAACTACCTTAATAGGCTTTAATATATTTTACTATTAATGATTTATAGTTTTAATTTATTTTTGCAAAGTTTAGACTTCATTTTCGTCGGATTTGAATTGGCATCTTTTGTGAGATTGTGATTTGATTGGTAAAGTTTTGTGAGGCTCTCTTATAACTTTTTGTGAGTTTCCAATTTATTGAGAAAATTTTTATGAGATTCTCCTGTAATTTTTTGAAAGATTTGATGTGAATGAGAGAATTTTGAAAGGTTGGTTTTTTTTGGAGGAAATCGCTTTTATAACTTTTTGTTAGGATTCGCCTTCAGAAGGAGATTTTTTACCGGAATAACTATTTGGGGAGAGTAAATGTACTTGTCTCAACTTTTTTACAGCATACATGCTGTTTTTCCGGAGATTTGTTGACTTTTTGTACGAAATTCATAGCTTGCCAATTAAACATGTCTATATTGTGTACGTATCTGAATGATGCAAAAGAATTAACATTTTTTTCGGTATTGCAGCAAAATGTGGTAACATTTGATCAAAAAGTGATTCAAGAATTGGATCCTGAATAAAAATGTTGAAGGTCGCTCAAGAGATTTTTTAATGAATTCGGCTAAAAATGGATACCTGATCGAATTTCGAGCTGGTGTATCGCGACTATATTCGGACTAAAAATGCAATGTAAAATATTGATCTAAGAAGTGTTCAAATGAATTCAATCTTCGTAATTAACCGTCAATACTTATAAAATTATTAGATTACTTAAAACGTATAGTAGTTCTGAGAAGATACGATGCATAGAAGAATAACGAACAAGAAAAAACTTGAATTTTTTTTAATTTAGAAAAAAAATTCAAAAAAACATTACATCGAAACATTCGTGCCAACAGATCAACGGATCGGAAAATATTCCATAAAATATGATACCGAAGAAATACTCCAATAGCATCAGAATGCACCGAAAGTTTTTAAATAAAAGTAATCATAACGAAACGAAATTTTGAAATAAAAAACGTATGCGCATAAAATTTCGAGAGTAAAAGTTTGATCGGAAAAAAGAATTTTGGCCGAAGTACTATGTGAGTTTTTCTTTTATAACGTTTATTGACCATGAATTATATCTCACGAGCAATAGGTAAAAAAAAAAGACGAAGTACTTATGTTTTTTTTTTTTTTCAAATCAAATATCTTTTCGCTCAAAATTATTTCGCATCACTTGACTTCGTTTTGGGTTGCAAGTGTAAATAGTATTTTCATGTATTTGAGGTCTCTACCACTCCAGTGTGGTTCAAAATCATATATAATTCAAACCTAGGGTGGTATCATACACCATTCTCCCAGTTAAATAAAAAACGAAGAGAGTAGTTTCCAAATAAACCTTATTATTGCATCCAAGGGACATTTTATGGTAAAAGAGAAGAGGCACCGTTTTCCGATTCCATTCTGGAGTTTACGTTCGGAAAAATGGATTGTTGGGGCTAGGATTAGTAAAAAAAATTATTTATTTAGACACTATGCACAAGTTTATTTATTGAATTACATTTTATTTTTGCACTATCACTCTTCTATCTCTATATATAAAAGTCACTTTAACCAAAAGTTGAAACTGACCACGATCTTTGTAACCTCACGATTGTTCAAAGTATTAAATATTCACCGAATACGAGTTTATTATACACTCTCTTAGTTATAAAAAAAAAAACAAGAGAATGATTTCTAAATAAACTTTATTATTGCATTCAGGGAACATTTTATGGTAAAAGCGAAGAGGCACCGTTTTCGACTCCGTTCTAGAGTTTACGTTCGGAAAAATGGATTGTCGGGGCTAGGGTTAATAAACAAAATTATTTATTTAGACACTGTTCTAAAGTTTATTTATTGATTTAAATTTTATTTTTGCACTATCACTCTTCTATATATATAAAAGTCACTTTAATCAAAAGTTAAAACTGATCGCGATCTTTATAACTTCACGACAAAGATATTAAATATTCACCGAATTCGAGTTTATCATACACCATTCTCCTAGTTATAAAAAAAAAAATGAAGAGAATGGTCTCTAAATAAACCTTATTACACATTATTATTGCATTTGAGGAACATTTTATGGTAAAAGAGAAAAGGGATCGTTTTCGATCCCGAGAACCTTTTTTTAACTCACAGCTGTCACTGTTTATATATATTATCATATCTGTCAGCTTTCACATCCACGATCTTTATAACCTTATTTTTTTTTTAATTTCTACTTCGAAATTTATAGCTATCTCTGTCGCACTCATACGGCTGATCTATATTAAAAAAAATGTCCGTCAGCTTTCACATCCGCGATCTGTATAACCTTATTTTTTTAACGTCACATCACTATGCATATATTTTTTTAACCTCACATCACTGTACATAAAGAATTTCACATCCGCGATCTTTATAACCTTTTTTTTAACTCACAGCTGTAAGGTACTGTTCAAAAGTTTATTTATTGAATTACATTTTATTTTTGCACTATCACTCTTCTATCTATAACAAACGTCACTTTAACGAAAAGTTGAAACTGACCCCGATCTTTATAACCTCACGACAAAGATATTAAATATTCACCGAATAGGCCAAGCAACAGAGCTCTAAAATCATCAGATTTTGACAAAAATAATAACAGGATACCACTGGTGCCATTACAATCGGGCGAGCTCCCCGATGCTAATTGCACAAAATTCTACTCGAGAGTCGCGTTTCCTTTTTTTTTTATTAACAATTTAGTGCAAAAAAACGCATTTTTTTTGGTTTTTTGCTTATAAAAGGAAAACTAATGGATCAATATGATCGATCCCGATGGACGAATTGTAGAGAATTGAAATACGAAGAAAATGAGAGCTGAAAATATCCGATCGGTTCATTATTAAGGGAGAAAACCCAAAAAAACCGAAAAAATAGCGTTTTTTCAAAAATTCATAACGTCGCCATTTTTCGAGCTGTAGTGGAAGCTCTTCGCGAGATAGTAGATATCGATACGTACTTCCTGTGTGCGAAACCCAGACACTGTCGAATAATTAGTTTCCGCGTAATTGCAATCACAAGTTGTACATACCATATTTTGCAGCAAGGCTCAATGCTCTGGAGGTCGTCTGATTCCAATTTGCCAAATGGATTTGAAAAGTAGAAGTGTTCAGCTACAAAACGTCAATCTTCGTTTTTCATTCAAATGCTGAGAAATAGGTAAAAATTGCTCGCAAACATGAGCAAAAACGGCCGAGCGCCCGAGAGTCGTCGTGCAGTGGGGGTAGGGCAGCAGAAGCGGAGAAGGCGCATATATAGTAATACAAGCGCGCTGCACGCTAGTTATGAATCTTCGAATTTGATTATCTCGGCAACCAATAGGGCTATCTTAACATATTTTCTTTTAATTCTGGGGTAATTGGACCACCGGAAACTGATTCTGCACTCAGATTCCATGAAAAATCAGCGGAAAACTTTTTTTTCTGATTTTTTTTGCTACATGCCCTTATATCAATATGGTATGGAAACTAATTAGTCGACAGCGTCTGGGTTTCGCATACAGGAAGTACGTATCGATATCTACTATCTCGCGAAGAGCCTGCACTACAGCTCGAAAAATGGCGACGTTATGAATTTTTGAAAAAATGCTATTTTTTTTCGGTTTTTTGGGGTTTTCTCCCTTAATAATGAACCGGTCGGATTTTTTCGGCTCTCATTTTCTTCGTATTTCAATTCTCTATAATTCGTCCATTGGGACCGATCATATTGATCCATTAGTTTTTCTTTTATAAGCAAAAAACCAAAAAAATGCGTTTTTTTGCACTAAATTGTTAATAAAAAAAAAGGAAACGCGACTCTAGAGTCGAATTTTGTGCAGTTAGCATCGGGGAGTTCGTCCGATTGTAATGGCACCGGTGGTATCCTGTTATTATTTTTGTCAAATAAAAACCTTTATTTGCTTGGGCTACGAATGCAAGTTTATCATGCATCATTCTCTTAGTTACCAAAAAAAAAACGAAAAAAATGGTTTCTAAATTAACCTTATTATTGCATTTGAGGAACATTTTATGGTAAAAGAGAAAAGAGATCGTTTTCGACTCTGTGGTAGAGTTTGCGTTCGGAAAGAAAATTGTAGGGGCTAGGTTTAATAAATTCACATCCGCGATCTTTATAACCTTATTTTTTTAACCTCACAACTGTCACTATTAATATAGAATTTCACATCCGCGATGTTTATAACTTTTCCAACTGACAGCTGTCACTGTTATTACATGAAGAAAAGTCGATCGGCTGTCACATCGACGAACACAGTCTCATATATCAGCAGATTTCTAATTACAACTAGAGTCACTAGACAGCGACCGCAAAACGTCAAAAAATGTGTGCGAAAAACGCACGATTTTTTTGATGCTCCGGAAGAATGAAATATTAATATTTCCAATATGTGTACAGAGTTCTAAATAGTCACGATCGAAAGAAAAAAATAAATAAAAAATACGTGATCCCGCAACATTTTTTAAAACGCTGTAATTCATTAAATATCGCTGAAACAATTTTCGAAAACAGTTCGAAACCGCTCTGCTTGCTGTAAAGACTCTAGTAGCGACTCGTTTTCAACATTATAGTATATGTAAATGTACTTGTCTCGAGTCGCTATTGCGACTCTAGATTAGTATAACTGATAACATTCTGGTGATATGTGAACTGTGTTCGTTGATGTGACAGCTAAACCCATACAGTTATAATAATAATACATAATAAAAATAAGGTTATAAAGATCGCGGATGTGAAAGCTGACGGATATTTTTTTTCAATCTTGACTTTTGGTTAGAGTCAGTATTGATTCTTGGTTATAAATAAAGAGTAACAGTGCGACAATTAAGAAGTGTTTTTCATATTAAGGACATGGATCAGCCGCGTGAGTGCGAGAGAGATAGCAGCAAATTTCGAAGTGGACATTTTTCCAAACCGTTCGTTCGACGGTAATAAAGAACTTTCAGCCGATTTTTGCCTTTTTTCTCCGTGGGTTACAACTATTTTATTTTGGTCGGACGAACGTTGAGGAACAATTTTACTTTCGAAGCGGACGGGGTGACTGATTCACTATCCACTCCCTAAATTTGAATAAAATTTTGATCTATGTCGAAATAACTGGAGTGATCTTCTAAGTAAGTTGTAACATTTTTTAAATAATTAAAAATTTTTTTTTTTCGAAATTTTTTAAAAATTTAGTTTTCATTTGGTCGCGGTTCATTTATGCGTCATATCTTTTTAAAACTACTGTATGTTTTGAGTAATCTAATAATTTTAGAGGAACAAAATGTTAATCACAAGGTTTGAATTAATTTGAACACTTCTTAGACAATTATTTCACAATTCATTTTTAGTCCCGATACAGTAGCTCAAAATTCATATTTAGTCGCGATATAGTAGCTCAAAACTCGGTCATGTATTCATTTTTAGCCGAAATTAGAAAAAATGCCGCTTGAGCGACCTTTAAAATTTTTATTAAGAATCCCATTCCAGGGAGAATCACTTCTTCATCAAATATTACCATATTTTGCTGTAACACGGAAAAAAATGTTGATTTTCTTGCATCACTCGGGTCCTACACAATAGAAATATTTAATTGATAAGCTAAGTTAATTGATAAGTTTTCGAGCAAAAAGTCAACAAATCGCCGCAAAAAACAGCATAAATGCTGTAAAGAAGTTAAGACAAGTACATTCACTCCCCCCAAATAGTAGTTCCTATAAAAAATCGCTTTCTCAACACAAAGCCCCCACAAAAAGTTATAAAAGAGATTACCTTCAGAAAAAACCAACCTTGCACAAATTCTCTCATGCACATCAAATCTCTGAAAAAATTATGGGAGAACAACACAAAAATTTTCTAAATAAATTAGAAACTCACAAAAAGTTATAAGAGAGCCTCACAAAAATTTACCAATCAAGCCGTAATCTCACAAAAGATGCCAATTTAAACCTGATCAAAAATTAATACTAGATTTTACAAAGTCATTGAATAAATTGAAACTATAAAAGCATTAATATTCAAATACATTAAAATCTATTATTGACTTCTAATACAAAATCTTTCAATTAATTGAAAGTACAGTTGTTTTAAAGTACAGTTGTTCTACACAACAAGAATAAGAATAAAAAATAAGTATGAAAAATATTCCTATACAATAAAAATAAATTCCAAACGAAAAAAATTTGATTGAAAAAGAAATTTCGGCCGAAATACTTGGCGAGTTGGTGACCATGAATGATGGGTACATTATGTGAATTAAGCAAAAAAGAACTCGCCAAGTACTTCGGCCGAATTTTTTTTTTCAATCAAATTTTTTTCGTTTGGAATTTTTCTTATTGTATCAGAATTTTTTTTCATACTTATTATCTATTCTTAGTCTAGTTGTATAGAAAAGCTGTACTGAAGGATACCTGTACTTTCAATTCATTGAAAGATTTTTTATTAGAGGTTAATAGGTTTTAATGTATTTGACTATTAATGCTATTATAGTTTTAATATATTTAATGACTTTTTGTGAATTCTAGTATTCATTTTTGATCAGGTCCCATTGGCATCTTTTGTGAGATTATAACTTGATTGGTAAATTTTTGTGGGGCTTTCTTATAACTTTTTGTGAGTTTCTAATTTATTGAAAAAATTTTTGTGTTGTTCTCCCATAATTTGTTGAGAAATTTAATGTGCATGAGAGAATTTGTGCAAGGTTGGTTTTCTCTGGAGGTAATCTTTTTAATAACTTATTGTGGGAGTTTTGTGTTGACAAGTTGATTTTTGATCAGAACTACTATTTGGGGGGAGTACTTGTTTCACTTTTTTCTTCTTTTCTTTTTTTTTTCGTTCTTGTTGTACTTGTTTCAACCTTTTTATAGCATTTGTGCTGTTTTTTTATTCAGTTATATCTGCTATAAAAATGCCACCATGGAGCTCAAAAAATGGTTCAACTAAATATCGGACTATCTCTTGGTATCATAAAAACGAGCATTCATAGCACCATTATAAAATTCTTAATGTTTTTAACCGTGATTTTGCTCGAAAATCAAGCATACGAAAAGATTGGCTGTGAAAATACGGCACATATGGCACATATGTTATCTACCTTATCGACATTCGGTACTTATGCAGCGAATACATTTAGAGCTCGCTATGATTCAATTTTTGATTTTCCATAATATTACGCGATTACAATAAAACTGGTGAATATTTATAGATCACAGCGAATTAAAATAAATAAAAACATTAATAAATTCCTTTCCAGAAAAACAATGTATTATGTGGATCGATATCCATGTTTTTGGCAGCTTCTTGAGCTGATTTCGAGGTTATAAACGGGACGTGTATGTCTATATAGCTTAGGTGCACTGTTGACAACCTGAGAATTATCATGTGCCGCAAGTTAAGACGTTGCCAAATTGTCTCGTGTGAATTAAAAAAACAAAAATAGATCGAAAATAATTATACAAAGTAATAAAATACTTCATATTATTATAGCTGATGCAAAAATGCATATTTTTATAAATATGTGTAATAAAACAGTACGGAAATGTACGTTAAATGTTATGAACATTTGATAACATACAATCGGTAACAATCAATAGGCCCAATGCATAAGCATAGGGCGCTCCTCCCCTCCTTTTTCACCCCCGACGGCTAGATCACCTAACGGATCAGCGAGTCCCTAAAATAAGTTCCAAAAAAGTCCTATTTGGGACTCGGGCTTAAGTCCAACGTCCGTGGATTGGTAGCATTGCATTAGTAAGGTCTTCTCATACATTTCTTCTATACGCGGATCAAAAATGGCGGCAATACTCATGTCAGTATACCTAGTTCACTGACGGTTACGAACACAAACACACACCGATACCTACACAAACGCACATCGATACATCGATATGACTAATACAATTTCTCCGTGGACCCAAAATGGCCGCCTTTGAGAAGACCTTATTAATGCAATGCTACTAATCTACGGACCTTGGCTTAAGTCGACAAAAGTGACTTCAAATGGAGTCCCAAATGAGACTTTTCTCCCCTCGCTCGGGGTGTGAACCGGACGTGGCATCATGATTCCCAAACTGGGACACAGAATCTCAAATCGGGACTTTTTTAAGGGGTGAAAATTCAGAAAAAGTCCCTATTTGGGACTCCGAGCTCCATTTTGGAACTTTTTCGAGCGAGGCAACCGGAATAAACGATTCGCTACGTGTATTCCGGTTGCCTATGTGTATTCTGTTTAAGACCGTATATTCAGACGGTCACAGAGTATTATGGCTCTGGCAATATATGCCCACCCAGCAGATGATGCGTGCTCGCGAAAACGCTTGACTGCGCCACACTGTGGCCGGAGCAAGAAGCAAAGAAAAAGTCCCAATATCGGGCTCGAAGTCCCAAATAGGGAGTTTTTTGAGATTTCACTTTTAAAAGAAGTCCCTATTTGGGACTCCGAGACCCAGTCTTTGACTCATGACGTCACGTCACACTGAGCCAGGGGAAAAAGTTCCATTTGGGACTCCATTTGGGGTCACTTTTGTCAACTTAAGCCCCGAGTCCCAAATGGTTTTTTTTTTTACTTTTTTTGGAACTCGCTGATCCGTTAGGGCTCCACAAAAACTTTAAGAAAGTCTCCGTCTTCACGTTTGATGTACGCCACTTCCTGGTATACAATTATTTTCCATCTATATGTTCTTATTCCTGAGTAGATAAAAATAAGGATTAACAAATGAGTTTGGAAAAACATCAAAATCTAGTAGTAATGCTTGAACTTAGCTTTAAGGGCTCTGTCTACTTTGGATGCATGAAAAAAACGCTATTTTTATTAATTTTTTTTAAGAATACTGTTATGTTTATTGATATAATACTTGTTAGGCTTAACAAAAACATTCGTAAATTACAAAAAAAAAATTTGATTGATTTTAACCACTTTTTTAGTGTGAAAATGTCAGGTAAACAGGAGTCCTCCAAAAGCAGGTAGGTGTGCGCTGTTGAAAAAATTTGAACAACGGCCCATATGAAACAAAAAAATTGAATGGTTTTAGGTTTAGTGTGACAGTGGCTATATCCCATACCTCTAATATTAATTTACATGCAAAAATAACAAAATGGCGGGAAAAAAATAAAAAACGTGTTCTTTTTGCATGTTTTTTGCCAAAAAAAATAGTAAAAATTAAAATTTTGCAATAATTCTGGTACGGGATATAGCGATAAGTGTAGCGATAAGAATATGTGGTTAAAATTTCATAAGGATCAGTTCAGTAGTTTCTGAGATTTTTTCAACAAGCGGTTCGAAAACGTTGTTTCGAGAAAAACGCGTTTAAAGTTTTAATTTATAAAAAATCGTGAAAAAATCTGACTTACACTTAATCAGCAATGCCTGGACCATACATAATTCCTTCTGCCTCTTTCTGTAACTCAATTTCTTGCGATTTAGCCTTTTTCCGCTTTATTCTGCTCTCCTTAGAAGGCTCCAATGAGTGTCTTTTCGCAGAGTTGATGCGCTGGATATCGCGCGCACTGGCGAAACAATTCGCGCATTCACCGATTTTGATGCCCATTACACTCATTATTTTTAATACTGGTTGGTACCCTTCATTGAAAATGCAGGCTGCAATATAACATGCAATTTCAACAATGAGTTTGCCATTGAAAGTGTGTTTTAGCGCAATATTCCAGACGCAGTTGTTGTAACTCTCATTATTATTTTGGGTGTTGCCGCCAAGACATCTTTGGAGCAATTCGTCTCTCATTAAGTCCTTGTAGATGGGTTTCAAAACCTCTTGAATATCTTTAGAAAGAGCAGGAGGATGTTTGAAATTATGTAAAGTATTGTTGGCTTTGGCCTTGCGGTATTTACACCAGCTCTCCGCTCCGGCCGGGCAATACGGTATACGCAGCGGTTGGGGTGAACAAGTGCGCTCAGGTAGCGTTGAACGTATGGAAAAATACCTTTAGAATGCTCTGATCTTTCTGAAATTTTCAGAGAATATTTTTAAATAAATAAACTTTCGAAAAATGCAAAAAAAAATCGATTTTTTGAAAGTTTTAAAGTAGACAGAGCCCTTAAATCGTGTTGAAATGCCTATTACCTGTGAAAAACGAAAAAGCTGGCAGTCAATAACGAGAAAATGTATATAAATTTTAATATTTACCGTAGAATACTCACCTAGGGTCGTTCGTACCTGAAAAAAGCAATAAATAATTGTAAGTATTAGTAGTAAAGGAATTTACTATACTTACATATATTTACATAACCTTACCGTGGTTGCCATATAGAATCTAGAGTCGCGGTAGCGACTCGAGACAAGTACATTTACGTATACTATAAAAGTCGAAGACGAGTCGTTACTAGAGTCATTACAGCAAGCAGAGTGGTTCTGAACGTATTCCGAAAATTGTTTCGGCGATATTTAATAAATTACATCGTTTTGAAAGATGTTCGGGGTTTACGTAATTTTTATTTATTTTTTCTTTCGATCGTGACTATTTAAAACTCTGTAGCCTAACGCATATTGGAAATATTAATGTTTCATTCTTCCGTGGCATCAAAAAAAGGTGGCATTTTTCGCACATTTTTCGCACACTTTTGACGTTTTGCGGTCGCTGTCTAGTGATATTTACTAGAAACTGGTAACATTCTGGTTATGTGAGAGTGCGTTCGTCGATGTGACAGCCGAATGACTTTTCTTCATGATATTTTATAATAAACAGTGACAGGTGTGAGTTAAAAAAAAGGTTATAAAGATCGCGGATGTAAAATTCTATATGTATAGTGATGTGAGGTTAAAAAAATATAAGCATAGTGATATGATGTTAAAAAAAATAAGGTTATAAAGATCGCGTATGTGAAAGCTGAAGGACATTTTTTTTAATATAGGTCAGCCGTATGAGTGCGACAGAGATAGCTATAAATTTCGAAGTGGAAATTAAAAAAAAATAAGGTTATAAAGATCGCGGATGTGAAAGCTGACAAATATGATAATATATATAAACAGTGACAGCTGTGAGTTAAAAAAAGGTTCTCGGAATCGAAAACGATCCCTTTTCTCTTTTACCATAAAATGTTTCTCGAATGCAATAATAAGGTTTATTTAGAGACCATTCTCTTCATTTTGCTTCCTCATAGAGGAAGCTATGTGACGGTGAAAATTTTTTTTTTCCAGTTTTCAATTTCAATGTACTCAAAATGTCCCAAAACATCGAAAAATCATATCTAGAAAAAATGTCCGGATGTGTGTGTGTGTATGTTATGGCACTGCAAAATTCAAACGCTTATAACTCGAAAACGATTTGAGATACTGGGCTCCGATTTGCACAGATGTTAATCTATACAAGCTCTTCATTCTCTGATAATTTTGTCAGAATTTCAAAAAAAATACGAATCCTACGACGTTTTGAAATTTTCAAAAAAAGGGTGTCGACGCTCTAACTTCCGAAAACTTTAAGATTTATTACTAATTTTTTTTTTATAAATAGATTATCATAATAGGAAGGTTGGTATTGAATTTGGGAAATATCGGTTGAGCGGTTTAAATTTTATGATTTTTCGAATTTTACGAAAATCTGAGTTTTTCGAAAAATCGTCTAACCGCTTTAATTTTTGCAAATTTTGTAAGATATTGTGTATAAGTCTGTACTTCCAATGCTGAAAGCTTCCTCTATGAGGAAGCCAAAATGAAAAATATAGCACCTCATAGAGTAAGCTTTGAGCCTCGTGCATGTAGAGCACCGTGCATCTTGAGCACCGTGCATCTTGAGCACCGTGCATCTTGAGCATCGTGCATCTTGAGCATCTTGCATCTTGAGCATCGTGAATCTTGAGCACCGTGCATCTTGGGCACCGTGCATCTTGAGTATCGTGCACCTTGAGCATCGTGCATCTTGAGCACCGTGCATCTTGACCATCTTGAGGAAGCAATTTGCAAATTTTAATTTGCAGCATTTTTTTTTTTTTTTTGATAACTAAGAGAATGCTGTATGATAAACTCATATTCGGTGAATATTTAATATCTTTGTCGTGAAGTTATAAAGATCGCGGTCAGTTTTAACTTTTGATTAAAGTGACTTTTATATATATAGAAGAGTGATAGTGCAAAAATAAAATTTAAATCAATAAATAAACTTTTGAACAGTGTCTAAATAAACAATTTTTTTTATTAACCCTAGCCCCACCACTCCATTTTTCCGACTTTTTCCGACTAAACTCTAGAACGGAGTCGAAAACGGTGCCTCTTCTCTCTTTTACCATAAAATATTCCTTGAATGCAATAATAAAGTTTATTCCGAAACCATTCTCTTTGTTTTTTTTTTTTGATAATTATGAGAATGGTGTATGATAAACTCGTATTCGGTGAATATTTGATATCTTTGAACAGTCGTGAGGTTATAAAGATCGCGGTCAGTTTCAGTTTTGATTAAAGTAACTTTTGTATGTATAGATAGAAGAGTGACAGTGCAAAAATAAAGTGTAATTTAATAAATAAACTTTTGAACAGTACCGTAGTGAACAATTTTTTTTATTTACCCTAGCCTCAACAATTTATTTTTCCGAACGTAAACTCTAGAACGGAATCGAAAACAGTGCCTCTTCTCTTTTACCATAAAATGTCTCTTGCACGCAATAATAAAGTTTATTTGGAAACCATTCTCTTAAATTTTTATATAACTGAGAGAATGATATATGATACTACCCTATGTTTGAACCACCCTAAGATTGAATTATATATGGGTTTAAACCATCCTAGAGTGGTAGAGACCTTAAATACATAAAAATTCTATTGGCACTTGCAACCCAAAACGGAATCAAGCGATGCGAAATAATTTTGATGGAAAAGATATTTGATTTGAGAAAAAAAAAAATTCATAAGTACTTCACTAATTTTTTTTTTATCTATTGCTCACGAGATATAATTCGTAATCAATAAACATTATAAAAGAAAAAACTCGCGTAGTACTTCAACCAAAATTATTTTTTCCAATCAAACTTTATCTCTCGAAATTTGGTACGTATACTTTTTTGTTTCAAAAATCTCGTTTCGTTATGATTACTTATATTTAAAAACTTTTGGTGCATTCTGTTGCTATTGGAATATTTCTTCGGCACCATTTGTTATGGAATATTTTCCGATCCGTTGATCTGTTGGCACGGATGTTTCGGTGCAATATATTTTGAATTATATTTTTACAAAATTAAAAAAAATCAAGTTTTTACTTGTTCGTTGTTCTTTTATGCGTCGTATCTTCTCAGAACTGCTGTACGTTTTAAGTAATCCAATAATTTTATAAGTATTGACGGTTAATTACGAAGATTGAATTCATTTGAACACTTCTTAGATCAATATTTCACGTTGCATTTTTAGTCCGAATATAGTCGCGATACATCAGCTCGAAATTCGATCACGTATCCACTTTTAGGCGAAATCATTAAAAAATCGCTTGAGCGACCTCTAAAATTTTTATTCAGGATTCATTTCTTGAAAGAATCACTTTTTGATAAAATGTTACCATATTTTGCTGCAATGCCGAAAAAAATGTCAATTCTTTTGCATCACTCAAATACATACATAATATAAACATGTTTAATTGGCAAGCTATGAATTTCATACCCGAGTACGTACACAATGTTGACATATTTAATTAACAAGCTATGAGTTCCATACAAATTCGACAAATCCTAGCCAAAAACAGCATAAATGCTGTGAAAAAAGCTGAGACAAGTACATTTACGCCCCCTCAAATAGTCATTCCAGTTAAACCCCCCCACCACCCAGCGCCAAAATACCGATACCCACAAAAATTTACAAAAACCCGTCTAAGTCGTTCATGCGAAGATCTCTCCGCACAAAAATTCTTTCTAAAAATCAACTCATCATACAAAGTTTTATGAGTATCCGCTCTCATTATCTTATCAAATTAAGTCAAATTGTACAGAGGTGATAATTTCATTCTCGTAAATGTTGTGAGTTCACAAAAAGTTGATAAATAAATAGAGATCTATTAAAGTATATATGGCCAAGTACGTGGGATTTTATTATGTTTATAAAATCTCCAATTATGTTCATATGCCATTTCTCTAATTAATGCTCTATTTCAACGAATTATTATCCTATGACTTGGAATTACCAAATCAAAGGTACCAAATTCGTACCATAAAACACGGTGGCGGAAACATTAAAGTTTGGGGAGCATTTTCTGATGATGGCGTTGGTCCGCTGGTGGAAATTTATGGCAATATGGACGCTGCAATGTACAGGGACATACTACAAGATCATATGCTCCCATTTGCAATGAAAAATTTGCTGCGTGGTTGGGTTTTTCAACACGATAATGATCCGAAACACGCTTCGCGTCTTGTTAAAAATTTTCTTCAAAGCTGGAAAGTCCGCCTTCTTGACTGGCCATCGCAGTCACCGGATTTAAATCCTATTAAACACCTGTGGCACGACCTCAAGCGTCGTGTTGGAACGAAAAATTACTCCAACAAAACGGAGTTGTGGAACCATTTGCGAAATGAATGGGACAAATTGCCACAAGAACGAATCAAACAACTAATTTGGTCTATGCCTCGTCGGTGCACTGCAGTCATCGCTGCTAAGGGCATGGCAACAAAGTATTGAGTCGAGTGGAGAAGACTAAGACATGCTTCCTTATTTTTCAAGTTTTTTGTTATTTTTTTCATACGCAAAAGTACGCGGCCCAATACTTTTGCACAGCCAGTCATAAAAAATTGTTGAACAATTAATGATTTAAGATCGATATCAATGTATACAACCTATTGTTTCCAAATATAAGTGATTACGTGTTATCATTACTCGTTTATTTTTCTCCCACCACCATATTTCTGTTCAATGTGCATAAAAAATAGGGTGGCCCGAAACTTTTGCACGCCACTGTACGTACAGGCAGCCCTAACGGATCAGCGAGTCCCATAAAATGTAAAAAAAATCCCATTTGAGACTCGGGGCTTAAGCGGACAAAAGTGACCCCAAAGGGAGTCCCAAATGGGTCTTTTTCCCCTCGTTCGGTGGGAACCGGCCGTGACGTCATGAGCTCTTAAAAAAATCAACCTTGCAAAAATTCTCTCATTCACACCAAATCTCTCAAAAAATTATAGGAGAACCTCACAAAAATTGTCTCAATAAATTAGAAACTCACAAAAAGTTATAAGAGAGCCTAACAAAAATTTACCAATCAAATCATAATCTTACAAAAGATACCAATTCAAATCCCACAAAAAATTAACTCTAAACTTTACAAAAATAAATCAAAACTATAAAACCATTAATAGTAAAATACATTAAAGCCTATTAACCTCTAATAAAAAATGTTCCAATTAATTAAAAATATGGATGTGGAATCCATACAGTTGTTCTTTACAAAAAGAACAAGAATAAAAAATAAAAATAAAAAAATTCGGATACAAAAAAAGTTCAAAAGAAAAAAAATAGATTGAAAAAAATTTCGGCCGAAGTACTTGGCGAGTTTTTTTTAATTAATTCATACAATGTGCTTAATTTAATTAAATTTGCTTAATTCACTCATGGTTACAAACTCGTCAAGTATAATACTTTGGCCGAAATTTTTTTTCAATCTAATTTTTTTCTTTTGAAATTTTTTTTGTATCCGAATTTTGTTTCGTTCTTATTTTTTATTCTTGTCCTTTTTGTGTAGGACAACTGTACTGCAGCACATCCATATTTTTAATTAATTAGAAGATTTTTTGATTAGATCATATTTCAATATGAATAAAATCGGAGGTGAGTACCGTTTTCTGTAGTTTTACCCTCATTATTTTTAACCCTTTCGCAGTGAGGCGAAATAACACTTTTCGTGCCAAAACTGTGTGGAAAACTTTGTTTTTCAAAAATACACTAAAATTTGGGTACGTAGGTTTTTGAGGTCGCTGAATCCAAATCTGATCTTAAATTTCCGAAATTCAGAATGGCCAATTCAATATGGCGGATCAAAAAATTCAAATATTATTTTTTTCGAATCGAAAATGGACACTCGGGGATTTTTGGGGTTGCTGAATCCAAATCTGACGTCAAATTTTAGAAATTCAAAATGGCTGATCCAATATGGCGGATTCAAGAATCCAAATATTATTCCTTCGAAATGAACGCTGACACTCAGGGATTTTTGGGGTCACTAAATCCAAATCTTATGTCAAATTTTTGAAATTCAAAATGACTGTTTTAATATGGTGGATCAAAACACCTAATATTATTTTTTCGAAATGAAAGCTGACACTCAGAGGTTTTTGTGGTCGCTGAATCCAAATCTGATGTCAAATTTTAAAAATTTGAAATGGCGGATTTGACGTCAGATTTGGATTCAGCGACCTCAAAAATCCCCGAGTGTCAGTTTTCGATTCGAAAAAATAATTTTTTATTTTTTCAATCCGCGATTTTGAATCGGCCATGTTGAATTACCAAAATTTGACACCAGATTTGGTTTCAGCGATCACAAAAACCCTTGAGTGTCAACTTTCATTTCGAAAAAATAATATTTGGTTTTTTTTGATCCACCATATTGAATCAGTCATTTTGAATTTGAAAAATTTGACATCAGATTTGGATTCAGTGGCTCCAGAAACCTCTGAGTACCAGCTTTCATGTCGAAGAAATAATATTTGGATTCTTGAATCCGCCATATTGGATCGGCCATTTTGAATTTCTAAAATTTGACATCAGATTTGGATTCAGTGACCCCAAAAATCTCCGAGTGTCAGTTTTCGATTCGAAAAAATAATATTTGGATTTTTGATCCGCCATATTGAATCGGTCATTTTGAATTTCGGAAATTTAACATCAGATTTGGATTCAGCGACCCCAAAAACCTACGTACCCAAATTTTGGTGTATTTTTGGAAAAAAAAAATGTTCAACACAGTTGTGACACGAAAAGTTTTTTTTCGCCTCACTGTGAAAGAGTTAACGATAAATTACCGATTGGTGACAGGGTAGTTCGGGTTCGTTCTATCCCTGCAGCCGATTACCCATTCCTTAAGGGGTACCACCAGTGACGGAATCTTTCGGGTTCGTTCGATTCCTGCACCTGGTGACTCCAACCTCCTACCTTTTTCGGGTATAAAGGAGATTGTGGCAAACGCTGCGGATGCCGATGAGCAGGGGCTACATTGTTTAAAAGGGTGCAAAAACTGCCACGGAGACGACTGCTAGAACATTCGGGTCATTGCCACTGCCGTAGTCATTATAGACCATCTAGAATCATGGGATGATCTTATGCATAGCTTATCGCAAGATGATGAGGAGATCGACGAGGAAGAAAATATCACAGACAACGACAACAATTCGGATTATACGGAAGATGATGATGTTTGTATCATCGACATTAATGAGCCAGATTATTCAAACATAGAAACGCGGGCTAAGAAAAGAAAAATCAAGGAATAATGTAAAAAAATATTTTTTTGATAACTTGGAGACTAATGCACCATTTTTTTATATTATGATGATAGTCATAATAAAAATATATTATGCGAATGACAATGAGTTACCTACTTATTTAAATCCTTGCTAATCCCATTTGTGTATAAAAAAATATTTACAAATATCCTCCGGTTAAAATATATTTCATTTTTTGCGTTGTTTTGAAATTCTTCACTAATAATCGGTAAAATCCGTTAAAAGACGAAGAAAAACATTTATGCTTGCATATCGGAATTTTTTTTATGACTTATTATTCGGTGATATAAACTTGGTATCACTACAAGAAAAAAAAAAAATTCGTTGTTGAACAATTTTTCAAAACAAAATTTTTATTAACAAATGGTATAAATAACGGAAATAAATTAAAATAAAAATTACCATCTTGTAGCGCGGAAAATTCGTTTAAAAATTCATTTCAAGCTTGTCAAAAAATTGTTATAAAGATATATTGTTATTGCAAAAATCGATTTCGACATTAACAAATTTTTTGTAATTTTTTTAATGCTGAAATTTGCAAAAGGAAAAATAAAAGAAAAAATCCCACTGAATCAAAGTTGAAAAATGTTAATTTAATCTACTTGTTAATAACAATTTAACAACAATGGCTGCATTGAGAGAAAACAATTCTGAGACACTCTTCAAATAGAATTGTTAAATTTGCAAACAAAAAAATTCCCAAAAAAAAGATTTGTTTATTGTTAAAAACGGTCCGAAACATAAAGTGGTTTGTTTATTTGCAAATAACGGCGCTGCGGTTGCATTTATGGCGACATGTCAAGAGACTGCATTTTTAGAGCATCAAAAGACGAAGAGATTTCAAAAAGTTCCACGTTCTCCGATAATCAGGGCAAAAGTTATGCCCGTTTTATAAAAAAACGTAAATTATGAAAAAAATGAGCAACAAATGGTCGTCAAAAATGGAAATTGTGAGAAAAAAAATTTTTGTGACATGGAATCTTTTCTTTCGATTGCTATATTGCATGAAAACAATCATCGGATTTTTTCATACAAATTATCATGGGCAAACTGAATTTAGCAACTAAAATGGGATTTTGGAGTTTTCGTGCAAATCAAGCGTTTTCGAGCTTTTTTTTTGGGTCGCTCTCACCGCTAATCTATAATAGATAGACAGGTGCTATCACTGACTTTTTCATAGGAAATTTTATGTTCTACAAGATTGGTCCTATACATTTTTGTTTTCACTGTAACCATTTTGGCAGCGTAATCCATGAAAGTGTCAAAAACGGGGTACAATGTGGTTTTTTAACGGTTTTTATATTTTTTTTTTGCAAAAACGAGCGATACTACAATCCCAACAACTCAGGTCCTTATTATGTACACCGTCCCAAATATTTTCCATATTTTCTCAACCAGTGCTTAATTAGTGGAATTTGAAATCGGAAATTGACTGGCCTTTATGCTGGAAGTAAGACGTCAGCGGCTCTTGCTAAGCACCTTTTTACTCCCTTTCGCGCGCGGCGTCGATTAACGCCTTACATACGTCCAGCAGCGCCTAAAACGCGCTAAAAGAAAAACTGTTTTTAGAAGAGATAGCAATAGAAATTAATAAAAATAATTTTCACACATTGTTTATTAGTATTTAAACTTTATAAAAAAATTTATTTCATTTTTTTTTTCAAAAATTACAACATAAAAAATCACGTTTCCCGAAGCACTGTGAAAAAAAAGTTGCTCCACGGTCTGCATAATTTCTTCTTGAAATGCTGATGGATTTGCAAAACGTAAAAAAATTCTTGTAAAATAAAGTTGTAGTTATAGTCTGTCGAGCCGGATTTTTGAAATTCGAAAAATTTTGACAATTTACGGCAGTTTAAAAAAAAGTGTGCATTTTGTGTCATAAATGTCACACTTTAAGGATGTTCTGCTGGTACTGTAAGCGGGGGTTGTGCGGCATGAGAGGGGCAGTGATTTCGTCAGTGTTCCAATTCCTGCACACGAAAAAATGAGTTTCTCATTTCTTTATTAAAATTAAATTCGAGAGCTGACGGGATGTTATAATATTTTAAATAGTATATTATTATCATTACTTTTTATTAAAAATATCCATTTTTTTATTTAGAGAGTAGTTTAGAATTTTCTTTAATAAATAAAACGCTCGGGAACAACGGCAGTGTCGCCTAGTCGGGAGTATTAGCGATACAAGTTGGCAGCACTGATTCACCAACGACGCGCTGTTTATACCGCGTCATAAACAAGCTAAGCTCGAGTCAATATCGAAGTCTCCGAAGAAAAAAAAAATTTCGTAGTAGCGTAGACGTGGGTGTAAAGTGAATACGAATGTTAAAGTGTCAATTCAGTTTAAAGTAATAAAATTCAAAGTGACAACATTTTTAATTTGCCTACATATTTTGCTTCGAGTTTCACCACGAGTTCTCGCGCCGAGTGACACATAACCTCAATTCTCGCAATGTCCGCGAGACTCTACTGGCGAGGTAAAAGAGTTTCGCAAAAACAATACGATAGGAAACTATTGCAACAGAGGACTGGTGCAAATAACAAAAAAAGAGAATGTGACGATGCACTCGATTCAATTGCTCCGAATAAATGCAAACGGATGAAACCTCTGCTCGTCAATGAATATGTCAGTGAGCTGGGAGAAGAGCCATGCCCAAATTCATCAGCAGGTCCAGAAGAAGATGGACAAACAAAGAGCCATGAAGGCGATGAAGGAGATAAAACCGAGGAGGTATTATCGGAGGTAATGGATGGGCGACGTATCGTAGAGTTGGCTTTTTTGGGGGAGCAAATGTGGTGCTATGTGTGCAAGGAAGCATTATCTTTGCGATACATTACCAAAGAGGTGCGCAAGGGACTGGGCTCAATCCTCATGATACGCTGCCACAAATGTTTATTAATAAATGAAGTAAAAACCAGCAAGACCCGCTGCAAAGGTGATCGACGCTCTGAACGTTTTGACGTCAATTCCAAAAGCGTTCTAGGTAAATATTTGTTCTTCATTATTCCTTTCGTGCATGATGTAAATTGTAATCAGAATATTCATCAATGTGTTATTATCTACGTTAATTATCCTTTCGAACTTCTTCTATTTTTCAGGGGCTCTCCACACTGGATTGGGTTGGACGCATTTGGACAAATTGTTCGCTATGATGAATATCCCTTGCTACAATTTCCACACTTTCAAAAAGTATGAGAACGAAGTTGGGCTCGCAGCGGAGGACGTAGCCAAAGAGAGCTGCAGGAGTGCGACTGCGTTAGAAAGGGAGATGACGATAGAACGAGCAGCTGATATTGAAAATTCCCTGTAAATTTCCATTCATTACTATTTATTCATTTCCATGTATACGAAATGAATTCAGAATTCGATCAATTTGTACATAATATTTTTCTAATACTTTTCTGACGAGTTTTGTTTCTTCTTTTTGAGAAATAATCCCCTGGCAAATCAAATCGACCTTTTGTTGTCGCGTGTTTTTACTCTATGAAGATTGAATAAAAAAAAAAAAAAAACTGACTTGAATTGCGATCAAATTTAATAATTTCCTATTCCATCATTAAATTTCCTATAGGCCAGAAGAATTTCGAACGGGATTTCTCCTTCCTGACAGCGTTTTCAGATCCGAAGAAAGAACAGAGTCTGAAGAGCCCGAGAGTTCGCCAGTCACATTCAATGACGTAGTACGCATCATGGTTTCATACGACATGGGCTGGAGTACACGAGGAGCAGGCCGTAGCTACGACAGCCTTAATGGATTCGGTGCAATAATGGGACACTTTAGTGGACAGGTGCTCGACTACTCAACGTGTAATCGTAAATGCAAACAATGCGATTCGATTCACGGTCATCCCGACGAAAACTGTCGTCGTAATTTTTTTGGCTCAGCCAAGGCGATGGAACCGCACGTAGGGAAAAAAATTATCGTTGAGAGTGAAATTTTGAAGTCCCAGAATGTCCAGATAGGAATTCTTGTTGGCGATGACGACAGTAGCACCATAGCGGCTTGTAGAGACGCCAGTGATCACACTATCCTCAAACAATCAGATAGAAACCATGCCTCTGCCGGAGTGAAAAAACAGCTGTACAAAATTGAAAAAAATCACAAGGAATTGAGAGTAGAGGGAATCAACTACCTCCACCGATGCTTTACATATGCCCTGGCTCAGAATATTGGCAATAGCCGAGCTCTGGCATCAGTCATTCGAAGCATCCCGCACCATGCGTTCAACGATCACAGCGTCTGTGGTACATGGTGTGGCTACATCAAAGATAAAGAAAATTATGAGCACCGTGCGATACCCGATGGATTCGAAGATCCACATTTATTTGACGCGTTAAAAATAATATTTGACAAACTCGCAGATAACGCCGAAAAATTTTCACTCGGAGCCTCAAGTAACAGGAATGAGAGTTTGAATGCGACCATGGCGAGTAAAGCGCCGAAGTCTCGATGTTACAGTCTGACCGCTTCCGCAGACTACAGGTTTGCTTGTTCTGTGGGCCAAAAGAACCTTGGTGAGTCCTATACCCAAGAGATAGCGAAGAAAATAGAACTCTCGCCAGGAACACATCACCTTCAACACGTCACCAAAACTGACAACTTACTTCTACGGCGACGATCAATCACAAGCAGCAGAGATTACAAAAAAAGACGTATCGAGAACAAGCAAGCTCGCAGTGCTTTGCGACATTTGAGAGAAAATCACGAAGGGGTAACCTACGACAGTAATTGCGGGTTATTGACTCAGTCTGCGGTACCTGATGAAGAGGACAATCAGAATATTGAAGCTGACGATGGAATTCATTCGTTTATCTTATTCGATCTGGAGACATCGAGTTTGAGACGTGATTGCGATATATTGCAGATTGCTGCTATGTGTGGTTCCGAGGAATTCAACATATACGTTAATCCTAGACAACAAATTTCTCCACATGCTACGGCGGTGACAGGTCTCGTTAATAGCAATGGAACGCTTTTGTTAAACGGGAAAATTGTTCCATCTGTTGCAATTAAAACCGCATTGGAGAATTTCTTAGCATGGATTGAAGAATTGGGGAAGAAAGCGATATTATTGGCTCACAATTTGATTTTTGATGGGCCAAGGCTGTACGACGCGATTAAAAAGTACAAATTGGAAGAAAAATTTTCAAACGTTATCCATGGTTTTCTGGATACACTGCCTCTCATTAGATCCATAACAGGTAATAGGGGGAAGGGACAATGTACTTTGGGTGGGCTAGCGAAATCGTTGAATGTTGTTGTTGTTGAGGCTCACAATGCTATTTTCGACTGCAAAATTCTTTCGAAAATATTGGCTGCATTGAAAATAACAACGGTTACATTATTAGAAAATGTAAAATCTTGTGACCAGAAAATTGACGAATGGAATTGCCGAGATCAAAGTAACGTCACTTTAATTGGACTGAAACCTATGGAGACCGTCTTGAGTTTGGCTACTCTAAAGAAATTGGCTGCTGCTACGATCACCCTGCAAGATCTCCAGAACATTCATTCAACTCTCGGATCTGAGGGCATTAAAAATTTTTTGATTGAAAAAATGCGCAGCACGACGATGGCCAAAATTCAAAAAAAAACAATCGAAAGAATAATGCAATTTTTTACAACGAGTGAGAAATCGATGCCAAAAGAGTTAGAGAATATTAGTTAATTGTGAGAGCACACATGTAAGACGTTGTTCTATGTTAAGATGTTTTAATAAACGTTGAATAATAAAACTAAAATCGATCAACTATAAAATACCAAACTTGCACTTGTATCACGACGGTTCATATTTGGCGCGCTCCAATCTCCCTAGGAAAATTGCGCGTTTGCTGATCGGTCTACATGCGCGCGCAGAACTTCCAGACGAAAGCAATTTTTCAATCATTTTTGTTAATTTCAATGCTAATTATCGACCCAATCGTCATGTACGAATATAAAGTTTGTGTGTGAAGTAATCTTTGACCTATACCCGGAGATTCCTCCGATTTGAATAATTTTTCAAAAAGTTCATTACGATTTTGTGAATTTCCCATAAGAACACGTGTTAAACGACGGTTTAAAAAAAATTTATTACTTTTATACGGGTGAGTGAAAATTTTTAAAATTTTGCATACGGTTCGGTCATGAATTGAAGAACCTTGGAAAAAAATTTCATTCAATTCTTATATTTTTTAATTATCATAAAATGCCAGCAGAACATCCTTAATTATGTTTATAAAATTTTTTAATCACAACATCAAAAATCCGGTCCGACAGACTATAGAGAAAACAATTTCGAATATTTAAAAAAAAAGCATCAAAAAATATTAAAAACTGTATGAGTTATCATGCAGCGCGTGCCAGAAAAAGTAGTTTTGCGAAAAATGCATTTAAAGTTTCAAGTGCGCGCATCAGACTCTCGTTGGGCAGTCACGTTTTCTATAATAACTTTCGATCTATGGGGAATTTGTACAATCGACTTACACAGAAATACGCCTAAAACTATAGAGAATAATAATCTGTAAAAAAAAAATCGATTTTTTGAAAATTCTGGACGTATGTAATGCCTTAAAGATTCGCGGTAGCGAATCGAGACACGTACATTTTTGAATGAAAAAAAAAAGAAAACAAAGGCATGATAGCTGCCGCGATCTCTATACAGCAAGTAGCGTGTTCTAACCCGACTTTTGAAACTTGAAATTGGTGTTTTACGTAAATTGCTACGCCCTGATAAATATAATGTTGGCAATTATTTTTTATTTTTTTTGTTCTCCTGAAAAAAAATCAATGCCGTAGTTATATGCAATGCGGAGATATCAGTTATGTGATAACGTTCGAGGCTTCTAGCAGCTTGTGGGTCATAGCCAACGAATCATGGTCCTTGAACTTGACGTTTTTACAAAAGTGTGACATTTTTTTCGACCAATGAAGTTGGTAGAGCTGTCGGTGTATTTTGACAACTCCAAACATACCAACTACGAATATTTTGCATATATACTGTGACGACTTTTTCCAACGGTCGCACAAAATATTCCGATCTCGACAATTCCTTGGACGCCAGCCTAAGATGACCTTAGACAAATTTTATTTGAAATTATCGAGAACGAATAAAGGTTTTCCCGGTCGTAGCTGTAGTGTTTAACCAAGTTGGTAGAGGGGCGTGTCTAGGCAAGTTAAGAAAATAATCACACACGAGACACGAAAATCCGGAATTACAATTGAAATTTATTAAATAGCAAAGAACAAGGATGAAAATATTTTTCCGGAAAATAATAATAAAATTTACATTCAATTTTACTGAAGTTTCGATAATCAATCAATCCTCACAATTAATTTTTCGTTAACCGTCGACAAAACAATTTTTATAAAATATTCGGCTCGATCGCCCACGAGACACAATTTCGTAACGCTAAGGATTTCGCCATTAACGCACTTTAAAGATATGTGACCCGATCGATACCGACAATTACATAACAAAAATTACTAAAACTATGGATCTCGAGATTGGACAAAATTATAATAGAATTCCTCTCGGCAATTCAAATTCATTAAACGACAACGACAAATCGCGAGAGATAAAAATCGCGAGACAAGGCGTAACCAGAATTTTCCAAACGCGTGCGTGCCCCGAAACAATATCGCTCGTTAATCACAAAATTCTCCAAAAAGTTACTCGCGAGTAAATACGATACGATAAACGATAAACCCAATAAGAGCGAAACGACGGCTCACCACTACAGTTTCCGTAGGACGAGATCCGGAAAAGACCACGAATCTCTCCATCGATATTCTGGCGGCGTCGAATTCTTGATCAGGAACGGCAACGGCCCGAGAAAAGACGTCCTCCGTCATTGCTGCCCAAAACTCGAGTCCTCGATAATTGTCGCGAGAGCAAGTACGCGGACCAGGGTCCTAACCCCCCACCCTTAGCCTACTCGCGAGAATCGCAACCGTTTGTTCTAGAATATTCGAGAGTTTTCAAGAACCTTTTCTCGCCGACCTGACCTCAACGTATTATTTTGAATTCCGACGATATGCTGAGCCGATACGTTTGACATTATGCTGAGCGGTAATTTCGATGTTTGGTTGAGCGGTATTTTCGATGTTTCGACACGATGAAATTGTGCCTTCGGCTTATTCCAACGAGAATATGGCGATCTCTAGATGCTGATGGACGCATCCTGAGGTTAGACAGCTGAGGGTGAGGGCATGGAGTTAGCGACCCACGCGTGATGACCTTCAACAGCGAAACTCGAAATTTGAATTTCCCTCTGCTCTCCGACTCGATGACGTTTCGATATCCCCTCTCTGAATCGCCTAAGCCTTCCTTGACTCGAAATTATCGTGGATAACCGCCGCTCGCTCGTACAATAATAAAATTAAATCAAAATAAAATTAATATTCGGTAAATACGCTCGCATTTGGCCCTTCTGGATTTGCTCGAGAGAGATTCTTCGATGCCGAAGAACGCTCCTTTCCCGTGCCGTGCCAAAACTTAATCGTTTAGAGACGTGGGCAAAATTACCACGTCACAATACATATGGGGCATTTCATGCCAAACGTACATGTAATTGACTTTTACACTTCTTTATTTATTTTGTTAATTGATTTCTCTTTAATGGTCGTTGACGGTAACTTGATGTTGGAAAAAAAATTATCTGATCACGTTCATCGAAGACAAACTTTCGGAAAATTTCTCAACGTTTTTCTCTAGATACATATACAACTCCTTGAAAAATTGAGCAAATCAAATGCATGAGGAGGTCAGAATTTTCGTTTTCAAACGTAATTTCGTTCAAAAATATACATTAAATTAAAAATAGATTACTTCCACCAATTTTATTTAATTTTAAGCCTGTATTGTTGTCTAGAATCCTGTTTTCCAAGGTGAGTTTTAGAAGAGAATAAATCTTAAACTGTTCGAGTTTTCTTTCTGAAATCTTGTACACATATTTAACGATTCTTTAAGAAAACATAGAATTTTTTTCAAGAAAAAGAAAACTATTAAGAACTTCAGAGAGGTTTTTTCAAAAATATGCTTTTTAAATTGTCGACCACAATATTTCGACAACCAGTTGGTCCGCTGAGTTGAAATTTGGCACACGTTTTCAGGAAATGTTTTTTCAGCAATGGCGCCAGAAGTGAATCGAATGAATTGTTACTTTTTTCTCTAAAACCGGTAGAAGGAGAAAAAACATAGGAGAAATCGATAATCAAAGTTTAGTATGCCGCCATTTTGCGAAAAAAACGTGTTTTGTGTCTCGTTCTGGTACAATTACACACAACACTGATACAAATTTTGAATACGTTTGGTTTTTGTATTTCGGATGCATGGAATGTCCGACACACTGGTCGCCAATCAGTAGTATATTCCGTGCACCGTTTTACTTAAGCATACGAAACTATAAAATTTATTTTTTTCTCAAAAATTGGTACGCGTTTTTAAAGAACCTATAAATACGTGAAAAAAATTGCAAATAAAAAAACTCAAACAGTTTCAGAATTATTCTATCCTAAAAATCACTTCTGAAAACGGTAATCTAGACAACAATACGGCCTTAAGCGTGACAATTTTTTTACAATACAAGTATCTTTCGATTTTTTTGATATTTTTTTTATAGTGTGATCCTGGCATGACCTTTCATTTATAGTATATATATAACGTTTTAATATATGGTTTATGAAAATAATTATTGATTAGATTTTGTTTTCAAACGCACATGGCTCCTCGGAAATTCGAGCATCTTGAATTGTTGAGATTGACTAAATTGTTGAGATTGACAATTTTGAATAAGCATTTTAAAGCAAATGTGACATCTTCAATAATTCGATACCGGCTGTTATTATTATAATTCTTTTATTTGCTTTGTTGTATATGTAAAAAAACGTAACAGATTGAAATAATTTAAGAAATTAACGATGTGTTAATAAGTAAACGTATTACAAAATGCAAAGCTTTGTAGTGTACCTCCGCTGTGTAACATGATTATCTATTCAATATCAAATTAATAATTGTACAGTTCATCAGAAATTGAATCTCTTCAGAGGAAGTGCAATTTTACATAATAGTGGTCTTCAAACTAAAAAACAGTATTTCTTTGATTCTTGCAATGATTTACAAAACCATTCAAAATACATATGCTCACACCTGTCTGTACCAGTGCGTGGATTTTATTTTAGAGAACCAATCGTCAAGGACTTCTCATTGCATTTATAGAAGATACATTTAACTCACTTCACTTCTATTGGTCAGTCACGTATGAGCATAACCCAGATGAAATACAAAAATGTTTTGCAGTTAATAGATTTTGGCGAACTGAAAATTACCCAACTATTACAGTGAGATTGTATAACTATCTATCACAAACGCATAGATAGGTATAAGCTATTTGGAGAAAATCATGTAATTTCTAGTAGCATAAATTCCAACTTACCAAAAACATCTCACCAAATTGGGATCAAACATTTCATTAACTGAACGTTACGGATAACTAATTATGACACCTGTACTGAAATTTATTACGAAACGTCTAAACAGAATAATGTAAGTACTATGCAAAAGTAATTTGGCTCCTTATAAAAATTATAAGAGATCCCCTATCCTTTAGAAACTACTAAATAATTTCAAATCGCACAAAGAGGTGATAATTTAGTTTTCATAAATCAAAAACTACTAAAACATAATATGGCCTAGTACGTGGACATTTTTTCTGTTTTATAAAATGTTTATAAAATATTGAAATACATTACAATCTTTCAATTAACGTAGTAATTTCGCAACAATCACGTTGAATAGTTGTCTCTCCAGTAAATCTATGAAAGCTGGGATATAATTCGCGGGATAATCTAGTAATGTTAGTTGTTTTATCTAAAAGGAATGTAAAAACATATAAAGTATTACAAAGAGTGCTGCATAAGAAGCTCAATGTTTTAGAAATAACCACTTCAAACACATAGCACGTGCTTTCCGTCACCATAACTCCAAAACAAAATGGTTAAATGCCTCGTTTTTTTTTACAAATAACGTCATACGTTTTTCCATCCATTAAAATAAAAAAAACTGTAGAAAAGTTTTTAAGTTTTCGTGAAAAATGTGACATTTTCAATTTTTCCCATAAAAAAACGCTTGTCGAACTAAGCAATATTGGATAGAAGATATAGCCAATCTGGAACCTTGAATCCTTCAAAAATTTTACACATGATCACATAATAATAGTGTCCTGAATGTGTTCTCCGAATTTTTAATGATTCTATAGAAAAACACTGTGGCGAAATTACACCGTTAACGTCTGATACCAACACAAATTGGTCTGCGATTCTGAAGTATAGTTTGATTGAAAACAATTGGATAAAAGTTTACCATCGTATGTCGAGCAGAGACGCAAAGAGTACTCAGTCTATATATTTTTCAAATGGTTACAGCTAATTAAAATGCTGTACATTCAACCGTTATTTCGATACGGTCAAGTAAGAAGCTTTCAACGCTTTACAAAAAGGAGACAAATAAATACCGAAAAAACAGTACGCATGCGTGCTGTAAAAAGGTTGAGACAAGTACATTTTCGTAGGTCTAGAAAAAAATAATCTCATTTATTTTATTCACCCAAAGGTATTCAAGTCGGTAAGAAGTTTCGAAATAAATTCAATCCTCCCAAAAATAACCAAGCCCTCAAAAAATTTAAAAAATCCCCAAACAAAATTATCAAATAAATTCGAATCGATAAAAAAAACGGCAATTAAATCCCCGTAAAAAATGAATTTCGAACTTTACAAGAAGTTACTAAATAAATAGAGATTTGCCAAAGCATATATAGCCAAGTATATGAAGCTTATTAATATTTTATAAAAGCTTCAAAAAATATTGAAATATATTCCAATCGTCTAGATAACATAATAAATTTTCCCACGATTCTAAAGTATACTATAGTACAATTTGATTGGTAACCATTTGATAAAAGTTTAGCATCAAACGTTGAGCGGATACGCACAGAGTATTTGTCCGGCCCGAAAATTTTTCGAATGGTCGAGGCTCAAAATATGCAGTTCTTTCCTCGGTGATTTCAAAAAACAAATTCAAATCATGACATGAAGTCGTCGTATCATTCGAAGTATCCCGTGCACATTCGAAGCTCTTTTCCGAACAGGAAAGCAATTTATTAAAAATTACGGAATCAGATACTGCGTGCAGTGTTTTATATGAGTACAAATTCGTGGGTAGTGATTGTATAACAATTGAGGTGAGATGACACACCGACTGAATCCCAATGTGTGCGACAGAAATAGCTGGATCAGCGGTTCCAAGCTTTCCATAAAAAAAACAGATATTCGCAAGATTTTAACCAATCATTTGCATGTTCTTTCATTTTGGAAGATGATTTCTCAGTAAGATAAAACTAAGTACTAAGTTAATTTTTCTTAAATTAAGTATTTTAATTTAAAAAAAATCGGGCTGGACAAGTACTCTGTGCTTATTCGCTCAATGACCCATCGCATACTTACCTGCTAACCTACCCCATTGTTAATTCTCGATCTTTTCCCCCACTCTATGGGATCTAATCGTGACTTCAACACGTTCATGTTGAATGAACTGGTCCTTTTTTCTTTCTTCAGTTGTATTAGAATTATGAAAAAATCTGTACTGTATACATTTTGGATACGCGGAGTCCGCTCCTATTCGTATCAGGGAGTGATTCGATATTCCGGGCGCGGAGTGATGAAAGCAAGAGATTGAGGGAGCCGTCGAGAACGACGTAAAGTTTGTGAACTTATCGTATAAGGGGCGTGTAGTATACCTACCTATAATGGTAAAAGTATCGCACTCCCATGTATATGGAGAAATTTTGCGAGAGTTTCGTACGACCCTAACTATTGATATCACGAGACAAGGGTGAGTTTTGAGTAGGCGGGGTAAAACAGCGTATTCTGTCGTGCATAAAATCGTATGGTACGTGTATGGACTGAGGAAAAGTCTGGCTATTATGTAAGATGAAGGGTTTTCCAGGTTTGTACGTGAACGAAGAAAAGGATTCGTGTGCGATACGAAGGTATGAGGTAAAAAGAGATAGAAGTTGTGGTAGGAATGAGGGGTAACTGCGATGAGAGCAAAACGATAACCTTACTAGAAATCCGGTCGACCTTTACTTGATCGATCCTAGCACCTACCCAGCGTTTCGTATCCAGCGTACTTGGATAGGGGCTAGAGAGACGCTAGATAGATCGGCATTAATTCTACTATCGAGTTTTGTCATAGTTGTGACTGTGACGGTCCAGTATTTCATCTAAATAGACGACTGGCAAGAAAGAGAATATAGGTGGCCGTAGCGCAGTGGTTAGTGCTCCCGACTCAGATTCCGAGGATCCCGAGATCGAGCTCTACTCGGTTCACCTTTATTTTCTCTCATTGTCATTGGACCGTTCCTCATGCTCTTTGCCGTACCGACGGGTTCGACCATTACACGACTGGCCAGCAGCAATTCCGATTTACGCGATATAGAGGGCGCCACTCATTTTTATTTTTACCGAGTTTACCGCTCTTGCGGCTAGATTCGGCAGGCCCATTTCACGTGGTAGAGAGGGCGCAACCAGCGTTCCAATTTTGGTTCACTCGCGGCTGGCCAGCAGCAATTCCGTTTTACTTGATATAGAAAACCGAGAAACTTCAACTGATAATTTAAAGCTTGAGGAAATGAAAATAAGAGAACTTCGAAATCGATTGAAAAACAATCAAAATTTTAAAATTAGTAAAGTTATATAAAATAATACAGAACTCATAAAAAAAAATAATAATAATAATTGGAAGAAAAATTTTAAAATATTTTTTTAGATAGTTCGAAAAAGCTGTTTTTAAAATTAAGATAAAAACAAGTTTAAAAAACTATGTAATAAAAATATGCCAATAAAGAACAAAAAATTATTAGAATAATAACAATAAAAGTCCTGGTTGTTAAAAATGGTATAACTAACAAATATGCATTGGTACTTAAAATACAAGTATCACTACAATTTTCGAAAATTTGTAGTCTTTTTGGAAAGGCTGTTTCATCAACAAATGGTTTTTTTTATCATAAAGCTTTTTGAAGCCCAAATTTCCTATTGTTTGAGTCCACACGCGTTAAAATTTTGTTTTAAAAAATAGAATCTTGTTTTCCATTGAAGTCTGAAGCACGAAATCAATTTTATTTCAGTCGCTTTGGAAGGTGCATTATTCCAGGCACTTTGAATTGAATACCACGAGGTGGTACACCGTCCAAAAAAAAAATAAATGCCAATTCCAAAAGTTCTCGATAGTCATTTCTTGGTTGCACTGCCTAAATCAGTAAAAACTATTGAATATAATAATTTCTTTTCACCAATAGCGCGGTCGGTGGGTGACTTCGAT
This sequence comes from Rhimphoctona megacephalus, assembly GCA_963989365.1. Lineage (NCBI taxonomy): Eukaryota > Metazoa > Arthropoda > Insecta > Hymenoptera > Ichneumonidae > Rhimphoctona > Rhimphoctona megacephalus. Next base: position 21,723,624 of record OZ022416.1, on the reverse strand, counting down.
GGTGACCGTTAAACTGTACACTAGTTGGCTTAACGTTATAATTTGTAGTTGTGTTAACCAACTGAAAACTCAGAAAAAATATAGCTGACTGTATCGGCCGGTTTTCTCATAGTTTCCCTGAGCCTTCGGAAATTAGCAAAGTGGGTCAGGAGTGATAGAACACCGTCGTAAAAACGCAAAAAGGGTATACGTAGGAACATTGAATGAAAATCTTTTAGAAAGTTCTCGGATCTATGTTAGTACAATAATATTCTTAAATAAAAAAAAAAAAAATACCTGCCCGTGGAAAAAATAATTGGTCCCACCGAAACGCTCGCTAAGAGCCTCGCTGAGACATCTCACTAAGAGTCCTGCATGGTTCGGTTTCGGAGACTGTTTTAAATCTTGCCGAGAATTTCGCCGAGATACTTCCCGAAATTTTCCGAAATTTTTTTCAAGAGTTTCCTAATTTCTTTTCGAGAGTCTCGCCGAGGCTCTTTCTAAGACTTCCTAGAAAGTCTTTCTGAGAGTCTCGCCAAGACTCTTTTCAAAACTTGTTTAAATTCTTTTCGGGAGTCTCGCCGAGACCCTTTCCAATACTTTCTATCTAGCCATGACTCTCGGATATACAAATCTATCCGAGATTCATAGCGCAATTTTTTGGGATTCGTCGCAATATATTGCATAGTCTATATACAGTTGAAAGATTAAGAGATAGAAAAAATATCAGATATTTTCAAGTAAGATAAAACGTAGGTATCGTTCGGAATAAGGTCATACAACGCGAATCGGTGATGCCATTTTTTATATCGAGTTAAAATTCTAACCGGACCATATAAGACTTGGGCAAGCTATACAAGGACGCAAACGATAAAGGCTCGATGCCGCCTACCGGCCGGAAAAACAACATTTTGCAGAGCTTCAAATTTTACTCGCAAGGTGGTCTTCGTTCGCGTCAACGGATCTCCGCCCGATTCTTATATAGTCTCGTCGGCACTTCGACTCAATATTATCAAATCACAGGCTATAGACTGCTCCTGAAGACCAAAAACATTGATACCGACGTACTTTGGCTTGCCTAAGGCCTTAAAATAATATAAAATTTTTTTCTCACATCCAATGTTATTCATTATCATTAATCTATCTATTAATATAAAGAGAAAAAAAATATCTTGGACACTCTCGGAAAGAGTTCCGGTGAGATTATCGGAAAAGACTTTAGAAAAAGCTTAGAAACAATCAGTCTCGGTGACTCTCGAAAAAATTTTCGGAACATTTCGAGAAGAGTCTCCGCGAGACTCTTGGAAATAATTGCGGAAAATCTCGGAAAGAGTCTCGGCGAGACTAGCGAGGAAATTCAGAATTGTCCCGAAAACCGGACCGTACAGGACTCTCGGCGATTGTCTCGGCGGGGACTGATTTTTTTTTGCGCGGGTGGAATTGATGAAGTATGAAGTTCAAAATTTAATTTCTCCGATTATTTAAAATTTTTACTACAACTTCATCTTTCAATCCCGTTTCAAAGAGTGCCGTATTGATCATATTCCAAAAGCCTTAAAATCTTTTGAAGAACGGTGTCATTAGACCAGATGTTATAGGGCAATGAATCTCAAAAAAAAACCCTTCAGGATTAACTCAAAAATGTGATGACGGCAGGCCAGATGGAGCAATAGTTTTCCCAAATTTTTTTCGAGAAGGGTGCAGGTCCCGTTTAGGTAACCTCCAAATTTATCAATATTTTAGAGGGGTATAGGGTAAAAAATAATAATCCGAAAGGGGGCCGGTTTGGAATTCCGAACTTTAAATGCTCCGACGGTTTAAAATTCCTAATTTTAATGTTCCGAAACTGAAAGCTTCGTAAGGATCATGCCAGCGAAAGTCTACACGGTTGACTGTAAATTATGTAGAACGGTACGAGTAGCGATAGGAAAAGGATACAAATGTGATTTCTTACACGAGATAATTTTCAGAAATTGTATGACTGAGATCAACGCTTTATTTGAATGATCAGTAATTCGACTCACAAAAATTCGAATATGTAATATTTCACATGCCACAAATTACCGAAATTTTTATTCTAGAAAACGAACTATATCAGAAAGTTTAAATATAATAAAAGCTAATAAGAGATTCGTCAGGTTCCCGAAAGTTTTGGAATCCAAAAATCATATTTTCGATCATCTAGTTTGCGAAAACTCAAGTTCACATAGTGTAAGATTCCGATATAGAACGTTCAGAACGATCAAAATTCCGAAAACTCATACATAAAGCAGATAGCATGTAAGCCTGATGCGTTTAGATGGCAGCACCACTGCTGTATCGCATGGATTTTCGGAGTTTCGATCTTCGGGGAAAATTTTTTCGGAGTTTTGATCTTTCAGAGTACGATTCTTTCGGAATTTTGATTTTTCACGGTAGAATTTTTTCTGAGTATTGATCATCTTTTACGTTCTATTGTAAACATATAATATCAGGATGTTCACACCTATCGGATATTTCTATTTTCGGAACTTTTCTCTGTAGAAACTTTCGCCATTCAGGATCTTAAATATACAACTCTACATTTTTTCGGAACTATGGACTCTCTGATTATGTGAAGTTGATACATGTTTTACGTGCTATGTTTTTATGTTAACGTTTTATCGGTCGGATCCATGATTATTGTCATTTAATTTCGCAGTGGACTTTTATTTTCGGTTATACAATAATTCTGTTTACAAAATTTTGGAATTGTAAATTTCCAGGAGTATTGTGTTCTAGATAAATAAATTCGGAATTTTGAGCGTTCTGATTTTTAAAGTTTGGAATTTCAACCCGCCCCCTCCGAAAGACATCATATTCGAGTATATAAAAGTGCAACAGGACTCGCGCTGGCTTTCTTTTTTTAATACTTGGCATCGAGTCGCTTCCGTAGCTCTTGATATCCATCTTCAAATAGGCATATTTTAGCCACAATAACTCCAATTATACAACAAGATAAACAAAAGTTTTGTAATAGGTGAACTGAACCCTTACAGTAAAAAATAACAAGCAAATATAAAGTAGGAACAATTTGGATATTTCGAGCGAAACGTTTTGAGTTGGCAAATACCTGTATTTGAACTGGTCGTGTCATAACACATGGCTTTCACATTCCATTTACTCAGTATCGTGGCAATGGCTCCAGCTTGATTTTCTCTTGTTTCTTGTTCAATTCTTGATATGCCAAGCAACTGCTCCATACCGAGACCAGTCAAAACAATTGGGAGTCTTTTAACTTTACCAACTTGACTACCGATTTCTGAAAGGAATTTGACATCCCAATGCACGACGACCGAATTTGCTATTTACAGATTGGTTTTTATTTCTTTCACAATTATGCCACGTCGTCTTTTCCTCTAGATCGATAGGTAGTAACGCCAGTGACTCGATCCGCTACAGATTTTAAATTTCTTCAAAATTCGCACTTTCGGCCGCTGAGGGTAGCACCGCTCCCCCATAACGACATTACGTTATTTTGTGCGATCCGTGACAGTCGTAAAAACCAATTGTGCTAGATAATTAAAAAATTTAACGCGGTCGTTTAGTGTGAAGGCTGTTTTTTTAATGCTTTTTTGGGGATTTTTTTTTTGACAAACCATTAAAATAAAATAATTTATAAATCGTATATCATTTTTATTAACATTTAAACAAACTTTGTGAATTTTTTGAAGTAAATATATTAAATATAATCGGAGATACACCGCCCAACAGGAACACATATAAAAAAAGAGGTGCTCCACTGCTGCCATGATTCCGGCCCTTCTGCTTATCTGAAATAAAAAACCCAAACGCCATTCTAATTGTGAGACTTAAGGCTCTACATGGAACTAAAATAAAGTCAGAATTCCAAAAAATAATTTTTTTTTACGCTTTAAAAAAGAAAATCAATTTTTCACACTTTTTTTTGGGGTCTATTTAGCTGGTAAAAAGAAAACTAACGAAGCAATCTTAATTATTTTAGTTCAATTTGTAGTTATATATGTACTAAAGATGTTGTATAAATTTGAGCAGAATCAATTAACTAGTTTTTGAGATATCATGGCAGCAGTTTGAAAAAATCGTGTTTTGAGAAAAACGCGTTTGAAAGTTATTGTATATAATTCATAATAAAAAAATGGACTCACCATCAATCTGCTATGCCTGGACCATAGAGTACACCTTCCTCTTCTTCAAATAAGTCATGCAAGGCCATTTTCTCTTCTCTGTTTGAAATCCGGACTTATTTGGTGAAATCAGCCAAGCGTCTCTCTGAGCGATCGATGCGAGAATCGTTACGCTGATGGACGCACGCTTGGGCATTTAGGCCAATGTTTACTCCCATGACTTCCATCAGCTTTAGAACAGATTTGAACCCTTCGTTGAAGATTAACACAGCAAGAAATGTGGCGATTTCAACGACTTTTGCACCAGAATGAAGATGCTTCGGAGCGAAAGTCCAGATTAGTGAGTTTAGCGACTCATTATTGTTTTGAGTCTCCGCTCCCAAGCACCTGGTCAATAAATCGTCTCTCGACAAATCTTCAGAGATTGGTTTGATAACTTCCTGAACTTTTTTAGAAAAAGGCTGCTTATCGTGTTCATATCGATCACTGATTCCCAGAAATTCAGCTCTACGCCACTTACACCAACTATTTTCATCTGCAGGACAGTTTTGATGCTGTGATTTATCATTTGTGGAAATCTTGTGATAAAAAGTGGCCCAAATTTCTTTTTTCATATCAGCAATGGAATCCGGATGTCTTCGAATGGCCAATCCATAAAATGTTGTCAATTCGCCAATTACTTTATCAGTGAGTTTACCCTCACCTCTTCCGCCTATGTCCTTATTAGCATTCTTTGCATTTCTAAGCCGAGCTCCCATTCTCTTTTCAACATGTCCAACACATTCTTTTTTAACAACTACATAATTTTTTCCATATGGTTGTGCATCTAAAATACCTTTAAATGTCTTACTGTCACCATCACCTATATACGTTAAATATTTGACGCTATGTTTATCTATTGAACGTGTAAATATTTTCACAATGACATCTATCTCCATTTTTTCAGAACTTCCAATATGATTTATCGTACAATTTTCTTCATGGAAAGCGAACCATTCTTCATATCCTTGTGGATCATACTTCTTTTTATTTTTTCCACGAAATACATCCCTGACAAAAACTACTCAATACACACGCATCCACTACTTTACCGGTATATTTTGCAATTAGTATTGAGACGCCGAATAAAGATGAAAAATCTCGCTTTTTCCACGTTCCATCTCCCGAGACTGTAAATTCATCTTCTGGTTTACCGGCTTCTTTATTGAGCTCTTTCTCCTCAGTAACCGCCAAGGACAACGCATTTGTATAAACGGTCGAAGCAGCTATATATATATTATTTAATACTCCATAATAAGTATTTTGAGCCATACCTTATCCCATATCCATCAGTCCATAAAACATTTTCAAACCTTCTAAGCTGAGTCCTAATAAACGCATTACGAAAACCATGCGACGATTTATTTCGTATACATTATCGATCATAGGGTATGAGTTGATTTGTTTTATTTCGTCACATTCGTACTCCATAGAAATCTTGAAACCCAAGCCTCGTACACTAAACTGTTTAAATGTCACTTCACTATTGCAATTCTTGCAAATGAAAGACGAAGAAATGGCTGAGAAAACGCTAGTAAATTCCAAAATGCAGTAAACCAAGCTTGGAGTAACGGTCACTTCAAAATTTTTCTTTGCTCCAAGTTTCTTCGCTGACGTAGATATAAATGACGTATCATTTATACTTATATATTTATTTCCATAAAATTTCCGTTTTTTTGTCCGATCTCTATGAACTGGCTCAGAGTGACTTCCCTTTTTATCCATTTTCAATTATTTTTCGAAAGTGTATCGAGCGAGGAAAACTACGATGTGTACTGTGTCGGTGCCACGCCGAAACTGATCGACCGACGCTATACACAGATGTAGGAACGGATTTGTAAATAGTTCTGGGTTTCCAATAGTTGAGTCTAGTACATAAAAGAGCCAGGTAGCAGTTGGGCTCCAGAATATTCGATGCGAAATCCAGCGCTGCGACGCCCCGATGAGCGGGCGCCGCGCGCTCCGTATACCTGCTCCGGTTTAGGGCTGTAACTTTTCAACGGCTTCGAATTTCGAAAAATCCTTTTACCCACATCTTCTACACATGTTTTAGATGTGATTTATGAGAAAAATCGATTTTTTTAACTTGACACACTAGACGATCGCCTTAATGTTTCGTCTTGTGCTAAATATTGTAGAGAATTAAATTCTGGACTTCTATATCATTAGAAATGTAGCAGGATTCGTTGTAGCCCATGAGGCATGAATTTTATGTGAGGGTTTATAAAAGCAATAAGGATAGTACATAATCAGTGGTACTATCCTTATCCAGTTTTCGGTCGATTAATAGATCTATACGAACGACTCTCTCTCCGAACGTCGGCGTGGCCGGACGTATAACGACAGTGTTCGCCTCGAATATTCCGTCTTGTGTATAATTTTTTTGTCTTCATCGTCTATCAAGTTCAGACCTGGCAGCAGGAACGATTCTAGGACAGAACACTCGACGTCATTTACAGATATGTATAATATAAGAATCGCCTGATATCTTGGCCGATATATCTATAGATATTACCTCCGTAAAGTGTAAAGAGAGTGTTATTATAACTATTCAAATATCATCGAATATAACACTAATTTTGTCCGTCTATTTTTTTTATATATTATCATGCCGCATCCTGGTCGTTTCCCCTCTCAATTCATAATAATAATTATTTGCATTATTTTGATAAGTTTCTACCTACAACAATCTTGGGCTCTTTCGGCTTCCATTTTTTTGAGCTACATCATCCTTCATTTCAACTAAAATCCTTTTACGCCTTCTATCTTGGCCATTAAAAAAAAAAAAACAAAAAAAAGAAAGAAGCGAAACAAAACCGAAGAAAAAAAAGAATATCAGCACAATATATTAAGAAAAATTAATAAATAAATCCGTCGCAGAAAAATATTATTATTTTTAAAGTGTTATATACTGGAAAAAAATTGTTAAAAAAAATAAATGAATAATTTTAGTTTTGAGGCTTTCACGGCCATTATTGTTACAAACGTTTGGGGCTTCCGGATGGATGCCGTGTAATGTTTCAGCGTATTGTCGACGTTTCGCAAACGTTACAGTTTGGATCATCAGGGCTAGGAGCTCCGATACTGAAGCTCCCTGGTCTCAAGTAGTCCTTATATACGCATGGTCATCGTTTCGGATGACTGCATCAACCAATCGGAGACTTTAGTGGATCAGCTGATCAATTAAAAAACCGAGAGGACGGCGTGCCAGATAGGGTGGACTTGGTAACCTCCGTCTCTGTTCAGGTTGTCCGGGTGTTTTCGGATTTCTAGTCCTTCTCTATGTTTTCTGGAGAAGTAACTCGAAGGGTTAGCCAGCATTTGAGCCTTGTTGAAAAGGATAGAGTGTCCAGTTTCCATTTTGTGTTCTGCTAATACTGACTGGAGAATATGGTCATATCTGGCACACCATTGGTGTTCCTTGATCCGTGTACTGATCTTCCTCCCGGTTTCTTCTATGTACACTTTGCCACATGCGCATGGTATCATGTATACCCCCGGTGTGTTTAAAGGGGGTCTTTGGTCAAAGGATACAATGGATACAACAGAAGGGAAATCCAACGGACCATCGAATGCCTCAAGAAGAAAATCGCAGGCGAAGGCAGCAGAAAAGAAACAATAGACAACGAAGCCATACGCACAACCGTCCTCCCGTACCTTCAAGGCATAACAGAACGCATAAGCAGGGTCCTCAGGAAATACAACATCAAAATCATCTTCAAACCGCAAAAGAAGATAGCACAAGTGCTCCCGAACCCGAAGGACCAAAGACTCCCTTTAAACACACCGGGGGTATACATGATACCATGCGCATATGGCAAAGTGTACATAGGAGAAACCGGGAGGAAGATCAGTATACGGATCAAGGAATACCAATGGTGTGCCAGATATGACCATATTCTCCAGTCAGTATTAGCAGAACACAAAATGGAAACTGGACACTCTATCCTTTTCAACAAGGCTCAAATGCTGGCCAACCCTTCGAGTTACTTTTCCAGAAAATATAGAGAAGGACTAGAAATCCGAAAACACACGGACAACCTGAACAGAGACGGAGGTTACCAAGTCCTCCCTATCTGGCACGCCGTCCTCCGCGGTTTTTTTATTGATCAGCTGATCAACTACAATCTCCGATTGGTTGATGCAGTCATCAGGAACGATAACCATGCGTATATAAGGATTACCTGAGACCAGGGAGCGTTAGTATCGGAGCTTCTAGCCCTGATGATGCAAACTGTAACGATTGCAAAACGTCGACAATACGCTGAAACATTGCACGGCATCCATCCGGAAGCCTCAAACGTTTGTAATAAATAATTTATAAAAACTTTCGACAACAACAATGATATAAATAAAAACTGTATAACTTGAAATAACAAAACACTAAAATATCTATCAGTTTTAATTGTACTAAAAAAAGTTACAGAGAAAAAATGGTATTCAAAGAGATCTTAGAAAAATAAATTTATAAAAGTTTGAAAACTGTCGACTGAAAAAAACATATCAACAATAAAAATATGACGTATACCGTGAGAACATTTCACGTAAAGAAGAAAAGAAAAGAACAAAGTAAAAAAGAGAAAAATTGTTTTAAAAAACAAAAAACTCCCGACTTCTAGAATAGTATAACTTCATGAAAATATTTTTTTTTTAAATGTTAAAAAAAAAACATTAAAAGAAATTGTAATTGACTAGCTGATCAGTCAGAAACTCTGATTGGCTGGTGCAGTCCAGAGATGTCCATATCTTGATATTTTTGTATCGCGCTACTCAAAAGATATTCGATACAAATGTATCGAGTAGCGACATTTTTCTCGATACTCGATACAAAAGTATCGAGTAGCGAAATTTTTCTGGATACTCGATACAAATATATTAAGTAGCGAAATTTTTCTCGATACACGATACAAATGTATCGAGTAGCGAAATTTTTTTCGATACTCGATATAAAAGTATCGAGTGTTATGGCCGAGCCATTTATTATAAATTATTTTTAGATAGTTTAAGGTATACCAGTTAATATAACATTGGTATACATTTCCAAATGTTCCATACGAATCGCTTCCTCTTGCGAAACCGAATTCTTTCCAATGTGCGAATTTAACGGCTTTTTACGATTGCGAAACTCATTTCCCACGAAATTTCTGCGAACATCGGTTCCTTCACCTTTCAGGAATTTGCAACGAATTGCAAACGACATGAACAATCCATTGCAAAGACCCGGAATGATTATCGCTCACTTAGACCAATTCACTATTTTTGCACACGAAATTGCCCAACCACCTAACTTCTTACGCTGCAATTTCCTAATATCGAAGGCATCGACGAGGAAGTGGCAACCAAAAATCTTTAGTCTTTCGCTAATCTTCGGTCTAAGCGCAGCTCCTCTAGATACTCAATACCTTGAGTTCGAGTCTTGTTCCGTATCCTTGCAAGATTGTTCAGAGTACGCGTCTTCGATTCTTCGCGATCAAGCATCACTGCTCGAGGGCTAGTGAGGCACTGAGGTGCAGCATTTCAATACGTCTTGAAGGCTAATAAGAACTCATTACCATTTATTTATATACCCGTGAAAAAATAGCCGATATTTACAATACGGCCAGCGCTCGGGACAACATTGGCTACCTAACCGGTGGCGTCCAACAGTAGGATCGATGCGCGGCCGATCGTGTTTACCTAGGTTGAAATTGAGCATAGGTGTACAACGAAATGCCAGTGCTGGCCCAGCAGCGTAATTTCAACGGCAGCCAACAGTAGGCGGTTGACGGTTACGCCAACCTTGGGCCGATGCGCGGCCGATCCTGTTCGCCAAGGTTGAAATTGACCCCAGGCGTACAACGAAATGCCAATGCTGGCCCAGTCGCGTAATTTCAACGGAAGCCAACAATAGGCGGTTGACGGTTACGCCAACCTTGGGCCGATGCGCGGCCGATCCTGTTCACCAAGGTTGAAATTGAGCATAGGCGTACAACGAAATGCCAATGCTGGCCCAGTCGCGTAATTTCAATATCAGGCAACAGTAGGCGGCCGATGGTTATGCGAACCTTGGGCCGATAATGTTTACGGTTTAATGTGTTGTCAAGATCGAGAGCTCAATGTAAATACCGGCAGACAACGAACTGTTGGTACTGGGCCAGCATAGGGCCTTGGACTTCAGCCGTACATGATCCCACTGTCTTAACATTGTATTAATTTGTTATGGATTGCTATCTACAGTGATTACAGATGTGAGGTTCAATTATCATAAATTATTCCCAGGTTAATTGGTGTAAATATACAAAACCATACGGTATTACACAGGTGTTATGATATTTTAATATTATTCTTCAGCAGGATCAATAATTTCTATAAAAATTAATATTTTACCATCATAGATATATCATATCAAGCGCTCTCTTTTAATGCTCATAATTTTACTACAAATTTGAAATGCAGATTTCAAACATGCTGAAAAAATTTCTATACAGAGTTTTAAAAAATTGACCGTTTTTCGGATTCAGAGACCTCGAATTTTATTTTTATACACGTTAGTAATTTATTACTTGTTTGCCGTCGTATCTTATTGGAGTATGAATCAGCTTATAGAAAAAGTTACATTTCATAAATTTCGAAGTGGTCGATAGTATAGTGGTTAGGGTCTCGAGTTAGTGATGTAGACATTAGGAAGGAAAGTCGTAGATAGGCAGTTCGAATCCTACTCAGGCAGAAAATATGTAACTTGAATAAATATGAACGTACTTGGTTTTTTTTGTTTTTCTTTAAATATATACCATTCGAGATAATTAATATTCTTATAGACTCGGAAAATGATCATTATTAACATAAATTTAATAGCAATTAAATAATCTAATAATAAAAACCGATGCTCGGCCGACGTTGGACCGGTCTCGGCACCAACGCTGGGTCAGCTTTGGTGTCAACTCTGGGCTAACGCTGTTCGCCAACTGTAGGACCGATGTAACATTACGGAGTTAACCCAAGCGTTGCCCCACGTTGATGACAACGCCCGGCCAGTTGTCGAGCATAGCTGGCGCAATGCTGGGCCGATGCTGGGCCTTTTGTAAATCTTTTCACGGGTACTTATCCATTCAATCATCAATGAAAATTATAATCAACCTAATAAATTCAAACATATTATCTCGATCAATCAATTTAAAATTATCGAGTGTACTGCGCGATTTGTGTACGTGAGTATACCAACTACACTGTCTTCGAGGAGACCCGCAACGCTCAGCGTCAGCACGTCTCAAATTACACCAGTACATCGACCTGTAAGTCCAAACCGTATCACCTTTTATTATTATGTACAAGTTACGACTATTGTAAGCGAGAGGAAGTAAACTGCGATCTTGTTCAATTGTAACCTATAAATCTCCAATTTCTAACCAAGAATAAATCTATTATTTCCGAAATCAACTTATTGTTTATATAATTCTTACCTACATTAATTTTCCTTAATTTCCATATATTATCGGCCATAATAGGAGCGCCTAGCGCTATGATAGCTATTCCGAACATTTATCATTTTAATGATTATTTATTTAATCTATTTATTCATTTGTTTATCTGAGTGTGATTTGTAACGTGAAATACTTTTCTTAGTTGTGATTTTCTCTCAGTCCGCTCGTTCACACGTTCGGGCATAACACGAGTAGCGAAATTTTTCTCGATACTCTATACAAATGTATCGAGGAGCGAACATTTATTTGATACTTCATACTAATGTATCAGGCAGCCAAATAAATTTCGCTATAGGGTGCAAATGTATCGATCACTGAATTTTATTCCGCTACTTAATATAAATATATTGAGCCTTGACATTGTTGACACCGGCCGAAACCGCTGGTAAAATAATAGGTTAGGTAGCATTTTTAGCGTGGGTCTCAATGACCCATTGAGACCCACGCTAATGAATAGTAGTAATCGAGGGTCACTTGGACTAGTATCCGAGGATTAGGACGTAGCGGTATTATACTGGGTCTAAATGATTCGAGGGTAGCTAATTTACTAGTAGCGGTAGCAGTTTTGGCCTGGGTCAAAATGAGCCATGGTAGTGACCGAAGGTTATTCAGTTTCTTTTGTTATGACAGTGATTCTGCCAAAATGATGAACTGGGTCAAAGTGACTGATGGGTCAAGATGTCCTAATGGGTCACAACAACTAATTGAGCCAAAATGATTCACTGGGTCAAAATAACCCATGGGTAAAAATCTCCCATGAGTCGAAATGCCCCACTGGGCCAAAGTAATAGACTGGATCAGAATGACCCATTAGTCGAAATGTTCCATTTTGTCGGGATAACCCATTGGGCTTAAGTAACACACTGAGTCAGAATGATCCATGAGTCAAAATGTTCCATTTTGTTAGGATAACCCATTCGGCCAAAATGGCATACTGGGTCAAATTGAACCATGAGTCAAAATGTCCCATAGAGTCAGAATAATCCATTTGGTCACTATGAGACACTGGGTCAAATTGACCCATGAGCCAAAATGTCCCATTGAGTCAGAATAACCCATTCGACCAAAATGACACACTGGGTCAAATTGACCCATGAGTGAAAATGTCCCATTGAGTCAGAATAACCCATTCGGCCAAATTGACATACCGCGTCAAATTGGCCTATGGGTCAACATGTTTCATTAAGTCAGAAAAACCCATTGCGCCAAATTGACAAACTGAGTCAGAATGATGCAATGGCAGTCACTTGGTACATTGATTGCGAGCTAGCGGTTTTGACGCGGGCCAAAACCGACCCCGGCCAATACATGTACTGTTACTCATAACCGCGTCAACCTCGGTTACTGCCAGTGGGTCATTTCGACCCAGGCCAAAGCAATGCACCGTTACTAATAACCGAATTCAACCTCGGTTACTACCTTGTTACGGGGTCATTTTGATGGAGGTCAAATCCGCTACTTTGACAAGTAACCGAGTAACCGTCGGTTACTTCGATTGAGTCATTTTTACCTAGCCCAAAACATCTATTTATCTAAAATGGTAATAACTATGTAATCATAACCTCGGGTACTACCATTGGGCCTTTTTGACCCAGGCTCAAACTGCTACCGCCACAATAAATCGGGTAACCCTTGGTTACCCTTGGTCATTTAATCATTTTGACTCAGCCCAAAACATCTACCGCTATCAGTAACTGAGTTATCCACGGTTACTAAAATTGGGTCATTCGGACCCACTCCAAAACTGCTATCTTAACTACTATTCTATGAGCAGTTTGAGCTTACATCAAAATTTTTGAAGCCTTTACATTTAGATTAAGTAGCAAAATAAATTTTGGAGCCTGATACATTTGTATCGAGTATCGAGAAAAATTTCGCAACTCGATACATTTGTATCGAGTATTGAGAAAAATTTCGCTACTCGATACATTTGTATCGAGTATCGAGAAAAATTTCGCTACTCGATGCTTTTGTATCGAGTATCGAGAAAAATTTCGCTACTCGATACTTTTGTATTGAGTATCTAGAAAAATTTCGCTACTCGATACTTTTGTATCGAGTATCGGTCAGTACAGAATTTGGACATCTCTGGTGCAGTCATCCGGAACGATGACCATGCGTATATAAAGACTATCTGAGACCAGGGAGCTTCAGTATCGGAGCTCTCGGCTCTGATGATGCAAACTGTAACGTTTGCGAAACATCGGCAATATTGTAACAATCATGGCCGTGAAAGCCTCAAAACTAGAATTAAACGCCTCTACGGAGAAGCTCTACTAGATTCGGTAAATTCATTTACCAAACTCAGAAAATCCTTGCACATCCAACTGTGCTCGTTGACATTTTTGAAAAGGTGCCGCGCCCATCAAGCGGTATCAAAATGCTTTCAATTAAAAAACCCCTTTCCATCTAAACAAGCCAAATACATTCTTCGCTATGCCTCTTTAACATTGAATAAAGAAAGAATCTCCGCCTTGAAATACCAAGTTTCCCAAATCTCCCAGAAACTATTGAAATTACATTTTTCTCGCGCTGGAACCTTGGAACTGCATTTATGGCAAATCTTTGATCGGGTTGCATATGAACAAGCAACCCACTGTGCAGAAGTTAGAACGAACAAACAGAAAGAAAAATTCGAGAAAATAAAACCTCAATACAACCTCCCAATCCTCACCTACACTGTGAAAAACTTGAGCAGTCAGACCCTTCCTGCCGCACAAGTATCAGTTCTTGCCAAAGGACAATATTTCGCCATCACCCCATCAAGAATACGAACCGAAAAAATAATCAGCCAAATTAAAATAGCCATTTACCGATTTCCCACCGAAGCAAGCAACGACATCAGAAACAGGACAACAAACATCCTTCACAGAGCCAAACCACCACAACAAAACACCAACAAGGAGGAACGCAGTGCACTACTGAGTCTGCAACAAAATATGGATATTCTTATTCTGCCGGCAGACAAAGGCAACGCTACTATCGTAATGGACAAAGAGGAATATTGTAATAAAATAAACACCCTGCTTGCTGACAAGAATACCTACAAACAGCTATCCCGTAATCTTACGCCCAGCATCAAGAAAACGACAACTACTCTCCTAAGAAACTCTAACCTACCACAAGAATGGCCTTTATGAATGCTAATATGAATTTATGGCCTGTCCAAAATCCATAAAGACTCCGTCCTATTACGACCAATTGTCAGTCACATTGGCGGCCCCACTTACCACCTAGCCCGATTTCTAACCAAACCCCTCCAAACAATGACCGGTCTCAATAAATCCCACATCAGGAATTGCTTAGATTTTGTGAATAAAATCACGTCGATTAAAACCAAGCCAGCCGATATCCTCATAAGCTTCTTCATTGTATCATTATTTACAAACTTCCCTATTCACGATACCTTGGACATCATCAAAAAATCCGGCAAGATCTCCCCAGACCTCTAGCTACTCATAGAACACTGCCTCACTTTCACATATTTCCAATTCCAAGACCAGTCTTATGAAGAAACCTCTGGTGCAGCCATGGGCTCTCCCATCTCGCCAATTATCGCTAATATATTCATGGAAAATTTTGAGAACAATATCCTGGAAAAAGCTCCACTCAAACCTTCGATTTGTTTTTTTTTGTCATCTGGAGCCATGGCAAAGAGACCCTTTCCCAGTTCCTCAATTTCTTCAACTCCCAACACGCAAACATAAAATTTACCATGGAGGTTGAACAAAACCAACAAATCCCCTCCTTAGATGTATTGGTCCAACGGAAAGGCGATGGTTCCCTAAGACCATCAAGTTTACCGAAAACCAATCCATACTGAAATATACCCACATGCTACCTCCCACTACCACCCATCCCAAAAATCATCGATCATCAGCTCCTTAGTATACAGAGCCCTAACCATTTCCGAACCTGATTCTTTGGACAACGAATTAGATCACCTTAAGCAGGCCCTATCAAGTAATGGATACAATACATGAGAAATCAACCGGAACATCGAACGCCTAAAGAAGGAAATCGCAGGTGAAGGCAGCAGAGGTGCACAACGCATCGCATAAGCAGAGTTCTCAGGAAATACAACATCAAGGTCATCTTCAAACCACAAAAGAAGATAGCACAAGTGCTTCCGAATCCAAAGGACCAAAGACCTTTTTTGAACACACCGGGAGTATGTAAGATACCATGCTCACGCGGAAAAGTGTACGTAGGAGAAACCGGGATAAAAATCAGTAGACGGATTAAGGAACACCAACGGTATGTCAGATATAGCCATATTCTTCAGTCAGCACTAGCCGAACACAAGATGGAAACAGGATACTCCATTCTTTTCGACAACGCTCAAATGCTGGCCAACCCACTGAGTTATTTCTCTAGGAAACATAGAGAAGGCCTAGTAATCCAAAAACACTCGAACAACCTTAACAGAGACGGAGGTTACCAGGTCCACCCAATCTGGCACACCGTCATCCCGGTTTTTTAATTGATCAGCTGATCAACAAAAAACTCTGATTGGTTGGTGCAGTCATCCGGAACGATGATCATGCGTATATAAGGACTACCTGAGATCAGGGAGCTTTAGTATCGGAGCTCTCAGCCCTGATGATGCAAACTGTAACGTTTGCGAAACGTCGGCAGTAAGCTGAAACTCTTCACGGCATCCATCCAGAAGCCATAAACTATTGTAATAAAAGAAATGTTTAAAAATGAATTAACCTAATTCCTCTTAAAGGTCCGTATTTTATTGAATCCCGTAGCCGGAAGCGTAGGGAAGGCTAACAAATTGGAATTTTGCAAAAATCTTAATTACAACAATAGAAAATTGAAAAAACGTAAAAATATCCATATCTCGGGCTATAATTAAGATATTGCAACTTTTTTTTTTAAATTGTTCGTTTTTCAAAAACGCATCAGATGGTCTAAGAATTTTCCGGATATCTTTGTAACTTTGGTCAGAATTGCTATTTGTTTATAAGCATAAATCGAGAATCGTCAAAAAACAATATTTATTTTCAACGAAAACATTTTTTTTCCCATGTCGCTTGTGCATTGTTAAGTAATTTTAAAGTAAAATACTTATTACAAAATGATTGACAAAACTTATTTGAATCAGGGAAAATTTTCTTTTCCGTGTAGAAACTAAATTTTTAACTGTTGAGTCCGAAGGTTTTTGTTTGACTGACTGTTCCTTGCAAAGGAGTTGCGCGGAATAGTGGGAGAGTTAAAACAACCTCATTTGTGAAAATTACATAAATCGAACATCAATCGTGCAATAGCTTTTCTTCACAAAAAATAAAGGTGCAAAACTTGACAAAAATTTTGAGGACTTCAGTAAAAAAAAGGAAAAATGTATTTTGTAGTATTTATGAAGGAAAAACATTTGGTTTTTATCAACTGAAGGCCTTGTCTTACATAAAGAAAAGGGTTTCATTGTGAAGCAAAGGAAAGACCTGCATATGTCTATTTATGAGCCGTATATGTCGCTACGTATCGGACATTTCAATGCACTCGCAGGATAGCTCTTGAATCCTTTCTGTCGTCCCTCAGACAAGAGATATATGCTCTGACCTGGGGATATGCATTTGGGGATAACAATTTAAATTGACCTTGTATAATATTTGATTAGAAAATAATAATAATAAGGATGTGTGACGCAAAATAATAACAATATTTATTATAATGTGTTTATTATTATTACATGTAATAATAAACAAAAAGTACGTAGAAAATCGGAAAATAAATAGATAAATACAAAAGTCGAGAGAGTCACCTCTACAAATTGAGCAATTGAGCTCATTTTCACCAATGTTTTTTTTTATATATACTTCAAGGAAATACGGGTAGGAGCCGGTAAAAAAATTATTTTTTTTTGCATATGTACACGTATATAATATGTATACGTATTGTTGATTAATAACAATTTGTGAAATCTAAACAGGCCGAGTTACTAACGAAAGCCACCGAGTATAAGCTACGATATTAATATAAATTAGACTCGATTTTTTTTTACAGTACGACCTCTCTTCGGTAATGATCACAAACAAATTCGGAAAACTATTTTGAAAGAAGTTATGCCATAGACCATGCATTGAGTCTACTTATTATACATGTTGGATTGTTAACATATGTATCATTTTTCAAGTTTAAATTGTCAAGAAGAGAAAGGTGTAATAGGTAGTATTCGTGCGCGTTAGGTCGTAGATAAGTAGGTAGGTCGGACCAAATCCCCGTGTGATAGGAAAATTTTTCTGCACAGATTCACATTAGGAGTGATGAAGATAGTGAATTATCATTAAGGATGATGAAAGATAAATTTGTAATGGTGAAAAAACGATTCGTTTCAAACAATAAATTCTTTTGGAAAATGCGCATTTGCTCGCCAGCGGCTGGCCAGCCGATTGGAAAAAAACTGTTTAGCGGTTGCACTGTTTGACGATCTAGCTGCTAGGTTTCACAGCGTTACATATATAGTGTTAGCCGCTCGCCAGGTTGCCGACTTTTCCACTGGATAGTATCTAGCAAAACTGACTTGCCGCTAGGCTGCCGTGAGTTTAATTTTTAGTAGGGAAGGAAAAGCCTCTTCAATTCGTTTTCAGAGGACTATTTCGATTGTTTAGTTCAAAAAGGTCGTAAGTCACAAGTATTGAAATATTGAACGAAGCAAGTTATATCCTTTTGCTGGATAACATTCTGTATAGATGTTATTAGGGGCGGGTGCGGGGACGACGAGAGTCTGTAAAGTTTTTGCACTCTGGTGACAACGCGAGTGGCCTATCAGGTAGAATTTAATCATAAAAATGGATGACCCGAGTTTGTTTCCACTGAGGATGTCCAGTGAGTGGAGAGCCTAAAAGACGACAAAAAGTTCTCTCTTTGTGACATACGATAAATATACGTACATATATATACAAATTTCTTTTGGCAATACATCTGGCGAGCTATATTCAGTTATAATCGTACTTATACGTAACCTATACTTATATAGGTAGAAACAGTAAGCGACACCTCGAATTGTGCTGATCGAATTAGTTCTCTCGAAACTTTATCTTGTGTATCGCCCCTCCAACTTTGTTCTATAAGCGACTCGTCCAGTTGTGCCCGTAGTTTACCTGTGTATACGAGTCCTATTAAATGCACGAGGGACTATTAGTTTTATCGATTTTTTTTCTTATGCTCTCGGACGATATTGCATAGGTTACCATGAGTGTTCGACCTTTTTGTGAATAATTGAACCTAGTAATATAAAAGTCGTGGGGATAGGCACTTAAATGAAATATTGATGTATGATGCACGTGACCAGTTCGATTTTGAAGCAAAATTGTAGCGAGATCGAATTGTTTTTTTTTTGGTAGAGAGGAGATCGACCTTAGTACGTTGACCGTTGAGCTATACGTTAATCATCGTGGAAAAAAGAATCACTCTAATTTGGAATACTGCGAGAGATCAATACCTGGTTATTTTTCATATTCATAGACAGATTTAAATTAGAATTGAAAAAATATAATTCTGTCCGTTTGAATTATTTTGCTGGCCATTCCTAGCAATGCAGAATGGATTGCTTTTGTGATAGAATTTGATGTATAATTTCAACGACACATTTTACAAAATACTCTTGTCAGAGCCTGATATTTACCCCATGCAATATCGAGAGCTCTTGATGGTTGACAATAACATTTTCCCAACAGTAGTGTCGAAATTTTTTATCATACACATATGTGCGTGTTAATATATTTTCGTCATATTTACATTATTTCCAGTTGGAAACAGACTCTTTGTGATTGGTATTGCCAGATGGAATTTATCTCTAATTTGATGGATTTTTCGATCGATTTTGCTTTATATTTCTGTCCCGTAATACCGCACCCTCGTAAAACATGTTTTTACATAACCGACACGCGCTGTATTTGATTCTGCACGTGACTGACGGTCTTCGCGTCTGTTAAATTCAACGCATTTCCTCGTACAGTCATTCGCAGAGCCAATTTTTCATTTCTTTTTTACCGTCATTACGTACGTTGTAGTTGATAATTTTCGAGAAATAATCGAAAATTGAGAGAAATCATTCGTCATTTTGTGCGGACACGTATTTTCTCTCATGATAAAGGTTAAAAAGCAATTTCTATAGAGGGGCAAAACAATTGTATAAAAATGCGCTCTGAACACCCTTATCGTAGATTATTGGAGGATATTGATATAATCGACTGGTTTGTAATCATGAATGAATTAAGCAAATTGAATTAAATTAAGCACATTGTATAAATTAATCAAAAAAAATCGCCAAGTACTTCGGCCGAAATTTTTTTTTCAATCTAGTTTTTTTCTTTTGAAATTTTTTTTTGAATCCGAATTTTTTTTCATTCTCATTTTTTATTCTTGTTCTTTTTGTGAAGAACAACTGTACTGTAGCACATCCATATTTTTAATTAATTGGAAGATTTTTTATTGGAGGTTAATAGGCTTTAATGTATTTTACTATTAATGATTTACAGTTTTTATTTATTTTTGTAAAGTTTAGACTTTATTTTTGGTCGGATTTGAATTGGCATGTTTTATGAGATTATGATTTGATTGTTAAATTTTTGTGAGGCTTTCTTGTAACTTTTTGTGAGTTTCTAATTTATTGAGAACATTTTTGTGGGATTCTCCTATAATTTTTTGAGAGATTTGATGTGAATCAGAGAATTTTTGCAAGTTTGGTTTTTTATGGAGGTAATCTCTTTTATAACTTTTCGTGAAGGTTTTGTGATTAGTAATTAGTACAACAAGTTTCATCCTTGCGAATATAAGTAGCATAAGTTTGTAATTTTAACTTATCAATTCCATCTGAAAATCATAGCCAGACTGTCTATTTATTAAAAAACATCACTAATGGAACCGAACCTACCATAAATAGGGCGTGCGAAAATAAGTTCCAAAAAATGTTCACTGGCTCCCGGACTATAATGCTAGTTAGATATTCACATTTCAGTTTTTGCAACAGAAGAAAATTTTGTTCATACAAATTTGCGTTGAATATTTATTTTTGTATTAATAAATATATTTTAATTTTTATGTTAGAAATATCAGTCTATTCAATGAATACTATTTTTTGAACGAATATCCTGAGTCAAATGATCGAATTTTTCAGTTTTCCATAGGAAAAAGCAATTTTTTTCGGGGCGAGGGGGGGGGGGGGTGTTCCGCTTTGCCTGACCCTCTCCTACTGTAGAATAACTGTATTTTCAATTGATTGAAAGATTTTTCATTAGAGTTTAATAGGTTCTAATTTATTTGACTATTAATGCTTTTATAGTTATAATTTATTTAAAGGCTTTTTGTGAAATAGAGACTTAATTTTTAGATAGGTTTTAATTGGCATAGTCTATTAAATATTTACATGACATATTTATTTTCTGTGTATAGAGAAAGCCTTAAGTCATATATATTTTAGGTAAAAATAAATATTCGTTAACAAATTCTTGGACAGAATTGGTTCGAACGACCCAACTCATTTGACTCGCGGAATTTATGCCCGCCGCAAAGTGATGCCTTACGTGAGAAAAGTCTCGGCGCTCTGCGCCACGCAGCGGTAAGAGCGAGAATCGAGCAGCCAATATATTTTAAAAGAGTAACAGTACAAAAATTACTATGCCAGATAACTAGTTCTCCTATCAAGAAAGACTATATAAAGCCTCCACTGAAATCTGGCACGCATTTGGTATTTATTTTCTTATTAAAGGTGGATTTTTACTATGCTGGTTTTCAGAATTTCACAGTTTCAAGGCATGTTTACCATCAGTTAGAGTTCCTAAAGGGCATTGTAAATATTTCATCAAGGCACATCGAAATATTGATTTTGCGCACAATATCATTTCTTGTTTATACATAACTATTTAGATCGTTCTCAAAGGAAAATTGCGAGTTGCAAAAATTAGAATGCCTCATTGTGACTGTTACCTGAATTCTTATATTATGTACAAAGTATAGAGGATATTTTAACAAAACATTTTAAATGTTTCTTGATGAAACAGATCCGTTTTCTCTATGTACCTTTCTCTTTGTTTCTTTCTTTTTACTAGCGCATCGGCTGTCGTTTGTACGCTTCTTCTATCCCTGCTTCACTCTTAGGTCTTTTCTTTGTCAAATGGCACGCGACTTTGAACGTGCAGACATTTATATGGGGCTTGGCTGAAGTCCCTCTTCTCTCAACTTTCCGCACGCAATATCGGTGAAGATGGCGAAGACAAGGGTAACGTCTACACATATACCCAATACATATACTTCTATATAGATGAGAAACTTTACGCAGGTTCTCCAAGATCAGAACATCACTTCTTGGCATTGTTTCTCCTTTGTCACATCCGTGGCTTCCATCCAGCGAAAACTTTCTCATTCGTCAAATTAGAATTCAGGTTTTTTTTTATTTTTTTATCACTGCTTTTCGCATTCTCCTCGTGCTTATTCTTCTCTATTTCACTGTTGTATACTCTCAATTCTTTCTCCTCGGGGGCAGGAGGAGACTATGTCGCAGCCAGCATTTCTCCAGAGACTCTCGCCTTTGCTATAATACGCCTTCTACCCGCTTCGAGACAATAGATCAAAGAGATGGCGAGTGCGAGAACCAAGTCATTTCAAGAATTGTTGAAACCACCATCACGAATTTCTCGCGCACCGAGAAAACCATTTGTAATCTATTGCGCGGCTCTGCCACCCGCTGGTTTTTCTCTTGATAAGATTACATGTTGAATAATACCACAATGTATACTTCGATTCAATACAATCCGCAATTTCACCTTTGTCATTCTTTCTCTCTTGCGAAATTCCTGTTAATCTTTCTATTGCGACGACGATACCAAAGAACTCGTCGGGACCCAAAGCATTAAAACAACGGGCTAGGAATTATAGACCTAAGATCGGTCTGGGGTTGATCAATTGAGGTGTAATGAAAGAAAAATAACGGCCGCGTAATTGACATTTTTATGAACACACTATTTATTACCAATTTTATTAGTGACTACAAGGGTTGTGATAAAATAAATGAGTGATTACGTTGGTAATGATAAAGTTGTACATTACTTATCGATTTTATGACATCAATAATTTATTCCTCCCTTTTTTACGATATCAAAACATAAGAAATTTGAATTCGAATACTATTTAGATCATTGATTGGGGCTGTAGAATCCAAACGAGATCTACTTGTGAACAGACCTTTTTTCCTTCTCAACGGGATAAGTTTTCATAGAAATTAGTTGGACTATAATAGGGAAGAAGTGAAATTTAATCGTAATTAGATTTTAAATAGACGCACCGTAGGGCTTTGCAGTGGAAAATGTTCCTTTCATCGAAACTGCAAAGGTGAATTTATTGGCTTAACTCTGTAGATAATAACTTTTGGATACGATAGACATGGCAAAAGGTGGAAACGAGAGGAAATAGAGAATAGGGAATAGAAGCGATAACGGAAAATGACGAACGTGATGGACACAGACGAGCCATATGAAAAGTTTCATAAGTCAACTCAATTAGGATTAGCTTTTCGCTGCACAACGACTTTCTCATTCCGCTAGGATCTCAACGTTCATCCGCTTAAGGATTTACCTAAGAATCTTATTGGAAATCGAGAGACGTTAAGATCGATCATTCTTCGCTCTCCTTTCATTTTTTTCTCTCACTCCATATCTTTTTTTCTCACGTTTCACATATATAGTGTGACTCGAGGGACTGAAAGAGTCTACGTGTACAATCGAGATTTCTCGGTAAAGTCACGAACTCGTGACCCCGTAGAGCTTTCTATCAGAGAATAAGGCTGTTCGGTTACATAAAATCTCTCGCATATATATCAATATTCGATTCTGCGAGTTCATTTCACCGATTGCTATTCGACCAAGTTCTCAAACTTGAATTATATTTTGTACTCGATAGCCGGCTAGCCAAAAGTAATTTCTTTTCCGATTACATTATATAATTGGTATGATCTTACGAATTTTTATCGCACCGAGTTCTATAGTTGTCCAAGACGAATTATTCTAGCATGGAAATGACATAAAATGAATTTCTGCATTTCAGTTCAAATTACGTTGTAAATGGAGGAAAAGCTGATTTATAATTTGAAACAATGATTTTTAGAGAATTAAAACCTAATTTTTTTTCACAACAATGATTCGCGAAAAATTTCTTTAAGGGGACCGTATGGTCTAGAAATTTGAAAAAATCGATTTTTTTTTTTTTCGATATGTCGAAAGTATAGTATCTCAAGAATATACTGTGAAATTTTCATGCGGAAATTCTCAATATTACAGCTGCTACAGCCCATAACGCAGGTAGAGAGCGGTCCGCGACACGAAAACGTTCAAAGCCTTATTGGACACAAAGCCTTACGGGGATGATTTTTTAGTTTGCAAAAAAGAATGTGTTTTGCATGTTAAAAAACGTTTGTACAAACGTGCTGTTGATGCGAAAAAAAAACATGCACAAATAAAGAAAGCAACAAAGAAATTGACAGAAAAAGAAGAGGGAAAAAAGACACAGCGGAAATCGATAAATAAAACACCGAAGCGTCAACAATTGACGAATAAATTATTGCAAGAGCTGTCAACTTATTACGGTCTAGCAATTAGACGTAATTCAGATTCGACTGAAGGGATGAGAAGTGAAATATGGGCAGCATATTATCACAAAATTTCAACAGATGAAAATCCGCAACACTCGTACTGTCCTCCAGGTTCCGAATCGTGGTGCAAGTGGCGTCAAAGTGAGGCTGCAGGTACTTTAGACACCTACGAGCACCCACCTGCTCTGTGCGATGAAGCACAAGAGATATTAAAACCAATTTATGAAGAATTGACAGCAGAGACTTTATTGGAAAGGTGTATTGGCAGTAATACGCAGAACAATAACGAAAGTTTCAATGCTTGCGTGTGGCACCTTGCGCCGAAACATCTGTTTGCCGGAAAAAAAATCATTGATATTGCCACTCACATTTCCGCTTGCATATTCAATGAAGGATTTGCATCCCTATTGAAAATAATGGAGACCATGGGCATAACAATCGGGCCACAAGCGGAGCAACTAGCGCAAAACCGAGACGAGCTGCGAGTATCGAGCGCCAACCGTAGGAGCACGGACAACTCCAAAGAGGCTCGGACAGCTCGAAGAAATGAAAGGAGTGAGGAAATCTTGAATTATGAACGTTCCGAAGGAATCCTATATGGTGCCGGAATCGCGGATTAACTGTAAGTATTCAAAATTTGCTCAATTTTTGAAAATATCTGTACCTCAAACTTTAAACTCATTTATCTCGAAACGACTTTTTTCGGCACTGCGCAGGTGAAAACAAAAAAACTATTCAACCGAATCACTTGAAATTTGGATATGTTGTTCACAACATGTATGGCTATCGTCGGAACTACAATCATAATTTTATTTAAATAATTTCTTATTGTTTATACTAAAAAACTAGTGAAAAAAAAACCCGATTTTACGAATTTTTTTTCAAAAGCGCGCCATTTTGTCAATTTTTAATTTTTTCGATTTGTTCTAGTCCCGACCATAACTGCACTCTTTCTGATTAAGAATCTTCTTGAATTTTGTGTTTCAGATGAGTAGAAGTCTCGGATCGATCTTCACCGTCCGGGTCGGATTTTTCGAGAGGGTCGTCTTCAATGCCAATTATATGATAATAAACACTGTTTTTAAAATTAAAAAAAAATTTTTTTGTATACTTAATAAAGGTAGTAATAAACCCGAAAAGTTAAAACATCGATTTTTAAATTTTTTATGGCAAAAAAAAAATCGTGAAAATAGGTGAAATTTTCGTGCTCTAGATCATACGGTCCCCTTAATAACTGATACAATGATAGAAAAAAACACTGCCATTGTATGATCAATCGTAAACTTTGAGACCTTACACAAAATTAATTTAACAGAAATGTGGTTATTAGATAGAATTAAATCATTTTTAGATTGAAAGAAAAAAATATAATTATAGTGGGACAAACCAAGCGTGCGATCTTTAAAAGGAAAAAAGTGGAACAAATATAATCTTTAAATAAAAAAAATTTTATTCGAAAAAAGAAAATTGTGAACGCGATTTATTGGCGCGTGTTTTTGTTAAGAAATTCAGGTTGACTTGATAGTAGGCGTATTAAACTTTTTTTTGTTAATTTTTTTGTTTAAAATTTTTTTTCGTATGGAAATAGAAACGAATTTTTTTTTTTCTAATGCGATTGATAAACAGGCTGTAGAATTCTTGGAATGTTCTATATAATTATGAGGCGCACTGGGATACAAAGTTGTAGCGATTTATCTATATTAACGCGGAATCTTTGCAACGAATTTCATACAGTATATATGTTTCCGGCCAGGTGACTCATGAAGCTCATGAATACAAGGGTGCGCGTCAGTTGCAGCGACAGCTCGGTCGACAAGTTCAAAGCATTTCTTGGTCTGCTCTTCTCCGTCTCGTCCTCTCTCTCTCTCTCTCTCTCTCTCTCTCTCTGAATATCACGATTACAGTTTCTTCTGTGTATCTATGTTCTTAGTTGCATTTCAATGTCGTTAAATTTCTACTCAATTCGTGTGGCTCAAGGAAATTGATTCGTTCAATACTTAATTATATATATATATATATATATATATATATATATATTGTATTGCATCATCGACGATTTTACTCGATTATACGTGAGTGACTCGGCGTTTGTTAGTTGGTGTGAATCGAATGTTCGCACGACGTGATTCGCGCGTTTCTGCCTCTCTGTTAAAGGACTTTGTCAACTAATCCACTGAAGTTTCTGCCTTCCTCGCAGTCTACGTCTCTCTATGCCCCGATTAATTCGAAGATCAAAGGTCAGCAAACGTCGAAATGAACGCGTGCCAATCGAGACTCTTCACTGCGTCTCGCGTTAGTCCACCATGTCTGACCAAAGCTTGAAACGATCGGTTCTAACTACTTCCGGCTCTCGTTTGATCAAAGTCATCACACCCTCCCAAAAGTCTCGTCTACTATCCTTCGTTTCTCCGCTCAATTATCATAATCATCGTTAGAATATAGATCGATGTGAAATTCTCCAATATTATTTTGCACCCAAAGATGAAGGCTAGACACGTTTTAGAAGAACGTGAAAAAGAAACAAGGGCGGAAGAACGCGAAAGATTTCTCTACGGTGTAGGAAAACACGTCAGCTTTAAAAGTTTATGTAAGACTTGTGAAAAAAAGTTTCGCCATAAATTTCTCACAACCTGTGCTTTTGGAAGAACTTTCTTTTGGTGTATATGGATAGTTAAAGTTTTCCTACATCGATCATTTTATGTGATTTTTTACCTTTGCTCGCTTCATGCTTTTTGTGTTACTCGCGTATTCTGCAGACTCTGGAGTGAAATTTTTCGTGGAAATCTGATGAATTTCTTGCTTTGCTTAGTATCTTGCCTAGACAGACACCTCTACGCTACGTTGTCAATCAACTAGAAATGATCGCTTATTAATACTACATTTTTTTTTTAATTAGATTTTTTATACGTCGTCCATTATTTTTTTCATTCCGAAAGTTTTATTCGATGAAAATAATGATCATTCCTCATTATCGTTGTTTTAAAGTTGTTACAATATTTACATGAAGAATACTTAAGAAATAAGTTTTTTGAACATCTTGATTCCATCCTGTTCGGATTTCATCGTTCACGGAGGGATCTCTTCAGCAGTTTAGGGCCAAAGTTTTCATGTACCATGCAAAGTTCTTAATGTTGGGAGAACTTTTGTGAAACATCATCGTTGGGTTGTACACGATGGACCGAACCAGTAGATCAGAGACAGTGAAGATGTTCAGTGTGAAGATCAGGGTGTTGTTGGAGCGCGGAACATTCTGTTGAGGGTTAAGGCGTCTTCTCACTTTGGAAATTTAAAAAAATCGATTTTTTTTTTTTTTTAAATTTTGAAAGTACATATCTTCAAAAATGTCATCTCGAAATTTCATAAAGATCGGACGAGTCTAACTACATTTTTTGGCGACCGTTAGGTGACTACCTGAGAGTACCCGGCGATCCCTCCAAAACTTTAAACGCAGTTATCTCAAAACAAGGTTTTTCGGTGCTTTGTTGATGAAATTTCGGAAACTATCCGGCCGATTGTCATGAAATTTGAATGACATATGCTTCATAGTTATGGCTATAGCGCATATCATCAGATTTTTTAAATTTTGATTTTAAGAATTTTTTTTTTACAAAAAACTGCAAAAAAATCGTGGTTTTTTTTTACTTTTTCGAAAAACGTGCGCCATTTTGTTATTTTCGCGAATATCAAAAATCTGATGATATGCGCTATAGCCACTGACATACTGAATCTAAAACAGTTTTATTTTTTTGTTTCAGACGACCCGTCTCGGAGATACCATCAACAAGCCACGACCATAACATTTTTACACGGGTTTTTCAATGCTACTGATGTATTATAATAATTGTTTAAAAAAATAAAATAAAAATTTTTTCATGTACTTGAAAGATGTGTTTATTACATAGGATCCGTTTTATCCCATAATTTTAAGCAAAAATCCTCGAAAAAAAATCGCAAAAACAGCCTATTTTTGAGGCGTTTAAAGTGAGAAGATGCCTTAATGGCGGGTCGTTCAAGCGGGTCCTGATTATCAACAGGAAGGCGCCACCGGGCTTCCGCTATTAACAAGCCCCACAACGATAAATTAAGGCTGATGTCTACCCTTGAATATGTTCTTCATATAACATTAGCGAGGGTCTTTGTCTAATACAGTGAAATATGAAAAAAAAATCATTGAACGATATTTACATATATAAAGTTTCAAACTTGAGAAAGTCACCGTTGTAAGACGCGAGTTGTTTAACCCGGTATTATGATTAATTGCCATTACTTGATCGTTAAACAATTTTCAATTATTTAGAAGACGTAATTGCTGAATTTAGTTTGTCAATAACGTCAAAATAACTTTGTAAACGTGTTCACCAGACCAAGGGTAACCGAGATCCAATTAAACCTAAGTTTCCAGTCGTTTTCGACCGGTGCCGCGGTGTATCGATCCAACCGCAAAGTTTACCCGAGTGAGAGCGAGAGTAACTAATGAAGAGACTGGCGGTGAGAGCGGAGAATCTTATAGCAAGTAAGACTAGCTACTGTAACTCATAGGACTTCCGGGCCCTTCGTTCGTCACCTTAACGCCCAAGAACCCCATTGCTGAACCCTTCGTCGTCGTTGTCGCCTTCTTCGTCGTCGACGATGCGAACCTCTCAAGTTACTCGAGGTTGCACGCAAAACATGACCGGCACGAAACATCATAAGTGTCTTCGCTGCTCTTCCGCCACTGGCGTCTCTCTCTCTCTCTCTCTCTCTCCCTTTCTCTCTTTCTCTTTGGACCCTCCCATACTTTATGCGCATCTGTCACCGAGCTTAACTCTCAAACTCTCACTGCTGTTGATGCTCTTGTCACCCTCTTCCTTTTAGTCTTGAATAACGAGATATACACAGCCTCGAGACCAACTTCTCTAACGGACCATTCAAATAAATTGTTCCAAAATATTCGAGAATAAACACACAGCGGTAACTAAACAATTGCGTAAAAGCCACAAGTTTAAACCTCCAAACGTCTTCCTCGAAAATTTTGCTCATTATTCCAATCTTGTTCATGGAAATTGACGTTTTTAATGCGTGTTTCTCGCAGACGAAAGTTCGAACAACGTATACTTTTTTAATAATTCAATATTTCCTCTGCTTTTTGGACATTATTAAACATACATACAGTTTAATGGTTTCTGATAAATTCAGAATTTTATCCAAGCGTTTCAACTTTTTACGTGGTTTGTTCAAAGTTCTCCTCGAGTATCGAGTGACGAGTGGTTGGACTCATTTGATTATGATTATTTATAGACATGCAGTTTGATTGGATTTTGGCGAAGAAACAGTAAAAAGTATTAAGCATCTGTGCAATCAATTGCTTCATTTGATTTGTTATTTTCATATTAATTGCTGTGTGGCTCGTATATGTGTACAGATTCCAGTTTTTTCCTACCTAACAAGTCTCTTTTACTTTGCGAAAAGTACGATTTGCAACCATTCAGCGGGACGAGCCTCGTATCCTCGATAGAATTTCCCAATGCAAGAGAAAAAGAGTGAGATGCTAAATGAACGAGCGATTCTCGTCGTTTACTGCACATTCTCCGCACTCCGAGCACGTAGTGGGCTTCGAATTTATCTTCGACGAGTGTAACGTGATTGGCCATTGAAAATTATTATTTACCATGGTAATTATACCGCAACATCCTTGATGTCGGAAGAAAGTGGGAAGAGCAAGGATACGCGATAGAGTAAATGAAAGATGCGAAAAAGGATGCATGAGACTGCGGCTACCTGAGAGAGAAAGAGAGGAGTGGAGGAGGCGACTTGGCATGGTAGTGTATACATGAACAACTTAACAATTTTTCTTTTTATGTCTCTCTTCCACTCTGCCATTTGCATCGTCAGTAACGGCAAAGACATGCCAGAATATCGTGAACCGGCTTCGTTGTTCTGTTCCTTTGCGCACAAAATGTATAAAATTATAATCCTCTCACGATTCTTGTCCTTCGCGCCTCTCAAAGTCTCGTTGAATAATTATTTAATAAAATCTTGACAAAAGCCAGGTTGTTTTCTTTCAATATTTCACTTCTTTTATACTTTTTATTTCGTTTCCTACTAGGGTGAAAAAGAGAAATGTAAAATTATTTCTGATTTCGCGAGAGTTCGATCTTCATTTCGTTTTTCCACGTCTTTTATCCTTCTTCTCTTTCTCTCTCTTCTTTACTTTGCAAAGTAAGACAGCTGACTTGGCTTTCCGAAACTGTATAGTTTTTGCTATCTTATATCGGTATTGAAAATAGGAAGGCAGGAAGGAAGAGAAGGATGGACTGACTTAGAGCCCGACGAAGTATCAGAGAGTATCGGAATCGATCGATCAGTACTTCCCAAGGGCCATCCCCTTACACCACCCTAAAGTCACAAGGACCCACCCTATAGTCTCGGGTTTCAATTAAGGGTTGCAGAGAGTGCATCGTGCGATGACGAGAAGAGCTAGCAGCCCTACTCGATGTAGACCCAGTCGGGGATTAAGATTGCATTTCTATCCGGCTCGGAAGGGGGTGATTCTTTTCCTTCTCCATCCATTTCATAGCTGTATATGAGTATATATGTGTGATTCTTTTCCTTCTCCATCCATTTCATAGCTGTATATGAGTATATATGTGTGAGTATATACCTGAAAAAAAATTCTATAGGTGTAGTTCAGTGACTTTGCGTGGCCTGGTTCCTGTTGAAAATTGTCTTGGCCACGATCCAGACGGGCGAGCTCGACTGAGACCATCGACGAAATGAGAATATAATCAAGTCCACTTGAAGTAAAGAACAAGTTGAATAAACCCCAAGAGTCATCCACGTGCTCTCGATCTGGGTAATAATATATCTATTAACTTCGGAGTAATATGGTACACGTAAGCTTTATGACCATGGAGGACACATAAACTATAGAAAAAACTCCCCGCGTGGAAAAAAGTAGTATGGGCCAGACGTCTCGCCAAGAGTCTCGCCTAGAGTTAGTCCAATAGTCTCGGTAGAGCATGGCTGAGGACCCTTTCCCATACTATTCACATACTACTCCCAAATTTTGCTCGGAATGTCATAATATAATGTCGCCAAGACTCTTGGAGAGACTGTTGCTCAGATTATCGCGATGGTCTCACCAATATTCTTGGCAAGACTGTTGCCCGGAAAGTCATGATGATCTTGCCAAGACCCGGAACTTCGTAATTGTCTCGCCCAGACTCTTGGTGAGACGATCACGACTTTCTGGGCAACGGTCTCGTCAAGAGTCTTGGCGAGACCACCATGATATTCCGAGCAATAGTCTTGTCAAGAGTCATGGCGAGACCATCACGATATTCCGAGCAACAGTCTTGCCAAAAGTCTTGGCGAGACAATTACGGTATTTCGAGCAAAGTATATACTTTACGGCATACCGAGCAAAGTATATACCCGCAGAAAAAATGAGTCTAGGCAGGATGCCCGGCGAGAATCCTGGCAAGCTATCCCGGCAAGAGTCCCAGAAGAATCCTGTATAAGCACGGTTCCGGGACTCTCAGATCAGCATTCCAAAGTATCGCCGAGACTCTTTCCGATACTTTTTCAAATTCTTTTTTAACAGTCTCACTGGGACTCTTTCCGAGACTCTTCTAAATTCCTTTCGGGAGTTTCGCCGAGACCCTTTGTGATCCTTTTTATCTATCCATAAATCTCGGATAGAAAAATCCATCATGACGCCATTTTTTGGGAATCACTGCGATATTTTGCATAGTCGATATACAATTTTAAGATTAAGCAATAGAAAAAATATCGGATGCTGTAAAACAAAACAAGATGTTGATATCGATCGGAATAAGATCATACAACGCGATCAGTGATGCGATTTTTTATATGGAGTTAAAATGCTAATCGGACTTTATAAGAATTGGGCAGGCTATACGAAGACGCGAACGATAGAGGCTCGGTGCTGCCAACCGACCGGAAAAACAAAATTGTGCTGAACTTCCAACTTTACTCTACAGGTGGCTTTCTTTCGCGTCCACGGATAGTCCGCCTGATTTCTATATAGTCTCGTCGGGATTTTGACGACAAAGACGTTGTTACCAATGCACTTTGTCTTGCCTAAAGCCTTGAAATAATAAAAAAAGATTTGTCTCATCCAATATCATTCATAATCACTATAAAAAATAATCAATATAAATGAGAGTCTCGGCGAGACTCTCTGAAAGAGTTTTGAACAGTATCGGAAAGAGTTTTAGCGGGACTCGAGAAAAGTTTCGCTAATAGTCTCGGTAAGATTCTCCAAAAAAGTTCTGCAAAATATCGGAAAGCGTCTGGGTGAGACTTTAGAACGCTGACTTAAGAATCCCGGAAACGTACCTATGCGGGACTCTTCCGGGACGCTTGCCGGAATAGCTTGCCAGGATTCTCGCTGGATGTACTGCTGAGACTAATTTTTTCTGCGCGGGTATGGTAGGAGTATGGGAATTGTATGGGAAACAGTCCCCAGCCATACTCTGCCGAGATTATTGGCCAGAGTTTTGGCGAGATTCTTGGTGTGACGTTTGACCACGAGTCTCGCCGAGATGTCTCACCCATACTACTTTTTTCCATCCGGGTCTTGACGTATAGAGAAGAAGGGTAATGATGGGCTGCGTTCAACATTAAAGGAAATTTTTATTAAACGATACGTATAAAATAATATTATTTTCATTATTATAAACATTCATCAAGTTTTATTTAGTCAGGTGACATTTTTTATAAGCATTTTACTCTTGTTTCACAAAACTTTGTTTATTACTTCTATCAAAAACAGCACAAAAAGTGTCCAGCAAATACAGTTTGAAAATATTTACGATAATTTTATGTAACGACTGTTACATTGGTCATAACATTGATATCACCAGGTCCGTGAATGAAGAGCGCTTATTCTCAAATTTGTCATGCTTTTAACAAATGACAGTTATGAAAAAACTACGTGTAACAATCATGTTTGTAATATACTCAACTCGAAGGTATAACTGCTACGAAACATGTAACGCTTATGGATAATATTCGTAACAATGAAGTCAGTATGATTCACTGTTACATGTATTTTACATACCCATGCGCTGGAAACATCATTCCGTATTTTTCATGTAAATTTTTCATAACCAATGATATATATGAGAGTAACAGTTTCGTCAGAAGGCTCTTTTATTTTGTCGCAATCATAAAAAAGCCCAAAAATATTTAAAATATTTTTTTTTCCATTTGGAGTTCCGTTTTTTATGTTCTCTTATTTTCACTATTGCTAACATTAATTTTTGCGGAAATTTTTTTTCTTATACGGGGATTTGAACCGACCTACCTACCTATCTTCTAATTATTCCACACTTAACGAACATGCACCCGACCTATTACGCTATTGTCTCCTTGACAATTCTTAGTGATCTAATGAGAATACTACTGTGAATTCCAATATACATATTTTGTTGACAATATATGGATTCATCAATAATTCATTAATAACACATGGATGAATGAATATTTTTATAACTGGACTAAATTTTTGTTCAACTTATAAGGTTGAAAAACTCCAGTATCGCTATATCACGATAGAGACGTAGACTGAGCTTTATTGAAGGCGGACTGAATTTTATTTATTCCTTAAACTTTAACCTACATTGGTCATATGTAAATTGAAGTTAAATATGACATTCACATAACTTAAAAATCTCCTTACACGTACACGAGTTAATTATATATTATCAAAATATGTAAATAAAATTGTTACGAGCCAGTTCAATAACAATTATAGAAATTGGTAATCTCACTATTCAGTAGAACCGAAAACGTTGTAAATACGTAAAATCTATCAAAAGAGGTATATTTTTCCCCATTTTTAGGTTATATGTGAATGACACGTAACCTATAAAAATGGTCCGACCATAGGAATTTCTTGCTAACGTTCATGTAACAAATTCTACGTAATTGCCATGTTTTATATCCTATCAGATAGGGATATCATCGCTGTTCTGTAATTTTTACCGGGTCGTCTCGTGATAATTTTAGGAGTTTTTACAATATCTCGTACTCGTGTAACGAGATTTTTACGTATTTATGCTACATCTTTGTAATGTTCATAATTTTGTGTGTTATCTTCACCACAAAGACGAAGGTAGCATGGAAGGACTGCTTGACTACATAAAACTTACGTCTTTTATGATGTAGCTAAAACATATTAATGGGACGTATGGGCTTCATCACATTCATGTTTGAAACAGAAAAGTTATGGCACTGTGATAACAATTATATAACATATCTGTTATATTTTTCGTTATGTAATATTTTTGAAAATGATCTCAGCGGTGCTTGCTGGGCGGCTAAACCTGACATGCCTTCACGTCGTACAAGCGAAGAACAGATAGTTCTCGATGAATTCGTGAATCCGCCTCCGTGCCTAAGGGGAAAAAATTTTATAGTTGCTCGTCGCTCGTACATAAAGAAGAATTGCCTAGAAAACAAGAAGACGAGAATTTTCACACAGACTTCTATCCTGTTTTCTAAAGATATATACATATTTATATACTTAAAATGTTTCTCACTGCACTTCCTCATTCTTCGGAGCTCTTTCATTTATCATTCTGTCATCCATTTCTTTCATTCCTTGCAGCAATTAAAATCTTTACTAGTATCTGCGTTTCTCTGTATTCTTTCGTGTTTTAGTACAATTTTTTCTGCTGTGAAATTTACAAAAGAAAAAGTAGTCGTTATGAGTAAATGCTGACTGCACAATAGCTCATTGCGTCATATATAGCAAACATATACACATATAAACGGAGACAAAAGAAAAAAAAGAAACTTTTTTCTGAAATGTCACCACTCGGCTGTTATAAAAACCCTTGGTTATTGTATGGGTATAGTAGATGGGCACCCAGCGACGATTAGGATTCTATGAAGGACCCGTGCCGATACACTTTCCCTCCAGAGTTTCTTCGTGCATCCTCCGGCTGGATCATTAGTTCGCGACACGCCCTCTCCCGGGCGTTCTTTCGAAGAAGAAATAAAGAAGAAACGAATGCGCGTAACCATTCGAAAGCGAGAAACCGGCAGTAACAACGTATAACAGCAATCGTTTGGACGTGTATTATACTATGTAACTTTTATCTACTATACACACATATATGAATGAAACTTGTGAAGTCTCTCAGATATTGCATGGTGGAGGGACCCGATGAAAAGGCAATTAGCCGAATGAAAATGTAACACGAGACCGCACGTGACTTTGGACTAATCCTCGTGTGCCTGATGCGTGCGTGAAAGCGTGCCCTTCTCCTCTCCCCCTCTCTTCCCACCAAACGTTCATTTACATCAGGAGAGCTAGAAAATACTCCAGCATCGAGAGGCTCTCTCCTGAAGCGCTCGAGCTCAAGCTTACATCGAGACAACTGCAGCACGAGTTCCCCTTCTCGTAATTGTCACTTTGTCAACGAATATCCCTGAGGGTTATTCCGACAAGCGTGTGAGAGTCTCTCCTTCTAATTGATGCGAGGAGCCGAAGCTATCGTGACTCCAAAGACAGACAGAGACATCAAAATTCCGTTTCCTTATTATCAATTTCACCCGTCAATATTTCGTAATGCGAATACGATTTTTTGAATTTGAAACGAGTTCACTAGTGATTCAGCATTGAATGTTACATATATGAGTACTCTCGGAAGTTAACTATTTCAGGGAATGAAATTTATGTTCTGTGGGACTGACCGCTTGAAACAATTTTCTAAATGAATAATGCACGAATTCCGATCGATGGAATTTTCGATTTTCTAAGATTTGAACGTATCAATATATAAGATGAAAGCTTAATATGGAAGAGATTTCTCTAAAGATTAGCAGCTCAGTGGAGCGACTCGCGGAAGAGCAAAGTTCGGTAAAGGAAATCAAGCATGGTCGAGAGATCAGGCGGG
This sequence comes from Rhimphoctona megacephalus, assembly GCA_963989365.1. Taxonomy (NCBI): domain Eukaryota; kingdom Metazoa; phylum Arthropoda; class Insecta; order Hymenoptera; family Ichneumonidae; genus Rhimphoctona; species Rhimphoctona megacephalus. Next base: position 21,687,521 of record OZ022416.1, on the reverse strand, counting down.
TAAGTTGCCCCTTCACGAGAACGTTGAAACCCTCCTATACGTTTACATTCTTATGCGTTACCTTTTCTCATTCCCTTGCTTTTTGTATCGTATCGTCTGCTCTTTCTCTTATTTTATGTATTACACACACGAACTTACGATTGTGCATACAAAGGAAGAATGTACGGGGAACGGTGAAAGCCGTCTCTCTTTTTCGCCCCCGTCGTTATTTTCTTCCCCATTCTCTTTCCAATGTCTCGGATGCTCGTTACCATGGCCTCGTGTTCTTTTCTTATTTCTCTATGCTTCTCAGATTTGTCTGCTTACTTCCTTCCATTCGTCTCTTACTTTCTCCGTAGATTCTACCCTCATGTAACTACAAATATAAATATAGGACACACAAGCACAAACTGATATGGTAAACATAAAGAAAAAGTGTTTTTTATTATTAGTTCTCAAGGTATTGCGAACAATAGCTCGAACATGAGAACATCCACGAATTGAAAGTTCTGTATCTATCATATACAGTCGCTGAAAAAAGAAAAACCTAAAGAAAAAGAAACAAGAAGAGGTTTCTTCTTCCCTCTTCCTGTGCACCCCTTTTGTGCCATAGTCCTTTCATCGCAGGACCTTTTCTAAGACGCTGCCTTGAGTTATATGGAGAACGCAAAGGGGATACGGGAATTCTTACTTCCTCCCTTATTTTCACAATGTACGACATACAGATATATTATGCTGTATGATATCCACGTAGATATGTGCATATATGTTTGAAACACTACTGGTCGCGAAAGTGAATAGAGAAACGAGAAATATAGAAGGAAATACGACGAGAGGAGGAAGGAATCGTTTCTTGTACGAAAATAAGAGAAAAAGGAATGAATGCAACAGGAGGAGGTGATATATACATGTATATCTATATACGTCTGGGAGTAATGCGGAAGGGTGTGCTTCCGTTAGAAAATCACCCTGCAATGGAGGTGGCTGTTTTATATCTCGTTCTTCCTCTTTCTTTTTTATCTCTCTGTTGCAAAACCCGCGCAATGGGGAAAGTGCCGAGGGTGGATCAATTGAAGGTAATCCCTCGAGTAGAGTCCCTCGCTTCGCGAAGCATGAAATTCTTCCTGCCTCTCCTTCCTAGGGTTCTCACGAGAAAAGCTCCCTTTTTGAAGATCTATATATATATATATATATATATATATATATATATATATATATATATATATGTAACTTATATATATACATTTGCCACACAGCAACTGTCAGTCGCGAGTATCTACCTATCTATCCATCTTCTATACGGATTGGTATCTATCCGGATGCGGGCAACGATCTACTCGCATCCGTTCGTCGATGCCCGAGGCCAGTTCAGGACTGACTTGATCTTCTTCTTCTTCTTCCTTTCTTCCTTTTCTGTTGCCAATCGGTTCTTTGGGCTTAATGCCTCTTCTACTCTTCCGTCTCACTTATGTTTCTTGCCTAGCGTTTTATGTCCTCCTCACTCTTACCGTCATCTAATCGCTCTCGTTATCCCTCGACCAAATGAGGGATGGCGGCTATATTGAGGGGATCGAAGCTGGGGCCTTAATTCGAGCCAATTATACCAACCATTCACGATTCAATTTCAACCAACTCTCTTATTCTCCTACAGAACGGCTATGCACTCGTAAAATATATTTCTTTCTCTTAAAGAATTTCCTTTTAGGTAAACTGTAAATTTTGCTACCGCTGGAGTAATCAATTCTAGTGCGAAGATTCATGAATTCTTGTTGTTGAAAACAGTAAAACTATACGATAATTATACCATTACAGAATGAAAGCATTCATGAGTTATCCCGATTCCTTGACATTTCCCTCCAATCATGCGTATTAGGTATAAAATGAGCTTGATCTTTACTCGGTTGAACAATAAATTCTCAGTAAATTCCAACTCGCAATAGACAGGACGTACCGTAGACACGAGACGTGTGTTTTTAGTTAGAGTGAGTTCGGCCGGACTTCCGCCAAGATTCCGCGCGATCGTTGGATCTCAAGTGGCAGAAAGGAAAAACGGGGAAAGAGATAGGATTCACGAAAGAGGCGCCAGACATGATAGGATCGCGCCTTCGGTATCGCTCGTGTATGTTTTTTGTTTGCATATGTACAATCACCACGTGTTTCCACTTTACGTGTCCACGCGTACGAAAGAATGAGGCAAAACGTGCTATACCGAAGTATACTGTAGGAAAGAAAGAGCGAGAGAGTAAGAGAGTGAGAGCTCTGCACAGTCTCATATTGCACGCCTCAAGAATATCATTAAGATTCCGTGGGTTATACTTTATACCACGATGGCACTTGGAAGAGTCTCAGCATAACTTTGCCAATAGAGCCGTATCGTCATTGTGACGTTCTCAAATTCCTCTTTCATTCACCATATTTCTGTATACCTCTTGTATGTTTCCGCGAGAACAATAATAATATTTATACATCGACCACGCAAAACCTTTTCTATCATATATACATTAGTACACATATACACACACATAATATATATCTATCGCATATCCACACATACGTATAAATATATATCAAATACATGTAATATGTGAAGGATTTCATGTGAAAATTTATACGCAAAATGTTTTAGATACAAACAAAAAAAAACAATATGATAAAAAAAACATTTCCGCAGTATTTTTATGATATCTGCAGAAAAAATATCCACTACTCTTGCATGTAAAAATAATATTTTTATATTTTCCGTCACCGGTTATGGGTTAGAATTTTCTTTGATTATATGCATATGCGAGAATCCATAGAAGGGCCATCGAGAAGCCAAACATAGAAAGAGGCGTGAAATACGTAGATATGGTATCGATATTGGAAACGATGCCAAGCCTCTCAGAAAACTCTTTGTCGAACGACAATGCTGTTACGTCACGTCGCGAGAAAGGGAGATAGAGAGTTTGAGGTTCTATATCACAGTGATAGAAGCGGAAGGAAGATGGATCGAAAATTCTGCGTAGAAAAATAATTCTACGAAAATCTTACATTGAAAAATGAAACTCGGCGAAAAAAATTGAGTTTATTATAAAAAAATTATTGAAACATTGTAATTGTATCCTCTCGGAGGGTTCCCCCCCCCCCCCCCCGACGGGGGCACCGCCCCCGAACCCCCGCGAGGACTTTCGCCCCTTGCAACCGCCCTAGCCCGGTATTGAATACTATAAAATTAAAAAAAACAGCACGCATGCGTGCTGCAAAAAACTTGAGACAAGTACATTTTCGTAGCCCTCGACAAAAATGACCTCATTTATTTATTTAATCCACCCAAAAATGTTCACGCCGGCAAAAAGTTCGGAAATAATTTTTTTTTCCTCAAAAAAGTGATCGAACCCTCAAAAAATTTTAAAACGCCTTGAACAAAATTATCACTTGAGTTCAAATCGAGCAAAATATCAAGAATTCAATCCTCGCAAAAAATTATGTTCCACCTTTATAAAAAGTTACCAAATAAATAGAGATCTACTGAAGTATACGTGGCCAAGTATACGGAGCTTATGAATATTTTATAAAAGCTTCAAAAAATGTTAAAATATATTCCAATCATCTAAATAACATAATAAATTATCCCACGATTCTAAAGTATAGTATAGTATAATTTGATTGGTAAAACCATTCAGTTGATAGAAGTTTAGCATCATATATTTAGCGGATACGCACAGAGTACTTGTCCGGCCCGACAACTTTTATTAAAATAGGTAATTTCAGTGAAAATTGGAAGTTAGCAGAAAGTCTTATCGTAGAAATCACCTTATAAAATGAATGAACATGCAAATGGTTGGTTAAAATCTTGCGAATATCTGTTTTTCCTTCAAAATTTGGAACTGTTGAAACGGCAAGTGTTCTCGCACGCATTGCGGCTCAGTCGATGTCTCATTTCACATTCATCGCTAACCAGATACCCTCTACGAATTTATACTCGTGTAAAACATTGTGCACGCAATATTTGATTTCGTAATTTTTAAGGAATTGTTTCCTATATCGGAAAAGAGTTACGGATGTGCGTGGGATTCTTCAAATGATACGATGACTTTATGCCATGATTTGAATTTATTTTCTAAGTTCACTGAAGATAGTACGGCATATTTTCAGCCTCAACCATTCGAAAATATTTCGTGCCGGACAAGTGCTCTGTGCGGATCTGCTAAACATACGATGCTAAACTTCTATTAACTGAATGGTTTTACCAATCAAATTATACTACACTATACTTTAGAATCGTGGGATAATTTATTATGTTATTTAGATGATTGGAATATATTTTAACATTTTTTGAAGCTTTTATAAAATATTTGTAACGGTTTTTATATTTGTAACTTTTTGTAAAGGTGGAACTTAATTTTTTGCGAGGATTGAACTCTTGATATTTTGCTCGATTCGAACTCAGTTGATAATTTTGTTCAAGGGATTTTAAATTTTTTTAAGAGTTCGATCTCTTTTTTGAGGAAAAAAAATATTTCGGAACTTTTTGCAGGCTTGAACATTTTTGGGTGGATTAAATAAATAAATGAGATCATTTTTTTCGAGGACTACGAAAATGTACTTGTCTCAAGTTTTTTGCAGCATGCATGCGTGCTGTTTTTTTAAATTTATTTGTTAACTTTTTGTAAGGCATTTAAAGTTTCTCATTGAACCATACCTAAATAACAGTGGAAAATACAGCGATTTAATTAGCCGCAACCATTTGAAATATTTATAGGTTAAGTACTTTCTGCTTCTCCGCTCAACATATACGATGTCGAACTCTTATCCAATTGTTACTGATCAAATTATACTTCAGAATTATGGACTAATTTGTTTTGGTATTAGACGTTAATGTAGTGGTCGCCTAAGCATTTTTCACATAGAATCATTATAAGTTCAGAGGACACATTCAGGACAGCATTGTGTGAATACGTACAAAGTTCTTAAAGGATTCACCATTCCAGATTCGATATATGTCCTATCTAAGATTGCATAGTTCGACATATATTTTTGCGACACGTTTCAAATGTCTTATTTCTCACAATAACTTAAGAACTTGTCTACAGATTCTTTTTAGAAAATTCTCATTGATTGAGGAACAAATAATCACGTTTGAAAAAAAAACTTATTGACCGTTTCATTTCGGAGTTATAGCGATAAAAAGTATGTTTTATGTGTGTTTAAGTGGTAATTTCTGAAACTGTAAACTTTACTATAGGAAAATACTTTGAAAAAGTAAAAAAAGAACGCCAAGTATTAAAAAATCACGACCTTAGTTATAAAATTACTGCTCTACATTCTGGTTATTACTGGTTAAAATAATAAAACAGTCTGATTAAAATAAAAACTATATTTTGATTCACAACGTTCATTTCTTTTCTGTTGTATGCAAACAGTTACTTTCTTGTGACAAAAAAGCTACTTAATAATTTTGTGCCTAATTAAAAAAAAAATGATATCATTTTAACATAGCCAAGAACAGTGAATGGATTCAGAAGCTCCTCAAGAAATCATGTACAGTCAGAATGGTGCCTGCTAAAGGATTGTGTCGCCTCAAGAGCTTCCGAAAGAAATCCTACTAATATCAAGAAATTACTATTGTGATATTATGCTAACGAAGGACGACCAACGTACAACACAACTCCACAGGAAATTATAGAAAAAGAAATGACATAAACAAGCGCACGTACGCGTACAAGTGCACACGTACGTACTGCACATATTCACTGCAAAGACTACACAAAAACTTGGCGTGCATGATTTTCAAAAACAAGCTCGGAAAGACAAGGTTGAACGGATCTACTACCCAGATCAATGAATAGGAAAGTCTGTGTTAAGGACGACATAAACAGGATGATTAGATCAGATCATTAGATCAGATGGATGAATCGAGTGGAAGGGATGGATAACGAGACGAGTTGGATGAGTAAATAAGATGGATGATTACAGACATGGATAGATGGATGGGATGGATGGCATAAATTGATAGTCAAATTGAATGAATCAATCAATGGAAGGCATTAGGAGAGGGATGGATTGGATACATAAAAGAGATGAATGATAGGATGAATGGATAGATAGATGGAATGAATAGCATGAATCCATAGTCAGATAGAATGGATGTCATACAGGGGTTGGATGCATAAATTAATTACTAGGAAGGACGGGCAGGTAAAAAAATGGTTAGAGGGGTTGGAGGGTTGGGACCGATAAACGAATGTACAGGCGGACGAATGGATGGGATAAGTGAAAGGGTAGGTTGGATGGACGAACGAACGAATGGATGGATTAACAGATAAGGGATGGGATGGAAGGATAAAATGAATAAATTAAATAAGTGAGTATTTAATTTTTCTACGGGTAAAGACGAATGAAGAGTTCCTTTGCCGAGCTTATTTTTGAAAACCATGCATGCCAAGTTTTTGTGTAGTCTTTGCAGTGAATATGTGCGGTACGTACGTGTGCACTTGTACGCGTACGTGCGCTTCTTTATGTCATTTCTGTTTCTATAATTTCCGGTGGAGTTGTGTTGTACGTTCATCGTACTTCGTTAGCATAATATCATAATAGTAATTTCTTGATATTAGTAGGATTTCCTTGGGAAGCTCTTGAGGCGACATAATCCTTTAGCAGGCACCGTTCAGGGGGTACATGGTTTCTTGAGGAGCTTCTGAATCCATTCACTATTCTTGGCTTGAAAAAAATGATATCATTTTTTTTTTAATTAGGCACAAAAATTATTAAGTAGCTTTTTTGTCACAGAAAAGTAACTGTTTGCATACAACAGAAAAGAAATGAACGTTGTGAATCAAAATATAGTTTTTATTTCCAGACTATTTTATTATTTTAACCAGTAATAACCAGAATGTAGAGCAGTAATTTTATAACTAAGGTCGTGATTTTTTAATACTTGGCGTTCTTTTTTTACTCTTTCAAAGTATTTTCCTATAGATTTCACTTCTTTTTGAAAAACATGCTATTTACCAACGTTTCAATAATAGTGGATGTTTTCTCTAATCATGGACAATAATTTATGAGTAGATTTTTTTCCAGATAAAGTAACTTTTCACATATAACGAAAAAGAAATTAAAGTTTTCAACAGCTTTTTCTTACCCGGACAAAAATTGCTTAGTCGGGTTTTTTTTTAAAGTGAATTAGCTTTCTGCATATAATGAAAATGAATGAAGCTGTGAATCAAAACATAATTTTTTTTTAAAGTAATAACAAGATCGTAGGAAGGTTATTTTATAACTAAGGTCACGGTTTTTTAATACTTGACGTTGTTTTTTTTTTACTTTTTGGAAGTATTTTAAATGTTTACAATAATGTGTATAGCGATCTCACCCTCTTATTAATGTATAGATTTAAAAAAAAAAGTGAAGAATGACAGAGAGATAGAGTGCGCAGCACACGCTAAAGGTGATATTTTTATTTATTATATAAATATATATAAAAACGGAAGAGAAAAGATAGAACGTGCGCGACTTTGCGCGCTATCTCTCTTACTCAGCCACGCCCGATATACAGTCTTAGGCCATATTTTAGGAAGTTCTATTCAAGAGACCCAGCCTCTGGCCAATTTTTTTATAGGTTGTTTGGAACTATAGGAATATAGCTCTGAGTATTCGTAAAAATCGGAGTTGCATTTTAGCAATAAAAAATTATTGAAAATTTAAAAATCGATTTTTTTTAGTTATTTTTTTTTGGAACGCGTCCTATCAAAAAAAGTTTCGAATATACGTTGTTAATCATAACGTCCTCTATAAAAAAGTCCTATACAAAAATGAGCTCGCATTGTTAATTAAGCGGTTAATTGGAAATGAAAAAAAAAATTGTCAATTTAATTTTTGCAACCTCAATCGATTGTTTATCAACATATCGGTTTGAAGTTCATACATAATGTAGGGGAGCCGAACCCCAAGAGAATCGTGCAAGATTTATCGATCTGTGAGATATAGTTTAGCAATAATCTTCGATCATCGAAAAAACTTTGGCATTCAATAGAATTTCCTGACGAAGGCCCACAGCGTAGAAAAAAATCGAGGAACTTTGTGTCATCGTGCACAAGCTATATAAAGAAAAAAAATTGTTTTCATTGAAAATAAATACTGTTTTTTGACGATTTTCGATTTTTGCTTATAAACAAATAACAATTCTGACCAAAGTTACAAAGACATCCGGAAAATTCTTGGACCATCTAATGCATTTTTGAAAAACGAACAATTAAAAAAAAAGTTGCAATATCTTGATTACATCCCGAGATATGGATATTTTTACGTTTTCTCAATTTTCTATTGTTGTAATTAAGATTTTTGCAAATTCAAATTCGTTAGCCTTCCCTACGCTTCCGGCTACGGGATTCAATAAAATGCTGACCTTTAGGAGGAATTATGCCATCACAGTTATCAACGTATTCCGATCGACGACGCGCGGCATCGGCCGCTCGGCCGGGCGGCATGGCGGGAGTACCCCCTCTCGCTCCGCAGCCTCGCGCGAGCGGCTTAGTTAACAAATTTGATAACTTACTTAAAAATGGTCGTAGTACAATTTATTTTTTTTTTATTTTACGTGATTTTTTTTCGCGAACATGATGGTATCCTTAAAAATCATGTTCACCCCATAGCAGACCCATTATCATCGTTTTTACAAATTTTACATATAACCGTGCTTTAAAATCATTTTACTATGAATGGGAAAGGGTATCATAAATAAATCTATTCTCCGACACTGTTTCATTCATTACAATAAGTTTATTAGTGTGAAAGAAAAAAATTTAGGAAAGAAAAGTTCATTACAAAAACTCTCTTTTCACTCTTTTTTCGTTAGGCTCATACTCGTCGTCACTATCTACATTTGTTGGAGCCATTACTATGGGATAGTCAATTCCAATTTCATCGTCGATTGCCTCTTTGGCAATCCTCTTTGCCTCTTTGAAAATTTGGAAAATTCTTCCTCTTCCTCATCATCGCTTAAAATTATTTCGGCTTCGACAGCGGTCGCACAACTCATACCATTACATTTTTTGCACAGAATCGTGCATTTCAGTCCTAATTTCCGACACGTACAGTAGGATGTGCAGCCACTCTTATTGCACGAGCATGCTATAATTTCCAACTAGTTGGGCGGAATAGGATCCTTCCTACACGTTATCAGCTCTAACATGTTTCTACTTTTTTTCCACCCCCACTGCATCGGGTTCTTTGATCATTCACCTTGCCATTGACAATTTTGTAAAAACGTGCGAAGCGAATGTTCATTACAACCCTCAGCAGTTGGGGGAAGAGATCTTAAATTAAAGGTGCTCTTAAGGATGCCCTAGCGGTTCCGTGTAGTCAATTGACTGTATATAAAATTTTTTCCTTGAAAAACTACGAATTGACACTATTATGGTGCATAAAATATTTTTTTTTTTTATACATTCGTAATAAAACGACAGCAATCCTGATCAAAGAGATAATATTTTAAGCAATTACACATTTTTAATCACTCAATCGAGCTACTCGTCGTCAGCTGTTAATAGTCGACGAATTTTTCAAGCGAAATCTGGCAGCGCTGCGCACTCGCACTGTAAACATGAACCTTCTTAACTTCTTTTGATAGCGGAACAGTTTTCATTTATCAGTAAGCTTGTGTTCGAGATAACTTAAAATGTTGTGACCTTATTAAAAAAATTCATTTGTACCCCCAGGACCGCACATTTGGTGCCTTCGATAATATTTCTGTTTCAGCATGGCCTAATATAGGTTATATTACCGCTGCCACGAATGTGTAACGTTCCCAGCTCACTGTAACAATTTTTCAGCGCGAACCGATCGAACAACTGATCGAGTTTATTGAGGTTTTTCCAACTTCAACTCAAAATTTTGCAAGAATTAATTCGGTAACTCGTTTTTTTATGTTACGATATCAATCTTTGATGATTGATTTATAACTGAGAATGAAAACTTCACGGCTATGTAATAATTGCATATATGTAATATACGATCGGAATAAAATCCGAAGAGTTACGTCATAAGACACCGGGTTAAAGTTACAAATTTTGGAATTTAATTTCTCACTTGAATTATCGGTAAAGTGTTCCCAATTTTTTTCTTAAGGAAATTGTGAGTTCAATCGACAATATGTATCAAATCTGATATCTTGTCTAATACTCGACCTTTCGCTACGACGTCCTTAAGGCTCGATTTTGTGAAACACAAGTATCGGAATTCGTCATAACCCATATTATCTCCATTACGTGCACCATATATGGCTATATTTCGTCCAGCTGCTTGGATAGAGCTTTTCAAAGATGTCGCATCATTAAAAAGCTCAGCTTCTTTCTGGAGGCTCTTACGGTCACTCTTCAAAAGTTTTATTAATTTCGCTTTTCCCTGCTTGTACAACGAAGACGTTGTATCGCAGCCTGTGAAAGCGTGAATAAATTCGATGAGATGTTGAATGCCAGGATATTGAAAGCTACTCGTGGAATACAATTTTCCTTCGACACTTTGACGGCTAGGTTTGAGCAAATAAATATGCGAAATTCATTATTCCTTTCAGTTACTTTTGCTCAGGAATGGAAATTGAAAATGACCATTAATTTCTTCGAAATTATATTTTAAGTGTATTACTAACTTATTGTAGTGAATGAAACAGTGTCGGAGAAAAGATTTATTTATGATACCCTTTCCCATTCATAGTAAAATGATTTTAAAGCACGATTATATGTAAAATTTGTAAAAACGATGGTCATGGGTCTGCTATGGGGTGAACATGCTTTTTAAGGATACCATCGTATTCACGAGAAAAATTCACGTAAAATTTAAAAAAAAAAAATTGTTCTACGACCATTTTTAAGTAAGTTATCAAATTTGTTAACTAAGCTGCTCGCGCGAGGCTGCGGAGCGAGAGGGGGTACTCTCACCACGCCGCGTGCTCTGCCGCGTGCCGTCGATCGGAATACGTTGATAACTGTGATGGCATAATAATTCCTCCTAAAGGTCAGTATTTTATTGAATCCCGTAGCCGGAAGCGTAGGGAAGGCTAGCGAATTTGAATTTTGCAAAAATTTTAATTACAACAATATAAAATTGAAAAAACGTAAAAATATCCATATCTCAGGCTGTAAACAAGTTATTGCAACTTTTTTTTTAATTGTTCGTTTTTCAAAAACGCATTAGATGGTTCAAGAATGTTTTGGATATCTTTGTAACTCTGGTCAGAATTGTTATTTGTTTATAAACAAACATCGAAAATCGTCAAAAAACAGTATTTATTTTCAACGAAAACAATTTTTTTTCCATATCACTTGTGCACGATGACACAAAGCTCCTCGATTTTTTTCTACGCTGTGGGTCTTCTTCGGGAAATTCTATTGAATGCCAAAGTTTTTTCGATGATCGCAGATTATTGCTAAACTCTATCTTGCAGATCGATAAATCTTGCACGATTCTCTTGGGATTCGGCTCCTCTACGTCATGTATGAACTTCAAACCGATATGTTGATAAACATGTAATCGATTGCGATTGTATAAATTAAATTGACAATTTGTTTCATTTCCAATTAACTGCTTAATGAACAATGCCAGCTGATTTTTGTATAGGACCTTTTTTATAGAAGATGAACAACTTTTATAAGAAACTTTTTTCGATAGGATGCGTTTGAAAAAAAATAATTAAAAAAATCGATTTTTCAATTTTCAGTAATTTTTTCTTGTTAAAATGCTACTCGGATTTTTACGAAAACTCAGGGCTATATTCCTATAGGTCCAAACAACCTATAAAAAAATTGGGCAGAGGCTGGGTCTCTTGAATAGGACTTTTGTTAAGGTGACTGGACTAATGTATGTATTTGCTTTTTTTTATGAAAATATATATGGGGCATTCCACGCCAAATCGACCTACATCAGATCCTTCCATTCGTTGATTTGGCTGAAAACTTTATGTGTTGTATGACTCATTGAAAGAAGTTCTATTGATTTTTATCAGATTTTTTCGTACATCCACTGGTGAGATATGATTTTTCGTCAAAATTCGATGTTTTTTTCTTCAAATGACTGTGACTGAAAAATTGACAACATAGATTTTTTTTTTAGACAAGTTGGTTTTCACCGTATTGTTAGAAAAAAATACAAAAGATTGAATCATATTTGTATTCGATATTTTTTCTCAATTTAAAGCAATTTCAAGCAAAAAAAACATTGGTTTTAAGATGATTACTCTTTTTAAATATTTTCAAATAATTCACAAAAAAACTTTGATCAATTGTATGATTTTTGAGGCCAGTCTCATCGTGAGCAGATTTTTCCTTATATTTTTCTTCTTACTTTGACAAAAAAATTTATTTTATTTTTCAGTCAATTTGGACCAAATCGAACTATTTTTTTGATATTTTATTTAACACCAACATTTCTAATATAAAAAGGCATATTTGGTACGAACTGACTAAAAAAAAATCAAAATTTTCTTAAAACTAAGGAAATGAATATGAAAAATATCTCTCCACGATGGGACTGGTCTCAAAAATCATTTAATTGGTCAAGGTTTTTTTTTGTGAAATTATTGAAATAAATCAAAAGTGTCTAACAACTTAAATTTAATGAGTTCTTGCTTAAACATTGAAAAAAATACAGGGGACGATTTTTAATCTTTACTTCGCAATTTTTCCTAAGAGTCTGATCAAAACCTATATTTCAAAAAAAAAGTTGATTTTGATGCAAATTGACTGGAAAAAAATGAATTTTTTTCGAAATGAGAAAAAAAGTATAATGAAAAATTTGCCCACGATGAAACTAGTCTTAAAAATCATTTAATTGGTCAAATTTTTTTTGTGAATTATTTGCAAAAAGATAAAAAGGATAAACATTTTAAACCCAATGTTTTTTTGCTTCAAATTGCTTTAAATTGGGGAAAAATACGGAATACAAATGTTAATCATTCATTCATATTTTTTTTGTAACGGTATGTTGGAAAACCAACCTTTTTAATAAAAAGTTCGATTTGGTCTATTTTTGAGAGCTACAGCCATTTAAAGAAAAAAAATATAATTTTGATAAAAAATCATATCTCATAAGTGTATAGACAAAACAATCTGAAAAAAAATAAAGAGAGCTTTCAATGGGTCATACAACATATAAAATTTTCAATCAAATCAAAGAATAGAGGGGTCTAACGTGGGTCGATTCGGCGTGGAATGCCCCATATATATATGAGGCATTCCATGCCAAATCGGTCTCTTTTGAAATTCGCATTTTTTATTGTTTTTTTTCTCTAATGGAGGCCATTGATAGGAACTCGTTTGATTTTTTCAAATTTTTATCTTAACAAGTTTATCGGAAATGAATTTTTGAACAATTTTCCGATTTTTTTTTTCAAATATCAATAACTCTCTCCAATATGCAGTAAACTGAATGAATGAAGAGTCAAATTTTTAGTTTTAAAACGAACTTTCATATGAGAATATGTAGGAATTTATCAAAATATTACATACAACAATTTTTCAAATTCTAAGCGTAAAATGTTTTTTTCTATAGTGTTAGCCCCCTTCGATTTTGTTCTTGAATTTTTGTCAAAAACTATAATCTTTTTAATGACTTTTAAGCCTAGTTTCATGATGGAGAAATCGTTCGTTGTATTTTTTATAATTGAATTGTGGATTTTTTTACTATTAATCGTGCACAAATCTCTGAAAAATTATACAAACCAAATGGATAAGGGGCTCAAATTTATCGTTTTGACAGGTGCTTTTATTTATAAATATATCAATAATGATTTCAAGATTACATAAAACAATTTTTTTAATTATAAGCAAGAAATGTTTTTTCCCGCAGTATTAGTCCCTTTTGATTTTGCTGTTAAATTTTTATAGGAAACTATTATTCATTTAATGCATTTTAAGATTAGTATAAGTGTAGGGAAATATTAGTCTAATCAACAACAAAAATCTTTAATAAAATTATCAACTCGAAAAATAGAATTAGCTATTTTCTCACGTTCGTACTTCGCTTAAAATTCATTAAATTAATCATGATTCCGTAAAAATATTAAAGAAACAAATTAATTAGTACAAACGCTATGAAAAAAGTTATTTTATCGTAGAATTGGAAAAACTAGGTGATGTAAACATCCAATAATTTTTCATATTTTTAAACAAAAGTACATTTCAGAACAAAAATTAGAACTTCCTAGACGATTCGCTTTGTTCGATTCTTCAGGGAGTTACAGATAATTGATTGTAAAAAAATCTATGTTTTAATTATAAAAATATGCAACGGACGATTTCTCCACGATCACACCAAGCTTCAAGTAATAATAGTTTTTTATAAAAAATTAACAGCATAATCGAAGGCGGCTAACTATGTGGAAAAAACATTTCATGCTTAGAATTGAAAAAAGTGATTCATGTAATGTTTTGACTACGGCAATGAATAAGGGTGCCCTTGAATATCAGCAACCTTTAATTCATAAGACTTTTGGCCAATCCCTCAAGGGAATCTCTGCGAGACTCTTGGTCAATCCCTTAAAAAAGTCTCGGTGAGACTCTTGGTCAATCTCTTGAAAATATCTCGGTGAGACTCTCAAACCTTGGGATCAAACCTTTAAAAATGTCTCGACAAAACTCTTGGTCAATCTCTTAACGCAATCTCGGTAACACACTTAGTCAATCCCTCAAAAATGTCTCACCGGGACTCCTAGTCAATCCCTTAAAAATGTCTCGCTGAGACTCTTGGTCAATCCCTTAAAAAAATCTCGACGAGACTCCAGGTCAATTCGTTCAAAAAGTCTAGGAGAGACTCTTGGTCAATCCCTTGAAAAGAACTCGACAAGACTCATGATCCCTTAAAAAACTTCCATCGACATCCTTGGTCAATTTCTTAAAAAACTCCCGTCGGGACTCGTGGTCAATGCCTTAATGAAGTCTCGGTGAGACTCTTAGTCAATCCATTAAAAAAAAAGTCTCGGCGAGACTCTGGATAAATCTCTTAAAAAAGTCGTGGCGAGACCCTTAATCAATCCCTTAAAGAAGTTTCGGTGAGACTCTTAGTCAATCCCTTGAAAAACTCTCGTCGAGATTCTTGTTCAATCGTTTGAGGAAATCTCGACGAGACTCGTGGTCAATCCCTTAAAGAAGTCTTGGTGAGACTCTTAGTCAATCCCTAAGAAAAGTTCCGTCGTGACCTCTGGTAAACCCGTTAAAAAATTCCGTCCAAACTTTTGGTCAATCCCTATAAAATATCTCGGCGAAAGTCATGAACAATCCCTTGAAAAACTCTCGTCGAAAGTCTTGGTCAATCCCTTGAGGAAATCTCGACGAGACTCGTGGTGAATCCCTTAAAGAAGTCTTGGTGAGACCCTTAGTCACACTTGAAACTTTCGTCAAGACCCCTGGTCAACCCCTTTAACAATCCCGTCCTGACTCTTAGCCAATCCCTTAAAAAAGTCGCAGCGAGATTCTTGTTCAATCCCTTAAGGAAATCTCGACGAGATTCGTGGTCAATCCCTTAAAGAAGTCTCGGTGAGACTCTTAGTCAATCCCTTAAAAAACTTCCGTCGTGACCCCTGGTCAACCCCTCAAAAAACTCCCAACGAGACTCTTGGTCAATCCCTTTAAAATATCTCGGAGAGAGTCATGATCAAACCCTTGAAAAACTCTCGTCGAGACACTTGGTCAATCTCTCAAGGAAATCTCGACGAGACTCGTGGTCGATCTCTTAAAGAAGTCACGATGAGACTCTTAGTCAATCCCTTAAAAAAACTTCCGTCGAGATCCCTGGTCAATCCCTTAAGAAATCCCGTCCAGACTCTTGGCCAATCCCTTAAAAAAGTCTCGGCGAGACTCTGGATAAATCTCTTTAAAAAGTCGCGGCGAGATTCTTGATCAATCCCGTAAAGTCATCTCGGTGAGACTCTTTGTCAATCTTGAAAAACTCTCGTGTTGACTCTTGTTCAACCCCTTAACGAAATCTCGACGAGACCCGTGGTCCATCCCTTAAAGAAGTCTCGGTGAAACTCTTAGTCAACCCCTTAAAAAATCCTGTCCAGGCTCTTGGCCAATCCCTTGAAAGAGTCTCGACGAGATTCTTGGTCGATCTGTTGAAAAAAGTCCCGGCGAGAATCTGGATGAATCTCTTAAAAAAGTCGCGGCGAGATTCTTGATCAATCCCTTAAAGGAGTCTCGGTGAGACTCTCACTCAATCACTTAAAAATATCTCGGCGAGAGTCATGATCAATCGTTTGAAAAACTCTCGTCGAGACTCTTGGTCAATCCCTTAAGGAAATCTCGACGAAACTCGTGATCAGTCCCTTAAAGAAGTTTCGGTGAGACTCTTAGTCAATCCCTTACAAACTTCCATCGAGATCCTTGGTCAACCCCTTAAAAAATCTCGTCCAATCTCTTGGCCAATCCCTTAAAGAAGTGTCGGTGAGACTCTTAGTCAATTCCTTAAAAAATTTCCGTCGAGAACCCTGGTTAAACCCGTAAAAAATCCGTCCAGACTCTTGGCCAATCCCTTAAAAAAGTCTCGGTGAGACTCTTAGTCAACCCCTTAAAAAATCCCGTCCCGACTCTTGGCCAATCCCTTAAAAAAATCCCGTCCAGACTATTGGCCAATCCCTTAAAAAAGTCTCAGTGAGACTCTTAGTCAACCCCTTAAAAAATCCCGTCCAGACTCTTGGCCAATCTTTTAAAAAAGTCTCGGAGAAATTCTTGGTCGATCCGTTCAAAAAAATCTCTGCGAGACTCCGGATAAATCTCTTGAAAAAGTCGCGGCGAGATTCTTGATCAATCCCTTAAAGAAGTCTAGGTGAGACTCTGAGTCAATCCCTTAAAAAACTTCCGTCGAGACCCCTGGCCAACCCCTTAAAAAATCCCATCCCGACCCTTGGCCAATCCCTTAAAAAAGTCCCGGCGAGATTCTTGGTCAATCTGTTAAAAAAAGTCTCGGCGAGACTGGATAAATATAATTTTTCATTAATTAAATCCAATTCTATTTTTTTATATTACACATATTACACATATATTTAGAATTTGGGAATTGCATTTTTCACAATTATATAACATGAAATTATCATGATGAAATCTTCAATAAATATGAATAAAATAGATAACAAATAAAATGGAAAAATTAAATAGAGTGCAAGCGGTAGAGGGAGAGAGATAGCACGAGGCGCTGACGCGGTAGAAGGAGAGTGATAGCACGAGGCGCCGACTCGGTAGAGGGAGAGAGACGCACGATAGTCTGTCTCTCTCGCTCAGTGGCGCGCGGAGAGTGAGGGTACGCCGCGTTCAGTGGAGCGGGTGTCGTCACAGTCAGAAAATATCCACCAGTCTCGCAAAGAACGTATGTCCAAACGTAAACAAGCGCGGCTTACGCCCTTCTGACTCCAAGAAACTCCGAGAAACAGAATTTCCCAAAACGGTCGACCAAAATCTCAAATGTTAGATTTCTCTGGATTGGCTGAACGGATTTTTATCAACCAAGGACCATTCGAAAGATAAAAAATCGTAGAAAATTCAAATCTAATATGAGATTTTTCCGTCAACCCGTTTCTCCGTTAGAACGATTTGAAGTTTCTGTGACGTCATAAAACGCCTATTTTACTGTTTATAAGAGTGCGGCAGGGCTCGCGCTACGCTTTTTTTTTAATACTTGGTATCGAGTCGCTGCCGCGTCTCTTGATATTCGGCGTTCTTTTTAATACTTTGTATGTTTTTACATTGAGTTAAGGTAGTAGTCTGGTAAAGTGCACGTTTTTTTAATGCTTTTTTCGGGAAATTTTTTTTAGAGGAAAATAAAATTCAATCGGTTTGATTTTTTTATATATTGTTACTAGTATCTAAAAGTGTAAAATTTTTTTTTTTTTAATTTTTTGTTATAGTTATTGAATACTGAAGTGAGCGTCTCAAAAAAAAGTAGGTGGCTGGCCCCGGTGATTTCGCCGCTTGAGGACATCTGAAACAAAAAAATCAAAAAGATTATTGTTGTGTAAGCTTGTCATTCTGGTTCGAACTAGGATTAAACAATTTTGTTGGAATATAACAAAATGGCGGACTTCGAAAAAAAAGTTACTTTTTTTTAGTGGAAATCGGGCTATAAAATGGAAAGTTAGGAACGAAAGAAGAAGATCCTAGTCCCTGCGAGAGCCATTGATGTGTAGAGTAACATATCCAAATTTCAGCCCAATCGGTTTAATAGAAAATTTTTTATTACCTGGGCCGGCCTAAAAAACGTTATTTCGAGAAAAACGCGTTTAAAGTTTTAATAACATATTTTTTATCGAAAAATCATACACTAATCGTCTATCCCTGGTGCGTATAGTAAACCTTCAAACGAACGCACACTGACTGCTTGTTTTGAATTTCGATGTAAGGGCTCCAAAATAAATGTGTGTGAATAAACAGGTCAAACTTTTAGTAAACACAAAGGCATCGGTTTGTCGAAGGTAACGTGGCATGCGGCTCAGCGCGCGCAACTACGAGGCGCTCACGTATAGGTGCTATAACTTCGTCAATATTTCGAATTTCGGTCCAAAATTTTTACAGTATATTCTTAATATATAGTACTTTTGAAATATGTAAAAAAAAAGTCGATTTTTCTAAGCCAAGTTACCAGACTACTACCTTAAAATATAGCAGCAACCATTGTTAAATTATGTCGCGAGTTATATTCCAGCTTTCATAGATCGACCGGAGAATCAATTTTTGAACGTGACTGTTGTGATATTCCTACGTTAATTGGAAGATTGGAATGTATTTCAACATTTCTTAAAGATTTAATAAATCTTAAAATTCTCCACGTACTTGACCATATGTATGTTTCAGTAGCTCTTAATTTGTTTACTATCCTTTTGTCAAGTACCAAATTGAGCTTTTGCAAAAATTAAATTCTCTCCTTTTTGTGGGATTTAAAATTATTCGGTAATTTTGGGATGGAGGAGGATCTCATAACTTTTTGTGAGGAGCGAAGTAAGTGATACAATTATTATGAATTTGCTAAACACTCTAGCTAGCAAGACTTTTGTCTCAATGGGTTAATGCAAATTCATTGTTATTTTGGAGGATTTGTCTACTGTTCATAAAATATTTAGATTATTTCGTTTAAGAGGGGGAAATACCTTTAAACAAGTTAAAATGAATTAATTTTTATGATATTTTATAAAGTAAACGGTTCATTTAATGTTTTTCACATGTTGTGTATGAGAGTGATTGCGAGTCTTGCTTACTACAACATTTTTTTTTTTTTACAATTTTTTTCTGTTTTTCCGGAATGTTAATGACGCGAGTTCAAAAATATCGTAGCTTCCAGCCTTTGTTGTGCTGATCTGACAGAAACCAACTTGTTTTTTTATTCTTGTTAACATTCGTACATTGTTAATAATCCTCAAAAAGTAAAAAAGAAAGATTAATATTTTCATCAATTGCACGCTTTGAAAAACTTTGATTTTCATTTAAAAATGTTCGCTATACTGCAATAAAAAAATACTTTTTCACATTGATTTTTGCAAACTCATAGGTCCATATAGGATGAAACATTGTTATAGATGTATGAGCAAAATTTCACATCATCCTCGTAGCGTCATCGACGTGACCCTCGTTGTCGAGCGTTACCGCTGGATCGCGTTGTTCCCGAAAATAATAGTCCCGACACCCGTAATCGCGCGCCATCCTCGTAGCATCGTCGACGTGGCCCTCGTCGTCCAACGTCACCGCTGGATCGCGTTCTTCTCGTAGATAATCGTTATCACCCTCAATGTCATCGTAGCATCATCGGCGTGACCCTCGTCGTCGAGCGTCACTGCTGGATCGCGTTGTTGCCGTAGAAAATAGTTCCAACACTCGTAATCGCGCGCCATCCTCGTAGCGTCATCGACATGACCCTTGTGGTCGAGCATCACCGCTGGATCGTGTTGTTCTCGTAGACAACCATTATCACCCTTAAGGTCATCGTAGCGTCATCGACGTGATCCTCGTCGTCGAACGTCACCGCTGGATCGCGTTGTTCCCGTAGATAATCGTCCCGACACTGGTAATCGCGCGCCATCCTCGTTGCATATTCGACGTGACCCTCGCCGTCGAACAACACCGCTGGATTGCGTTGTTCTCGTACTCAATCGTTCGGATCCTCGTCATCGTCGCAGCGTCGTTGTAATTGCGTGCCATTCTCATAGTTTTCGACATGACCTTCGTCGTCGTGGGTCATCGTCGTTGCATAACGTCGTTATTGTACATAACCGCCGTTCTCGTTGTAGCATAAGTACCTTCATACGCAATCCGCATGTCGTCGTTCGTGTAACCTTCGCTTCATGCATCATCGCCGTAATCGTTGTAACGTCGAAGCGTCATTGTTACGCACTATCATCGTAGAATTTTCTTCTCCGTGCATTATCATCACCGTCGTTAAATTTCAATATATAAAAATTAATAATAATAATAATAATAATAATAACAATAATAATAATCATTACAATTATTTATTATAATTAAAAATTATAATAATTATTAAGTTCGTTGTTTATTTCTTTAAAATTTATTTATTTAATTTATTGTTTAAATGGTCGTAATGAAATAAAATTATTCAGTACAAATAACTATAGTATTAATTATTCCATTCTATATAAGTATTATTATTAAAGAATATAACTAATAATAAAAATGAAATATCATATTGCAAATAATCATCAATTTTATTTTCAGGAATTTATTTATTTATCCACGCTTTACCCCCTGCTTTAATAGTAATTATATAATAAAATAATTACTTTGACAAAAATTTTATTATATTATTACATATCAATTAGGTTTGGGGGAGCAGGATACGTTAAATGCATTTTTTGTGTTTCATTACACTTGTTCTGAATGCCACAAATCTATTCATTATTGCTCACACTCGATTCACACACACACACGCACACACATGCGCATCGTGTTATGACGATGTCAGCTGCTTCCTTATCTAACGGACTGCAAATTCAGACTCCTCTCGGCTTCAGTGCCCATATAAAAAAAAATATATATATATAAACATATTAAATACACTTACAGCATTACCAACTTTATAGGTCAATGTGACTCTTTCGTAAAAAAGCTAAGTTCAGGGATCGCAAAAATTCGGTGACCAACAAGCTGATACATCCGCGAACGTCATTTAAATAAATGATATCTCTGAACTGCATGTAGGTACGGCATTGATTTTTTTCTTTAAAAGAGAAAAAGAAATAAAAAATAACTTCCAGTTTTATGTTCATCAAGACGGAACATTTCTATGTAAAATACTAATTTCAAGATTGAAAAGTGGGGTTGGATCACGGTCCTTGCTGTATAGAGATTGCGGTAGCTGTCATGTATTTGTTTTCGAATTTCGAAAATGTACTTGTCTCTATTCGCTATCGCGAATCTTTAATTTCTTTCACACTATCACTTATTTGAATATATAGTGGATAGAGGGAGAAAGCGCACATGGAGGGGGCCGCTGAGTTCGGAAAGTAGACATATATATGGGGCATTCCACGTCAAATCGGCCACGTTTCACATAGGCATTTTTTTTGTGTTGATTTTTTTTTCTTTCAGCGCTTATTGATTGCAACTCACCTGTTTTTTTATTTTTTATTTTTATCTCGGCACGTTTGTCGGAAACGAATATTTGAAAAAATTTCCGATTTTTTTTTTCAAATATCAATAACTCAAGCAAACTGAATGAATGAGCAGGTCACAATTTCCGTTTTGAAATGCACTTTCGTTTAAAAATATGCAATTTAAAAAAAAAATATTACATAAATCATTTTTTTGAATTCTAAGCAAGAAATTTTTCTTTCCACAGTGTTAGCCCCCTTTGTTTTTGCTGTTAAATTTTTACCTAGCCAAAAACAGCATAAATGCTCTGAAAAAAGCTGAGACAAGTACATTTACGCCCCCCCCCCCAAATAGTCGTTCCAGTTAAGGGGGAAGACCCTCCAGACAACAGGTTTTTCAATAATTTTTTACAAAAAACTGAGAGTATTTATTACATTGAATGAAATTACATATTGACATTGATGTTCAAATGTATACACACAAATTTTTTTATAAGAACAAAAAACAACACGGCGGCGCTACAGCTGCTCAAGCTTGGCTCCTTTAATTTGCGCTGTGGAATGCCCAGCCCTTTGTAGTCAACTGAAATCAACCAATCCAAAGTTTTTCATTAAAATAAGTTATTTCACTTTGTATGTAATTATGTTTAACGAAAAAAAATGAAAATTTAAACACAAAAAGAAAAAAATACACTTTTTTATAAACAAATTGTTAAAAACAATATTTTTAATAATAATTAATACAAACTTTTAGGTATATCCAAAAGCCAATACGTTAAAGAATATCTGTGCAAAACTTCAAGTTGATTGCTTAATTACTTTCTACGTCATATTCGGCAGCGTGGAAAAAAACATGTTTTGAAAAAAACGTGATTAAAGTTTTCGTTCTTGTAAAGTAGAGATAAAAGCAATTTATAGTTACCCAACCTTAATCTGCGATACTAGGACCATAAAGCAAGCCTTCTACTTCGAAAACATTATTCGTTACGAATGCATTCTTTTCTTTCTGTGCAGTTCTGGCTTCTTTTGTCGAATTTAACGAACGCCGCTCTTGCCTCGTCACTCGATTGCTACCGTACGAGTCTGCGAAAATCTTACATTCCACGCCTATTGTTAAATCCGGGTCACTCATGACTTTGAGTACGAATGAGTAGCCATCATTAAATATTCCTGCAGTTAAAAATGCTGCGATTTCAATGATTCTTACGCCACAATGCAAGTACTTGGGAGCTAAACGCCATACAGTTGAATTGAAAGACTCGTTCGCGTTTTGGGTAAAACCGCCAACGCAACGTTCGAGCAAATCATCCCGTAACAAATCTTCATAAATTGGCAGTATGTTTTTTTGTACGTCTTCGTGCAGTGGAGCTGGATGTTCATAAGGGATATTTTTGGCTTGTGCAGCGTTGTATTTACACCACGAGTTGGCGCCAGTGGGACAGAATTAATGTTGCGGCTTTCTATCAATCGAGATCAAGTGATAATACGTGGCCATAATCTCTTTTTTCATATCATCTTTCGACTGCGCATTTCTTCGTATAGCAAGACCATAGTATTTTGTTAATTTTTTAATCAAAGCATCGGTTAGTTTGCCTTTTCCCCCGAGCTTTGCGTTTTTTTTTTTTTAATTTCGAAGGCGGCTTCCCATACGCTTTTCTACGTGACCTACGCACTCACTTTTTTTAACTTCAACATCTTCGTATGGATTAGCATCTAATACAGCTTTGAATGTTTTTGTGTTGCCATCTCCAACATAATTAATGTAGCCTACTCCATACTTTTCTTCTGAACGGCTAAACATCTCAAGAATCGCATCGACTTCCATCTTGCTTGCAGAGCCTTTATGATTCATGGTACAACTCTCTTCGTGATCAGCGCCTTCTGGATTGTCGGGGTTATTTTGAAAGTATGTACATGTTTGGCAGTAGCTGTTTTTCACAACTAAATCAATTACTTTTCCCGAATAATAGGCTATTAGCGTAGTTACGCCGTACAAATACGAGAAGCCGCGCTTCTTCCAAGATCCATCACTGCTAACAGTGAAATTTAGTAAAGATTTTTCTTTCGCCTCAGTTTCTCTTTTCTCGTCTTCAATTGCATTTTTACATATGATATCAAACAATTTCTTGACGGAAGTATGTACGTGTTCGATAATGCATTCATAAGCATGTTTACTTAGTCCATTGCCTAAATTCATTACGCCACAAAAAATATTTATACCTTCTCGAGCGACACCAAGTAAACGCATTGCGAAAACAATAAGTCTGTTTATTTCATAAGCACAATGAATAAACGGGCTTGATGGAATAAGTAAAGTACCACATCTGCAAGTAACAGAAATTTTGAAGCCGAGTCCTTTGTCACCTGATTGTCCAAACGATACTTTCTGTTTGCACGGTTTGCACACTAATAGATCGGCAAGAGCAGAAAATACACTAACAAACTCAATGATTATATAGGAAAACATTTGACGTCCAGCGATGACTTCAATTTTTTTGCAGACACCCTAGCTTTTTCGTTGGACTCTTCGTCAACTTCCATGTTTGGTACACTGGAAAATTGATTTCCTTCAAATTTCTTACGGCGAGGATAGTTTGGACGATAATTTGGATAATTTTTATCAACTTTACGACTCATTTTATCAAGTAATTATTCAAAACGCGATTGAAAACAACAACACGAGGCACTGGACTGTATATTAACAACGAGCCGTTTCTCAGCTGACTGTTTGGGTGCAAACAAAAACGACAGCTGCACAATTCGAATAATCGTCCGAAGTACCCCTATTTTCCAAAAAGTAAAGAACAAAACTTATTTGGGTAAGAAATAAAAGGTGTAGGCCGTAAAGAGCACGCGCTTGCTTACGTAAAGAGCACGGAATTGCTTTCAGTAATTCCGACGCTCATCACTTCACTGACTTTCTAGGGACTTTTTACACTTTCTATTGAGCTCAAAACATTGAAAATATATTCTTTAGGTTGTAAATGAACTTTTAAAGTAAAAAAAATGCAAAAATTGAAAGTTCTGGAGGGTCTTCCCCCCTTAATCCTCCCCACCACAAAGTGCCAAAATACCGATTCCCATAAAAATTTACAAAAACCCGTCTAAGTCGTTCATGCAAAAATCTCTCTGCACAAAAATCCTTTCTAAAAACCAACTCATCATACCAAGTTTTATGGGTAACCGCGCTCATTATCTTATCAAATTAAGTCAAATTGTACAGAGGTGATAATTTCATTCTCGTAAATGTTGTGAGTTCACAAAAAATTGATAAATAGAGATCTACTAAAGTATATATGGCCAAGTACGTGGGATTTTATTATGTTTATAAAATCTCTAATTATGTTCATATGCCATTTCTGTAATTAATGTTTATTGCAATGAATTATTATCCTATGACTTGGAACTACAAGGGCTTTCAAAAAAATAAATACAGAATTGCATTAACCTACGTGAGCTTGAACGCTACCACACTCTCATTTGTAGTATTTATAGTATAGTTTTATTGGTAACAAATTGATAAAAGTTTACTATCGTACGTAGAGCGGATACGAACAGAGTACTTGTCCGGCCCGAAAATTTTTCATAAAATTTGTCACATAAGTCAACATTAATCTACCATATATTTTGGCCTTAACTAGTAAAACAAGCACAGCTAATTTGGAATCACAATATGCGGATTGTTTTGTATCCCAAATTATTCTCCTTTCCTTTAAGGGAGCTTTCCAGTGTGAAATTTTCAAAAAATCGATTTTTTTTTTGCTTTATCGAATAGTATACACTCTTCCGAATATTCCCTGAAATTTTCATGCCGAAATTCAGATTATTTCGGTTACTGTACAGCATTTCTTGGAAGAAGGCAACGGAGCGCTACAGCTGCCGCGTCGGCCGTCTGCCCGTGCGACCGTTATTTCTATTGTCTCGTTCCTACCTGCTCGTGTACCTTCCAACGTGAGTCCGGTTCGTCTTTCAGTTCGGTTTCGACATTCAAAATGGATAGATCTACGAAAGAGAAATGTGCGTGGCAGGATAGAAAAGGCTCGAGAAGCGGACATCCGCGAAATGAACGAAAAAGATCCGCGGGTTTCAAGGGAACAAATCGACACGATATCGAAACGGATCTAACGTTTGCGAGCACTTCGGCAGCAAAAATCTTGAAAATGAGTCCAGAGTTTGAAGTCCGAATCGATCAAACGTTTAGCTATGTGATTTTGGAGTTCTTTTTGGTTTTCGGCGCTCTTCAGGAACTGTTGAAGTGCAAAAAGTGTAATAGCGACGTGAAGTTTTTTAAAAAATCGATTCGCGGATTGGGCTTTAAAATTTGTGTTCAGTGTTCGTGTCCAGATCCGGCCGAGATAGATTCTTGTCCTTTGATAAAAAATGCTTATGAAATCAATCGTCGTTTCTGCTTTGTCATGCGATTGGTCGGCATCGGCATAAATGGCATTAGAAATTACTATTCTGCGGCAAGCAGATAGTAGAAATCGCTACGCAGTGTGCTGTGTGCACCTTCAATGAAGGTTACGACCCAATTTTAAAAATTTTGGAGACGATGGGATGCACGATAGGGCCGAGCGCCGCAGATTTCGCCGCTAAGTACAAGAATGCGCGCATCACCCAAGCAAACCGCCGGGCGTCCCTGGATAGCAAAGAGGCGAGGACAGCTCGTCGGACTGAACAATCCATTGAGCACGATCTTTTCGAAGAAGCAGAAGGGATATTGTATGGACCTGGCATCGCTGATTGACCGTAAGTAAACGATTTACCTAAAATTTCCTCACTTGAAACTTTGAACGCGTTTTTCTCGAAACAGCATTTTTCAAAACGGTGTCCAACTTGGAGGGCAGAGTTTTAAAGCTATCGAGTTGAATTTTTTACACAATATTCTTAACGTCATTGTTTATCGTACTATGGAAGCTTTTTTTTTTTTTTTGACATCTTCCTATTTTTTTGTAAAAAAAAATGCCAAAAAAAAATGCTAAAATCGATACTTTTTGTTCAAACCGGCGCCATTTTTGCAAAAAAAAAAAAAAAGCCTCCATAGCACGAAAGCCAATTATATACCGATCAATAATCTTTTTGTGTTTTTTGTTTCAGATCAAAATTGTGACCCCCAACGTGGACACCACATCCAAGTGCATTTTCTGCAACAATTGTTTCATCATTTTTATAGATATTAATTAATAAATAAATCGATTTTTAAAAAATTGTTTTGTATTCTCCAATACCCAATTAATATACAAAAAAAACCAGACCGATTAGATTATTTTTTCTTTAAAAAAAGAAATCGCGAAAAACAGCGATTTTTCGGGCTGTCACACTGGAAAGCTCCCTTAACCAATTGTTATCGATGAATTGATGCTCGTGTGGATCATATCTCATGTTATTACATGGCACGTTTATTCCGGTTTTGTAACATCCGGGGGGAAAACTGGAGTTACATAGCGTCTAAACGGTACTGTACACCGGGAATAAGTAATCCGGTACCATTTACACGCACTTTTACACCGGTTTTTACTACAACAGGTTTTACAAAACGGAATAAGCCTGCCATGTAAGAACGGTCATCAATTGATCCAAGGCGGGTAAGATTCGAATCTGCATCAGGAGATTCGAATGTTCGGAGTGGTTGAAAAATTTGCCGTGAACAAAAAAGTATATTTTTAGCTGACTAGTCGAAAAATTTTCGTGCCGGACAAGTACTCTGTGCATATCCGCTCTACGTACGATAGTAAACTTTTATCAATTTGTTACCAATAAAACTATACTATAAATACCACAAATGAGAGTGTGGTAGCGTTCAAGCTCACGCAGGCTAATGCAATTCTGTATTTATTATTTTAAAGTCATGTGTTGCATTTCAGCGGCAGCGACTTATAAGAAAATCAATTCTTCTCCAAATTTCAGGATACCCTTGTATCATGCACAACATTTGACGTCGATTCATTCAGAATGAAATTCTGTTCGCAGTCGTCATAAAATTACACTAACATGAGACTCAGGCAGTTATGAAATTTCTCAAGATGCGTCACAGTACAACATTGCCAGCAATGAAGCGTGCCATATTATTGAAAACTTATATTGCCAGAAATGAAAGTGATCATACTTCGAAAATCTACTATTTATTGGTAGAAGATTTAAGTAACCACTGGTAAATGGTCAAACGATCAATACAGACTATGAATGCACCGTCATATTTGAATCCAAAGTTTTAACATCACGCAAATTCCATACAAAATAATCTAGATTCGTTCGTTTCATTTTAACGTTCTTAGCCTCTAACCATCAAGATAGCCCTTTGTGTTTTGAAATGGAGAATTAAAAACGTTATGTGGGAATTAATCATAAGAAAATTAAAATTAATTAAGAGGAAACCGACAATGAAAAAGTGCGTAATTATGACCCTTCAATTTTGAGAGAGACCCCTGATTTTTACTTGAATTAGCAATTTTAATAAAATTTATGGGCCGGACAAGTACTCTTAACATGCATTTAAACATAATTTTATAACATTTATAATTTATAATATTTATAATTTAACAATTTTGTTAAGTATTCTTAGTACGTCGATGTTGATATCTTCTGTATCACCAAAGGAATACTTGTCCGAGTATTTATATCATAAATTTTACTGCTATACGTAACTTAGACAGTAACCTTTTTTTTCTAGACTATTAATACTTCTTGCATACCAATTATAAGTCTCATACGCAAATTTTCATACGCTTCTCATCTTCATTACGCTAATTTTTTAATGATTCAACTACTGTTTTTTTCTGTGGAAACAAATTCAAGGTAAAATTTATTGTGATTTCGGAATGAAAAAATAGGTAAACACTTTTTAAAATTGCTTTCAGTGGAGGTTTGGATCTTTTGTACGATTTTTCGTGATATCATAGGAAAACGAGGGACCACCAATGTACTTGTCCGGGTTTTTTTCCTCGGGAGGGGATTTTTGCTATTTTTCACTATCTCTCTCAAACATCTATGGACAATTGAAAACAAAAACGTATACTTGAATAACATTATTCTGAAAATAATATTCAACAGACACTCCCATTAGACGCAATTAAATATTCCAGAACGTTCATGGTTAAAGGTGTTAGTTTACATGTTTTTTATGCAGTAGTAGTGGGGAGTAATAAGAGTTTCAAGCTTTTAGAAGCTTCCAGGAGGTATAAAATCAAAATTCTTCGTAGGACGACAGTCAACATGGATGAATTAAGTACAGACCAGTTGAAATAATTGTGCTGTTTTTCACCATACTTCTGCGGTTATGAGGATGCTGCACTCAAACATTTTGGCGATGATCCACCAGATTCAATCTACGATTTTCTCAACGATATAGTAGAGTTCCAAAGAAATTTGGGAAAAGTGAAATACGAACAAGACGATACCGCCAGCAACGGTCAACCACCTTGTGCACAATGCAAACGTTCATATGAATTAATTAACATTATCGATAAACACTTTCAATGTTTAAATAATGATGTTGTTGAAGTAATTAAAAAATTGTTTCAACTGAAATTAAAAATAGATGCAAATCCATATGTCTCTTTAGAGGGTGAACCTGTCAACGATTTAATAGATTTTGCTCGAAACTTACGTAATTACGTTGAGCATTTAAACAAGTTTGTAGAGATAATACAAATACCTAAAGTAAAAGAATAATATAAATAGTCAATAAATACTTTTGTATGTGAAATTTTTATTAATTTTTCATAAAAACCTTACATAGTAACCCAGCAACTTTTGAGATACAAAATATTCTATAAGATACACACTTACCAATAAAAAAAAAATCTTAATCATTAGGTTAAAGCATCCAATTTCTTAGCAACTGAATATTTCGATTAGCACAATTTAATTTCAATGAATTTTCGTGATGCGGACATCCAGTATTTGATTGTTTGCGCAAATTTTGTAGCGAAGGACAATCAGGCATTTCAAGATTGACCATGCGTTCGGATCCTTCCTACAAAAAATTCTCCAACGATTCTTTCTTCTCTGAACCTTTCACGTAGATAGTTTTAGCATTATGCAAAATGTTTCGGATAATTCCGCTTGCAGCGTTGTAGGGTACAGAACCATGGTTCCAGGGTATTCCATGGAAATTGCGTTTTAGCCATGCGTGTGTACATTTGTATTTTACTGGTAAATCGTACCACGCACAGGCTGCTTCAAAAAACAATGCTAAGGGTGTACAATCGGTTAAGGAAATGACAAAGAATTCTTTAAACACAAATTCGTTGATGGGTTTCTTGAAACCCTGTAGGTCAACTGCGTACTCCATCTTTCAAACACGACTGACCGGAGGAGCGTTCAAATAATATATTTGAAGCAATATTTTCACCCCCACCATGAATAAAAAGTATATCAAGAGACTCGGTAGAGTCTCGGGACAAGTACATTGACAGCTCTGTCGTCTGCTGGCTCGAGGCTCGCCGAGACTATATTAGCCCGGAATAAAACGATTCGCGGTGGTGAGGGTAATTTTTTTTTTGGATATTTTGGTTAATCGTGGAGCCAAGGAGACATTTGGCGGCTTGAAAAGCGAACTTTTAAGGGGTTAGGGGTAGTCAGAGACGTGAAAAAATGAGTATTTTAAACAATTTTTTTTGACAGTAATTAAATTTATTTTATAAAACTAATGAAATAGAATTATTATATTATGTTTTAACTTTACTTAATGAAAATTTAAAAAAAAAAAATTAATTGTAGACGAAGTTATTGCCATCTTTGTTGGACTCCGTTCCATAAGTAGTGCTTTGTGGTGACCATCAAAACATTCTACTGGTTCATCTAAAATCAATCAAACAAAAAACAATAATTAGTTTAATAGTTAATCTAGTACTTAATCGAAGCTGTTTTGAAAATAAACAAAATGGCGGCTTCTGAAAGTTTACTCGCGGATTTTCAAGGAAAAAAGCACTAGTTTATTGTTAAAAAAATAGAAGAAAAAAAAATCCTTCGATTAAGTACTAGTTTTTTATGCTATCAATAAGCTGTATAAATTTCATTCAAATCTGTCGAGTGGTTTTTGAATTTCAGTGGTCACCGGCTTTGAAATTATATTTTCGAGAAAATCGCATTTAAAGTTTTAGTCTAAGTGCGGTATTACTAGAGAGCCCTTCAGTATATGTAGAATATCTCGAAAACTATTTGTTGGATTGACTTGAAATTTTCAGGTAATATTTTCCAGACATCATACTTCAAGAAAATGCCAAAAAATCGATTTTTTGAAAATTCTGACTACTTAACCCTACTACCTACTTAACTACTACCCCTTAACGCTTTCGAAAATCAAGCAATCTAAATGGATGCGGAGCCCACCATTTTTGTTTACAGTACTTTCGTTTAAATATATGGGGCATTCCATGCCAAACCGAGCAGTCCGTGACTCCGACCATTTTTGATGTTGTCCAAATTTTTTCATTTTCAAGTATCTACTGAAACGAGTTTTTCGAATTTTTTTTAGGTTTTTATCTCAATCCGTTTAAAAATCATGAATTTTTCAAAATTTGATACGAAATTTTTTTAAACGCTCATAGCTTTTTGAACAACAGAGATATCAAAATAAAATAGTAGGCCATTTTTTTCATCTTGAATTGTAGTTTCATAAAAAAATACATAAAAATTATAAAAAGTCAATTTCATATTTTTTTAGTTTTAATTCAAATTTTTTTTTTTCAAAACTTGGACAGTTTTGATTTTTTTGAAAAAATTCACCATTTTTCTGGACATATTTTTACATGTCTCAAAAAATTCACAGCTTGTGATATCCATACTTTCAATTTTTTTCTTATTTTTTACCACGCGTAAACCAATAATTATAAGTTGTCAATCATGAATTATATTTTTTAATTATTTTTTCCACTCATAATTCTATTCCTTAAGAAATTATGAATAGAAAAAAAATAAAATATTGTGAAACTGATTTCTATGTTTTTTCAGATTTCAACCAACATTTTTTTTTCACAACTTGGACCATTTTCATTTTTTTGAAAAAATTACCCATCTTTCATGACATATTTTTAGACGTCCCAAAATATCCGCAGCTTGTGATATTCATGAATAAGGATTAGTAATTGATAATCATTGGTTTGCATGTGGCAGAGAATTGAAAAAAAATAGAATTTATGGATAACACAAGCTGCGGATTTTTTATGACGGGTAAAAATTTGTCATGAAAGATGATGAATTTTTTCAGAAAAATCAAAATGGCCCAAGTTGTGAAAAAAAGTTTGGTTGAAACTGAAAAAAAACATGGAAATCAGTTACATAATTTTTTATTTTTTTTCTATTCATAATTTCTTAAGAAATGAAATTATGAGTAGAAAAAAATAATAAAAAAATATAATTCAGGATTGACAACTAATAATTATTGGTTTGCACGTGATAAAAAATAAGAAAAAATAGAAGGTATGGATATCACAAGCTGTGAATTTTTTAAGACACGTAAAAATATGTCTAGAAAAATGGTAAATTTTTTCAAGAAAATCAAAATGGTCCAAGTTTTGGAAAAAAAATTTGAATTAAAACTAAAAAAACATATGAAATTGACTTTTCATAATTTTTTCGTATTTTTTTTATGAAACTACAATTCAAGATGAAAAAATGACCTATTATTTTGTTTTGATATCTCTGTTGTTGAGAAAAAATTATGAGCATTTAAGGGGACCGTATGGTCTAGAAATTTGAAAAAATCGATTTTTTTTTTTTCGATATGTCGAAAGTATAGTATCTCAAGAATATACTGTGAAATTTTCATGCGGAAATTCTCAATATTACAGCTTCTACAGCCCATAACGCAGGTAGAGAGCGGTCCGCGACACGAAAACGTTCAAAGCCTTATTGGACACAAAGCCTTACGGGGATGATTTTTTAGTTTGCAAAAAAGAATGTGTTTTGCATGTTAAAAAACGTTTGTACAAACGTGCTGTTGATGCGAAAAAA
The DNA here is from genome assembly GCA_963989365.1 of Rhimphoctona megacephalus. Classification (NCBI taxonomy): domain Eukaryota; kingdom Metazoa; phylum Arthropoda; class Insecta; order Hymenoptera; family Ichneumonidae; genus Rhimphoctona; species Rhimphoctona megacephalus. Next base: position 21,655,030 of record OZ022416.1, on the reverse strand, counting down.
AAACATGCACAAATAAAGAAAGCAACAAAGAAATTGACAGAAAAAGAAGAGGGAAAAAAGACACAGCGGAAATCGATAAATAAAACACCGAAGCGTCAACAATTGACGAATAAATTATTGCAAGAGCTGTCAACTTATTACGGTCTAGCAATTAGACGTAATTCAGATTCGACTGAAGGGATGAGAAGTGAAATATGGGCAGCATATTATCACAAAATTTCAACAGATGAAAATCCGCAACACTCGTACTGTCCTCCAGGTTCCGAATCGTGGTGCAAGTGGCGTCAAAGTGAGGCTGCAGGTACTTTAGACACCTACGAGCACCCACCTGCTCTGTGCGATGAAGCACAAGAGATATTAAAACCAATTTATGAAGAATTGACAGCAGAGACTTTATTGGAAAGGTGTATTGGCAGTAATACGCAGAACAATAACGAAAGTTTCAATGCTTGCGTGTGGCACCTTGCGCCGAAACATCTGTTTGCCGGAAAAAAAATCATTGATATTGCCACTCACATTTCCGCTTGCATATTCAATGAAGGATTTGCATCCCTATTGAAAATAATGGAGACCATGGGCATAACAATCGGGCCACAAGCGGAGCAACTAGCGCAAAACCGAGACGAGCTGCGAGTATCGAGCGCCAACCGTAGGAGCACGGACAACTCCAAAGAGGCTCGGACAGCTCGAAGAAATGAAAGGAGTGAGGAAATCTTGAATTATGAACGTTCCGAAGGAATCCTATATGGTGCCGGAATCGCGGATTAACTGTAAGTATTCAAAATTTGCTCAATTTTTGAAAATATCTGTACCTCAAACTTTAAACTCATTTATCTCGAAACGACTTTTTTCGGCACTGCGCAGGTGAAAACAAAAAAACGATTCAACCGAATCACTTGAAATTTGGATATGTTGTTCACAACATGTATGGCTATCGTCGGAACTACAATCATAATTTTATTTAAATAATTTCTTATTGTTTATAGTAACAAACTAGTGAAAAAAAAACCCGATTTTACGAATTTTTTTTCAAAAGCGCGCCATTTTGTCAATTTTTAATTTTTTCGATTTGTTCTAGTCCCGACCATAACTGCACTCTTTCTGATTAAGAATCTTCTTGAATTTTGTGTTTCAGATGAGTAGAAGTCTCGGATCGATCTTCACCGTCCGGGTCGGATTTTTCGAGAGGGTCGTCTTCAATGCCAATTATATGATAATAAACACTGTTTTTAAAATAAAAAAAAAATTTTTTTGTATACTTAATAAAGGTAGTAATAAACCCGAAAAGTTAAAACATCGATTTTTAAATTTTTTATGGCAAAAAAAAAATCGTGGAAATAGGTGAAATTTTCGTGCTCTAGACCATACGGTCCCCTTAAACAAATTTCATGCGAAATTTTAAAAATTCATTATCTTTAAACGGGTTGGGATAAAAATTTAAAAAAAAATTCCTAACAACTCCTTTCAGTAGTTACTTGAAAATAAAAAAATTTCGACAAAATCAAAAATGGTTGGGGTCACGAACTGGTTGTTTTGGCATGGGATGCTCCCATAGGTACTAGTATAGGTGTAGTATTTAGTATAAATATTCGTAAAAGCTGCCCCGTGTATTAGCTGGTGAAATTAGATTCACAACCCCAGAGTGTGCCATGAGGAGGGTGCATTCGTAGGACTTTACACTCCATTTGGTTGTTTTTAATTAAACAATTTTTTTTCAATTTTATTTTATTATTTTTTTTATTACGTAGGTCGCTACAAAAATTTTGTTACTCCCGAGCATTACCCTACTGTGCAAGATCGCGACAAAACTTTTCTAGTAATCTACGTACTTACAATGTTTTTCTGGACCAGCAAAATCATTCCTTGTTTCACGTAGATATCGGCAGTACAACAACTCTATTCATAAGTTTTCAATTCTTAAATGACTCTATGGTAAATATCTTCATTCCAAAACATCTCTATTTATAAATATCTCTATGTTGAAATAACTCTGTGGACAATGAACTGTATTATTAAATAACATAATTCTCAGATATATTTATTCAAAAAATATGTGTATTCCGAAAGGTCACTATGTAGAAATATCTTTATTCTGAAATATCTCTATTCATAAAAATGGTCAAAAAATCTCTTCAAAAATATCGCTATTCATTGACATCTGCAATCGAAAATAACTCTATTCATGAATTTCGAAGTAAAAACATGACATGTCAAGACATCTCTCTTTATGTGGAACGATTGACAAATGAAGAGAGATGTCTTCACATAGAGATATTTATGAATAGATTTGTTTCAGATTGCAGATGTCAATGAATAGAGATATTTTTGAAAAGAGATTTTTTTACCACATTTATGAATAGAGATATTTTAGAATAAAGATATTTCAATATAGTGATCTTTCGGAACACACATATTTTCGAATAGAGATATTTGAGAATGAAGTTATTTAAGAATACAGTTTATTACCCACAGAGTTATTTTACATACATAGAGATATTTATGAATAGAGATTTTGGAAAAAAGATATTTACAATAGAGATATTTGAGAATACAGAAATTATGAATACAGTTGTTATTGTGCCTAGATATCGTTTGGCCCGTTGTGATATTTTAACAGTAAATTGAGGCTCGTCGTAATTTTTTCAAAACGAAAAGAATTTTCCAAATATCAAAATATCTAAAATTTTCTAAATATCTGAAGTTAGATATATATATCCCACTAACCGTGATAGGGATCGGCCAACAACATACTGAAAAAAAGGCATAGTGTTGAGAACGGAGGCGTAGTTGGCTTAACTACGCCCTGAGGTTGGATACAGAGAAACCAATGACGTAGTTGACACAACTTTCGCACGTAGTTGAAGGTATTTTGTTGAGCCAACTACGCCCGCAATTTGAGGTGAAACTTTTAATATTCAATAAAACCAAAACATTTTTTGAAAAAAATTCAATAAATATTTGAAATGGTATAATCGCATTGCTTGGGAAATGGGGAAAAGTATTTCAGTTAATTGTACCATTCATGTTAAAATTACATGAATTGCGTTGTGTAATTAAAACGTACAGTGATTGTACCGAACAATTATGATTTTGAAATGATTGTAAGAAATATTTGAAATTTTTTTGATATATACACTACACTATTTCGATTTAAATGCGATTTCCCATTTTCTTCACAATAAAAAAAAACCAAAAAATCATTTGGTTTTCGGTCTCCTAAAGTGGTTGCTCGCCTTAAACAGTTGTTGAGATTATTTTCAAGATATCAGAAAAAATTTTCGAAAAAAAATCTACAAACATTCCAATCCACTCAAAATTGAAAAATATAACTTTTTTCCCTTTGGATATTTTATCGTAACCCCATAATTCTCTAAATACGCGAATCAATGCATCAGAGTTTAAACCGAAAATAGTTGAAAAAAAAAATTTGAAAAAAAATCTGAAAAAAGTTTTAATAGGTTCGAAATTAAGAAATAAAACTTTCTTCTTTCTTGACGTTTTATCACAAACCCCATCGTTTTCAAGTTACGGCAATCAATATACCTGAGATTTGACTGAAAATCCATGAAAAAAAAAATTCGGAAAAGAAATCTGAAAAAATTCTAGTGAACTCAAAAATCACAGGCACAACTTTTTATCCCCTTGATATATCCTTTTAAACCTAATAGTTCTCGTGTTATGCGGCAATTTCCAAATTTTGTCTTTTTTTCGCCAAAAACGGGATAATTTTGCGAAAAGAAATCGCACCGAACTTAAAAAAAAAAACAAAAATGAAGCTTAAGTTTCCCTCTTTAAGGATCGGGTTAAGGAAATGGAAGAAATTTTTTTTTTCTGAAAACCCGGTCCAACTGTGAAAGAAAGAAAAGGCGAAAAACTGTCGTTTTCGAAATGATGTACTGGTCGTAAAAAAAATCACGGAAATAAAAAAAAAAACCGAAATGAAGCTGAATTTCTCCCCTTCAAAATACCGTTTATGAAATTCGTTTATGTATATTACCGACGAAATGGCATCAAAAACAGCATCGAGACTTTTTTGAACTTTTGTCTGGAAACTTTTCGGCGGTAGTGTACATTTTTTGGAATATTTTTCATTTGATATTTTTTATTTTATATTTGGCGACTTTCAATAGTAACTACGATTAATCGATTTTTTACTCTCGTAAGAGAGCCTTATCCTGATATAATTAGCTCAATTAGAAATTATATTCCGTTGATCTATGTTGTGATTGAATTCAATTCTCGCAGAGAAGTTTATTCGCTGCTATTATTTTATCAAGTCATGGATAAACCATATACAACGCAACCTCCGTGTGATTATTTCAAAATCAATCGATTTTGTGTTTTAAGTTTTGTTTTTTTTTTCAGTGTAACCATTTATTGCGGTTGTATTACATGAAATATACTCAATTTAAATAAATGAAAATTTAACAGCAAAATCGTGGCGTAGTTGTCTCAACGACAAGACTTTCAATGGATAAACCACCGGGTGATTAACTAAATGTAATATAACTATTGATGCAATTAAATTCGTCCAACCTCATCGCGTAGTTAGCAATACTTCAATTTTTTTCTCAGTGCAACAAAAGTTAGGTGATGTTTTCAGAGGACTTAAGTGTTGTTTCATCAGCTGTTTCCATTCAAAAAGTCGAATATTTTATAGTTACTCATCGCCCTTATCGCTCATCCAAATTTAATCAGTTTTGCATTTCAGTCCACCATAGTGTATCTAACAATTTGAATTTTCAAATTTTGAGCACACCCTCACACCCGCACACCCGCACACACCCACACACACGGACACATACTCGCACACACCCGCACACGCCCACCTCCACACACACACCCACAAACACCCACACACACCCGCATACACCCACACCCTCACACACACCCACACACACCCACACTCACACACACACACACACACCCGCACACACCTGCACTCACGCACACGCGCGCACACGCACACGTACACACGCGCGCACACACGCACATGCTCACGCACGCACACACGCACGCGCGCGCGCGCACACACACACATGCTCACGCACGCACACACGCGCGCGCGCGCGCGCGCTCGCGCACACACACACACACACACACACACACACACACACACACACACACACACACACACACACACACACACACACACCCACACACACACACACACACACACACACACAAACACCCCCACACACATACAAACACGCACCCACACACAAATACACACACCCAAGAAATACACACACACACACACACAACACACACACACAAACACACACATAAACACACATACAAACACACGCACACAAACATACACACACACACACACACACAAACACACACACACACACCCACACACAAACACACACACAAATACACACCCACCAAACGCACACAAATACACACAAACACGCACGCGCGCACGCTCGTACACACACAGGCACACGCACACGCACATGCACACTCACGCGCTCACGCACACACACACGCACGCGCGCGCGCGCACACACACACACACACACGCACACACACACACAACTATATATTTCTCTTTTAATCTAAAAACGTACTTCCTCTCCTTTACTTTTCAGCTAATATGAAAAAAATCCTTAATTAATTATTTTTTTTATTTTCACAAGTAAACTACATTTTTTCAATCGTTTTTTTTTGTCAACTTAAAACTGATCGTTTATTTTTAAGATTATTTCCATTTTAAAAACCATTTTCATAATTTTTTTCGATTGTTTTGTCGTAAATTCATAGCTAGACAAATAATAGTAGCAATAGCAACAAAATCGGCAAGGCCCCACTGAAAGCCTGTCACCTCATGCCTGCCAAAGTACATAACGTAATCCCGTTATTCGCACTATGGCTGGTGTTAGCATACAGCTATTGAAGGAAAAGCTCGAGGTTAACTCGACTATAGATCCTCGATGCAATTATATACGTCGCACCATCGCACGTATAACCAGATAATGGAGATTCGCCAGACTGATTGAAATGCGAATTTCCACTCGGGTATTTTGACGCGGTCACCGCCAAATGCTTTACTGTTCCATTATTCCATACGCACTATCAGCCATTTTCCAGGCACATAGGACACGATCAGCATTGGCGACATTTTTCGATTCACATCGATAATGAAACAATTTAAAAGAACGATTTATTGACGAAGTACAAACTAATGATATCTCTCGCAATCCCATATTTGATTGCATCGAAAATAAAAATCTGTAAGATTTCAAGTAAACTTCATTATCGCGCATTTTCGTCGAATAATTGACTGCGCAAATTAAAATGGTGTTAACGGAAGTTTTTTAATTAGTTATATACGATATTAGATCCTAAGTGAAAGTATTTTCTAGACAATAATAATGATAGTAATATTTTTTTTTTTATTTGGAGAGGGAAATGAGTTTACGCATCGTAGGGAGTTCTCATGGCACCCCCTGTTCCGGACTTCTCATACAAAACTACTGATGAAAATCCCCCCACGAAACCTCCCAGGGTCACCGGACCGCTTTCGCATTACTTCGGGGTAACGCCTTAATCTTGAAAGTCCCTTAGTGCTCCTCGTCCTCCACAAACCTCTTTTTTCGACGGAGGATGACCTTAATAAAAGAGTCGACCTCCGTTTAGGTTTCTTTGTTCAGGAGCATAACCTCAACGATAGTCTCTGGGGTTATGTTTCTATGCTTATGCTTCAGTGGGGCTCTCTACACTCTCCATTCCTCGCATTCGACGAACGTGTGAAAGCCATCGTTTCTCGGGGACCCGCAGCAAGTGCAGCACGAGTTCGAGACCTTTTCCATTTTGTGGACATAGGTCCGGAACAAACCGTGCCCCATCACCATCGGGATGAGTTAATATTTCATCTTCCCATGCTGACGATTGACCCACGAGCCCAGCTGAGGAATGAGCCTAGCTGTCACCTGGTTCGCGAGTCCCCTTCCTCACCTTTTTCTGACAGGACCGCACGCTCTCAGCCCTGGCATGTTCCTTCCTCTTATCACTGTCTTCATCAGGGTGGCCCTGGTGGACGGACTTCCGCTCTTGGGCTTTGAGGTCAATAGGTATGACCTCGGTTACCACAACCACTGTTGGCTTCGAGACTGTGCGGTAGGAGCAGGTGATGCCGAGGGCCCCATTCTTTTGGTAACCCATTTAGTTTCGATAATGTCTAAACGTGTTCACACAACAGAACATAGTTTGTTGGAAAAGTTTAGTATCTTCAACCAATTATTGTGTCCATGAGACCATATGATTCAGTTTACACAACTAAAAATTTAGTTAAACGGGACGTACGGATGTTTTTATCAAGTTTGTTGATTCAATCATATATTTAGTCGACGAAATCCAGATTTAGGTGTTACAACAGCTTTAATTAGTTAATACAATGTCGTGGGATGTTGACGCAACTAAACGGATGCATCAAAATATCTTGAATGTTTCAACTACTTAATTTATGGGTTGAACTACATATATGTAGTAAGTGCATATATGCACTTACCATGACATTATTTTTGTTGAATCAATAAAATTGTAGCGAACAAAATGAAAGTTGTTGATTCAACAACTTTCTTTTCTCAGTGTACCGGCCCAATCTTTGGCGCCATAGAATATTACGGACTCGACGGACCCCGAGCGCCTTGTCCGCTCTCTTTCATATTTTTTCTCCGAAGGTGAGCTTCAAATCGAGACGCACCCCCTGGTAGTTGAAAGACGCCTTTGTCTGGACCGACGCCTCTCCTACCCGCATATCGTGAGCAGCACGATCTCGGTCTTTGCCAGCGCTAGCTCCAAACAGGGTTACAAGTAATATATTATTTTTTGTAATGCACTGGTGTTTTCATTATTGATTACAATACATTTTGTAATGTAAAGAATTTCCATTACTTAATACATTATATTACATTGTAATTAAAAAAATTTTACATTACATTAGTAATGTCATGTAATGTTAAAAATCTCCATTACTCATTACGATGCAATGACGATTATTCGATTCCCAGTAAGTGTAACGGTTTTGGTCTGGGTCAGAGTGGCCCAATGGTAGTAACCAAGTGTTCCTCGACTACCAGTAGGGGTAGCAGTTTTTGCCCTGGGTCAAACTGACCCAATGGTAATAACCACGCATTACTTAGTCACCAGTGGTAGTAGCGGTTCTGACCCAGGTCAACCTGACCCAGTCGTAGTAACCCAGTGATACTCGGCTACCAGTAGGGGTGGAGGTTTTTGTCCCGGGTCAAACTAACCTAATGGTAGTAATCATGCGTTATTTGGTCACCAGAGGCAGTAGCGGGTCCGGCTCGGGCCAAAATAACCCAATGGTACTAATCAAGTGTTACTCGGGTGCCATCAGGGGTAGCACTTTTTGGCCTGTGTCAAACTGATCCGATGGTAGTAACCGCGCATTACTTGGTCACCAGCGGCAGTAGCGGTTCCTGCCTGGATTGAACTGACCCAACGGTAGTAACTATGCGCTACTTCGTGACCAGTGACAGTAGCTGTTTCGACTCGGGCCAAACTGACCCAATGGTAGTAACCAAGTGTTACTCGACTACCAGTAGGGATAGCGGTTTTTGCCCCAGGCCAAACTGACCCCGTGGTAGTAACCGTGCGTTTGTTGGTCACCAGTGACAGTGGCGGTTTTGGCCTAGGCTAAAGCCGCTATGGCCACGGGTGACTGCGTAACATCTGGTTACTACCATTAGATAATATCGACCCAGACCAATACCACTACCGTTACTCGCAATCGAACGACGCTTGGTTATTGCCATTGGGTCATTTCGACATAGGTCAAAAACTCCCACCGCTACTAATGACCAGTAGAGTAACTGTAAGGCTTCTGGACCAACGCGTGTTAGTGTCACACGGACACACACGCATACACACGCACGTTGCTCACATGTACACGGTATAAAAGCGGGGGTAATGAGGGTCAGAAAATTCGAGAAGTTTCTAGAACGTTCTCGAACAATCAACGATGACGTCACGGGAACAGGGGGAATGAAGACCATTACATTATCATGGGGGAGAGGGGGTCGCAACATGGAGGCCTTTAGCGTCGACGTTACGCAAGACGATGATGTCAAGGAGGGGGATATGAGGGTTCGTATATTACCATGGGGGTTTCAAGATGGCTGCCTTGAAATGTGACGGCGTGAGGGGGTAATGTGGGTCACATCACATGGGATGGGGATATTTATCAGTTATTGGATTATTATTAGTGATATTATTATTATTAATATGGCACGCACAATTTACAAATCAGAACTTTTTTTAATTTTAAGAAAAAAGAGCATGATCTGTAGGGATGATTCAATAATTTCAACGCATTTTGTTTATATCGCACGTGTAAAAAATGTAGGGACAAACAGTAGTATCAAATTCCAAAAGCGACCCAAGATTTATTATCAAAGAATTTTTCACGGTCAATGGCAATAGGGGCGTGTCGGCCATGTGCAAAATATAGCTTATACGCCCTTCTGACATTCAAATGTATGAAAATCCATAACATTTAAGGTCAAAGGTTAGTGTAGTCGTTTGTGACTTCCACACCCTTATTACATTCAGAATTCCAGGAATTGAGATGTAAATAAGTTTAATCTGCACGTGCCTAGCGATAAACAGCAGTGTCAAATGCGTATCGACTGGAACGTTTCACTATCTTGCACGCGATTAATTCTATATTACTGCATCACGCTGAACTTATGTTCTAGGACTTTTCAAGGTGAAAGGTTTGTGCATGATCTGTAGAGATGACTAAATTCCAAGAATTTATTATGTAAACAATAATTGTTTCAACGGTACCACAAGTATTAAATTTAAAAGACGCACTGCCTCAAGATTTATCGCTGAGAGAGAGTAAAGTTATATCGGGGACTTATAGGTTCTTCCTGTATTGAAACGTATATAATAATTAAGGCGCGATTATTTTGATACTGCACATGTGGAAAATGTAGCAATAAACAACGGTGTCAAATTTCAAATATGCAGTGGTAAGATTTATAACATAAACAGAATAAAGTGATATCGGCTGTGTGCGTAACATAGATTATACGCCATTCTTACGTTCGGAATGCCAAGAATTTTTTATGTGAACAAGATTTGTTTACGTTCAATGGTGATAAGTATCGAAATCTAAAGACATATCGACAAGATTTATGATGTAAACAACATTTGTTTATGTTCAATGTTTCAAGTATCAAATTTGAAAGACGCCCCGACAAGATTTATGGTCTAAATTCCAAAAATTTTAATAGATTCAACATTTTTTTATGTTGAATGGTGGTACAAGTACCAAACTTCAAAAACGTGCCGACAAGATTTATGATTTAAATTCCAAGAATTTTTAATGTAAACAACATTTGTTTATGTTCAATAGTGGTACAAGTATCAATCTTCAAAGATGTGCCGATAAGATTTATGATCTAAAATCCAAGAATTTTTAATGTAAACAGCACTTGTTTATGTTGAACGATGGAACAAGGATAATATAAATAGGCGCGCTGAAAAAGATTTCCGTTATTACTGGACCATTAAATTGATCACATCGATACTTTCTATGGAAAACATAACTTCTCACGCTACTCCAATCATTGTTACAATGGAGCGAAAACCGTGTTGTAAATTAATACGTATCATAGAAGGAGTCTATAAATCTCTGAAGGAGAAATGATCGGCAACTGATATTGAAAAGCGGACACGAATAGGAATCCGAAATATTCAACTTCTAAATAAAATGTTGAAAATTGCCTCGGCCGTGGGAGAAAAACAGTGCATCTCAGCAACTATCGGAATCCTCAAAACTCTCAACACAAAAATCAAGGCTCTACAAAAAATCAGTAGAAGAACATCGAAAAGAAGTGACAGAGTTCGATAGGAAGATGCTGAGACGGCTTTTGAATCGAGAATTTGCACCGGATTGATAGTCACTCTTACGCACAAGAATTTGAAAGGTTTTCTCCATCATTCCAAAAGTCTCATCAACAGGGGATTAAAGGACATTTTGAAGAAAGATGGTAACGTTAAAGTGAATGTTGTGCTGGTTTGCAAACATGCAATGGCAAAGAATGACAACGTCATCGAAGAGATCAAATTTTTCAATACGAGATATGAACCCATTATTCCAATAACGAATTTCGATGAGTGGTTTAATGGAAAAATCGGAAAAATATTGATCAAAGTCGAAGACTTTCAAGATCGAGATTCGGGTTGGTCAATGATGGAAATTATCAATTTGGGTATCAGCATCAACAAGTACACACCACTACGCGGATGACTGTCAACATTTGTCGAGTTGCCGCACGATATCCAGAGCAAGAAAGCAGTCGTCCGCATTAAAAACAATGATCCCTACTGTTTCCTATGGTCCGTTACCGCTGATCTTCATCCAAACTTGCCTTCTCATCGTAACCGTACAAGTTCATATCCTCATTTCAGCTGAGTGCTGAAGTATGATGGCATTAATTTTCCGATTACTCTAAAGGATATTACAAAATTTGAAAAATTGAACAATTTGACAATTAATGTTTACGGTCTTGAGCGTGAAGAGAATAAAAGCGTTAACGAAATGGTACCTGTTTACATAAGCCGTCAAAAGTCTGACATACGCAGGATTAACTTGCTCGTGCTAGAAACAAACGTTGATTTGCTTGAAAACACGACTACAGCGTATCATTTTGCATGGATTCGAAATCTGTCCCGCCTCGTTAAATCGCAAATTACAAAACATAAAAGAGCCACTTGGCTCTGCGATCGTTGCTTTTGTCACTTTAAATCAGAAGTTTCGCTGAAAAAACATGGGGTTGATTGTACAAGTATTACTAAAATTGTCGAGTCATTATGCCAAACAAAGATGATAAAATTTTGAAATTAAAAAATTGCAAACATAAAATGGATGCCCCGTTTGTAATCTACGGCGATCTTGAATGCCTCTTGAAACTGGTCACACCTGAGGATGATGTGAACACAACGGCCTACCAGAAACACATTCCCCATTGTATCGCATACTATGTCAAGTGCACTTTCGACGATTCACTTTCTCAGTTCAAATTATACCATAACGAGGTTTGCGTGGAGTGGTTTATGAATGAATTGAAGGAATTGGCTGAATCGTGGACTGTTAGCTTGAAATCTCTAAAACCAATGAATCAAACGACCCATAAACAAAAAACTGATTTCTGATCCGCTAAAAATGATCACATTTGCGAAAAACCATTCAAGCCTGAAATTGTAAATCATCGTGATCATTACTATTTCATTGGTGAATATCGCGGTGCTGCACACGAAGGCTGCAATTTGAACTACAACAATTCGCATACTGTTCCTGTTGTATTCTACAATTTGTCAGACTACGACTTGCACTTTCTGATAAAGGCTCTGACTAAAGAATTGGAAGGTTCTGTCAAGCTCTTGCCGGTAAACAAGGAAAAATATATTTCATTCAGCAGGAGTGTCAAGGATACGGCTATAGATTACCGATTCATCAACTCTTTCAGGTTTATACCTCCGAGTATTGAGTGTCTGGCATCGTACCTCTACAATAATGAAAAATTAATTCCAAGAAAGCACTGTAATAATGCATAAGAATTCGAATTGTTGACAAGAAAAGGTGTTTTCCCGTATGACTATGTTGACAGTTGGGATAGACTTGACAAGACCGAACTGCCGACTAAACAAAATTCTTACTCTCAATTAAATAATGAGGATATATCGGATACTGATTACTCGCATGCACATAAAGTTTGGTATGCTTTCAAAGTCAAAACATTGGGAGAATATTCTGACCTTTACCTGAAAACCGACGTGCTTCTTTTGTTTGATATGTTTGAAACTTTTCGACACAACTGTAAAGTCACATATGATCTCGATCCTTTGCATTATTACACTGCTTCAGGGCTAACATTTGACGCCATGCTGAAATGTACAGGTGTTGAGCTCGAGCTTTTATCAGACGTGGATATATTAATGTTTGTCGAAAGAGGCATTCACATGAGGTGAACTTTCACAGTGGACAAATCGACATGCAAAAGCTAATAATCGTTACATAGGGGCAAATCTCGATCCAATCAATCCAGAATTATACCTCATGCACTATGATGTAAATAACCTATATGGTGCTACTATGAGTCAACATCTACCGTCTGGCTCCTTCTAGTGGAAGCAATACTTGGATGAAATAGATCCACGCAATATTCTCCGCAGTAGTCCGATAGGATACATATTCGAAGTCGATCTCGAGTATCCTGAAGAATTACACGAATTGCACAAAGATCTACCACTGACACCAGAACCAAGCAAAATTAATGACAACGGTGCACGCAAAAAATCGATACGTTATCCATTATCAAAATTTGAAACAGTATTTAGACTTTGGTCTCAAGTTGACAAACATCTACAAGATTTTGAAGTTTAAACAATATCCCTAGCTCAAAAAGTACATCTATGTTAATATCGTATAGAAAAAAAAATCCATAAACACCAGTTTCAACATCTCAAGCATCAGAAAATATCAAACTACAAACTCATAAACACACATTCATATGTTATAAGAAGATTGTTGCTAATAGACCACAAAAATGTAGATTTGAAGAACCTTTTATGACATGCCGCAAAACATTGAATCTCACTCCAATGTAAAAAACAGACACACAATTTCAAGAATATGCTAAGAGATATGCTGAAATTAGAGCCAATTTATAAAGTACAGATTACAACAATATTGATGAGTTCTACGTAAAAAATAATATTCAATCGGACGATGAATACTGTAACATACTCCGTGCTGGAATTACGAGACCAAAAATATTTTACAAACGCAGTCCATCAGAAAAATGGCATAATCCATTCAACCCGTTCGTTTTAAGTATTCTGAGGCCGAACATGGATTTCCAAATTATCACTGAGGAGTACTCCTGTGCAGCCTACGTTGTTGAGTATGTTAACAAGACTAATCGAGGTGTTAGTAAATTACAACGGAAAATTATAGAAGTAATGAATGGAAATCCCGAGTTCGATATAGTGGATATTACGCGAAAAATGAGTGTGGATATGTTGAATAGCGTAGAGATGAGTAGTCAAGAGGCCGCTTGGTACTTTCTTAGAGCACCAATGTCAAGGAGCTCTGTTGTTGTCGTTTATATAAATACCGTATGGTCAATTGAACGACAAAGGATCCGAAAGACCCAAAAAGAATTGAGTGAACTTGATGAAAATTCCACAGATATTTGAAAAGAAGATTGGTTCGATAAATATCAAAAACGACCCGATGAATTGAGTGACATTACTTTAGCACAATTCGTCTCTAAATATTATCAAAAAAGGAGGTGTTTACGCCGAGAGAAACGAGCGCAAAGTTATTCGATTCCGGAATTATGACATTGCACAAGATTACAATGAATATAGTCAAGAAATGGTTACATTACATATTCCATTCCGTAATGAAGATGCTGAAATTTTAGCTGAAATGAAATTTATCAATATCTACGATAAAAATGAAGCATTAATTTTAGAAAGGAGAAAAGAATTTGAATCAAATTTGGACATCGAGAAAACAATTGAAATCTGTCGACAATTGTGCCGGGAAGACGGAAATCCAGACGATAATGATGAAAGTGAAATTCAAGATGTTGCGAATCGCTTTCCAGAGCCCAATCCTTTCCAAGAATTGTATCGTAATCCAAATGCAGATGTTAATATGGATGTTCACTTAGCAACATTCAGTAAGTTGGGTATTATCGCGAAGAAAAAAGAAAATATTTTGGAACTTGATCAATTCTGCCAACTACTGAGATCTGCAAATGAAAAACAAAAAGAATTTCTTCTTCATGTCATCGATCATGTTCTATCTTCAAATTCATCGCCACTACAAGTATTCTTCACTGGACCTGATGGATGTGGAAAAACGTTCACCATAAAACTTGTAATGGAAATATACAATAGATATTCGGATAATGACGGCTATTGTAATGCATACATCACATGTACATCTACTGGCAAAGCAGCTATTGCTATCGATGGATCGACCGTAAACACTGCGTTGAAAATATCATTATCAAAACTTCTTCCATTATCTATTGAGACGGCACAGCAATATCGAGCACTGTTTAGATATGTAAACGTCTTGATCATAGATGAAGTGAGCATGATTAGTACAGAACCATTAGCTCAAATAGATGCTAGATTAAAACAAATAACAGGAAATTTTGACAGGAATTTCGGTGATTTAGACATAATTTTAATTGGAGATTTACGGCAACTGCCGCCAGTTCGCGCCACACCGATATATAAACAGCCTAAGCAGCGCATAGTAGGACCAGTACTATGGCACGGATTGAAATTTTACGAATTGACAGAAGTCATGCGACAAAGTAATGCAATATTTTCGTCATTGCTAACGAAAATCGGTAATGGAACGGTATTAATAGATGCAGAATTAGCAATTATTGAATCGCGATTCTTTACAAAGAAACAAGCTAATCAGTTGTGTCTACATGGAATTCGTCTCTTTCTTACTAATAATTCTGTGAATGAATACAATAATTCGATTTTGCAACATGTAGATAATAAAGTTGTGTCAATAGCAACAGATTTATTTTTTGGATGTCACAATAATGAACAGGAAGCTTTAGTCAAACAGAAATTTTTAGCAACAATCTGCGATCATTGAAAAAAATTTTGGCATTCAATAGAATTTCCCGACGAAGGCCCACAGCGTAGAAAAAAATCGAGGAGCTTTGTGTCATCGTGCACAAGCGATATGGAAAAAAATTGTTTCCGTTGAAAATAAATACTGTTTTTTGACGATTTTTGATTTTTGCTTATTAACAAATAGCAATTCTGACAAAAGTTACAAAGATATCCGGAAAATTCTTGGACCATCTAATGCGTTTTTAAAAAAGGGATAATTAAAAAAAAATAGTTGCAATATCTTGATTACAGCCCGAGATATGGATATTTTTACGTTTTTTCAATTTCCTATTGTTGTAATTAAGATTTTTGCAAAATTCAAATTCGTTAGCCATCCCTACGCTTCCGGCTACGGGATTCAATAAAATACTAACCTTTAGGAGGAATTATTATGTCATCACAGTTATCAACGTATTCCGATCGATGGCGCTCGGCTGAGCGCGCGGCGTCGGCCACTCGGCCGGGCGGCGTGGTGGGAGTACCCCCTCTCGCTCCGCAGCCTCGCGCGAGCGGTTTAGTTAACAAATTTGATAACTTACTTAAAAATGGTCGTAGAACAATTTATTTTTTTTTTAATTTATGTGATTTTTTCTCGCGAACACGATGGTATCCTTACAAATCATGTTCACCCCATAGCAGACCCATGACCATCGTTTTTACAAATTTTACATATAACGGTGCTTTAAAATCATTTTACTATGAATGGGAAAGGGTATCATAAATAAATCTTTTCTCGGATACTGTTTCATTCATTACAATAAGTTTATTAATGTGAAAGAAAAAAATTTAGAAAAGAAAAATTCATTACAAAAACTCTCTTTTCACTCTTTTTTCGTTAGGCTCATACTCGTCGTCACTATCTACATTTGCTGGAGCCGTTACTATGGGATAGTCAATTCCAATTTCGTCGTCGATTGCCTCTGAGAATTTGAAAAATTCTTCCTCTTCCTCATCATCGCTTAAAATTACTTCGGCTTCGACAGCGTTCGCACAACTTAAACCGTTACATTTTTTGTACAGAATCGTGCATTTCAGTCCTAATTTCCGACACGTACAGTATGATGTGCAGCCACTCTTATCGCACGAGCATGATATAATTTCCAACAAGTTGGGAGGAATAGGATCCTTCCTACATATTTATCGGCTCCAACACGTTTCTACTTTTTTTCCACCCCCACTGCATCGGGCTCTTTGAATATTCATCTTGCCATTGGCAAACTTGTAAAAACGTGCGAAGCGAATGTTCATTACAAGCCTCAGCAGTTGGGGGAAGAGAACTTAAATTAAAGGTGCTCTTAAGGCTCGATTTTATGAAACACAAGTATCGGAATTCGTCATAATCCATATTATCTCCATTACGCGCACCATACATGGCCCTTACTATATTTTGTCTAGCTGCTATTCTTTTCAGTTACTTTTGCTGAAGAAAGGAAATTGAAAATGACCATTAATTTCTTCGAAATTATATTTTAAGTGCATTACTAAGTTATTGTAGTGAATGAAACAGTGTCGGAGAAAAGATTTATTTATGATACCCTTTCTCATTCATAGTAAAATGATTTTAAAACATGGTGATATGTAAAATTTGTAAAAACGATGGGCATGGATCTTCTATGGGGTGAAAATGATTTTTAAGGATACCATCGTCTTGGCGAGAAAAAATTACGTAAAATTAAAAAAAAATAAATTGTTCTACTACCATTTTTAAGTAAGTTATCAAATTTGTTAACTAAGCCGTTCGCGCGAGGCTGCGGAGCGAGAGGGGGTACTCCCGCCACGCCGCCCGGCCGAGTGGCCGACGCCGCGCGCTCAGCCGCGCGCCGTCGATCGGAATACGTTGATAACTGTGATGACATAATAATTCCTCCTAAAGGTCAGTATTTTATTGAATCCCGTAGCCGGAAGCGTAGGGATGGCTAACGAATTTGAATTTTGCAAAAATCTTAATTACAACAATAGGAAATTGAAAAAACGTAAAAATATCCATATCTCGGGCTGTAATCAAGATATTGCAACTATTTTTTTTTAATTATCCATTTTTTAAAAACGCATTAGATGGTCCAAGAATTTTCCGGATATCTTTGTAACTTTTGTCAGAATTGCTATTTGTTTATAAGCAAAAATCGTCAAAAAACAGTATTTATTTTCAACGGAAACAATTTTTTTTTCCATATCGCTTGTGCATGATGACACAAAGCTCCTCGATTTTTTTCTACGCTGTGGGCTTTCGTCGGGAAATTCTATTGAATGCCAAAGTTTTTTCGATGATCGCAGATTGTTGCTAAACTATATCTCGCAGATCGAGAAATCTTGCACGATTCTCTTGGGGTTCGGCTCCCCTACATTGTGTATGAACTTTAAATCGATATGTTGATAAACAATCGATTGAGGTTGCAAAAATTGAATTGACAATTTTTTTTTCATTTGCAATTAACCGCTTAATTAGCAATGCTAACTCATTTTTGTATAGGACCTTTTTTATAGAGGACATTATGGTGAACAGCTTTTATTCGAAACTTTTTTCGATAGGACGCGTTCCAAAAAAAAATAACTTAAAAAAAATCGGTTTTTTAATTTTCAATAATTTTTTATTGCTAAAATGCAACTCGAATTTTCACGAAACCCAGGGCTATATTCCTATAGGTCCAAACAACCTATAAAAAAATTGGCCAGAGGCTGGGTCTCTTGAATAGGACTTTTGCTAAGGTGACTGGTCTAATGATGCACAATATCACAAACAATAGTCCAAAATTTTTAAAGTTGCCTCATCAATGATGCGATTCGTGGGACACTTTGTTCACTTTATAAAATACTCGTTTGTCGACCGCACAGAACACAGCGTACTGAAGCACTGTCTTTTGTTGCTTCTCGCACTTTGTCCAAAAACTGCGTATACTTCCTTCACCTCTCAGTCTCACGGAACGAAAGGGCAATATTGTAAATACACATCGTGAGCTTAGCTGTTTACGCTTCCCAACAAGCAATTAAGAAAATAAAAAATCAAAAAATTGCTGTGCTTGATAGGAATAATATGAACTTAGGAAAATTGATTCAAGGAAAATTCGTCCCGGAAAATTCGCCGCCGGAAAATTCATCTCTGGAAAATTTGCCCGCCGGAAAATTCGCCCGCGGAAAATTCACCCACGGAAATTCGCCCGACGGAAAATTCGCCCGCGGATAATTCACCCACGGAAAATTCGCCCCCAGGAAAATTCGTCCCCGAAAAACTTGCGATTGCTTGCTTGTTCCATAGCCACTGATACATGCTCCGGCACATGTAGGGAAAATATATATACCACAAATTATAAATCTAAAATATATTTTATTTTCTTATCTTGAATTTGTAGCATGTCGGGATGTGTGCGTGGAATCGTTGGACGTGTAGAAATAGTAGGGTGGATTTGTAGCGCATGTGGAAATATTAGGGTGGGTTCGGGTCATCTTTGGGTTGTTGTTTGAATAGTTGGGCATGTGGAAACAGTAGGGTGGGTTCGGGTCATCTTTCAGTTGTTGTTTGAATAGTTGGTCATGTGGAAATAGTAGGGTGGGTTCGGGTCATCTGTGGGTTGTTGTTTGAATAGTTGGACATGTGGAAATAGTAAGGTGGGTTCGGGTCATCTCTGGGTTGTTATTTGAATAGTTGGACATGTGGAAATAGTAGGGTGGCGCCTACATCAGTCGTGTTTTCCACAATTCCCCTTGGCTCTCGCATTTCCAATGCGATACAGAGTGCATTAGGAAAAAAGGCTGTGAGTATACACTCGAGAGTAAAAGCATTCAAGATAAGAAAATGAAATATATTTCAGAATTATAATTTCTGGTATATATCTTTTCCCTACACGTGTCGGAGCATGTATCACTGGCTTATTTATTATTATTATTAATATGAAACATTAAATCAACAAGAGCAAATTTTCCGTGGGTGAATTTTCCGCGGGCGATTTTTCCACCGGGCGAATTTTCCGTAGGTGAATTTTCCGCGGGCGAATTTTCCGTCGGGTAAATTTTCCGGCGGCGAATTTTCCGAGGGCGAATTTTCCAGGGCGAATTTTCATTGGATCAATTTTCCTGTTACCGAATAATATATATTCGGCTATTCGGCATAACGAAGTGGTCTACTAGCACACAGATATTGAATGTATGCTTTGTTTACATTGAAACAACGCAGGGCCTTCAGTAAAATTTACGGAACAGTCTACATAAAATCTATTACAGGTTCCTGTATTGTAAAATCGCAATGGGCATGGCAAATTTTACGTCGACGAGTGTATCCAAGTTAGTGGAAGTACAATGCCATATCGTAATATATATATTTAAATTGTAACGTTGTTCACATTTCATATAGCGTATGCTCCAGATTATCATTTGAGGAAGAATTTAAACAATGTGGAAACGAAAAATTCTTGTGCCGCCAAAATATGGTACGACAGCCATGAAAACAAAACAATACGTGTGCTAAAATCTCACACATATTCGATATATATTCGTATATTGATTGTAGAATTTTACTATGCTGACATTCAAAATTTTCGATTTCCAAGACATTGTCACTTATTACTAAGTTCTTGTCCAACATGGTAAATTATACATGAAAGTGAAACGAAAAATCGTTTTCACGTGCATTACCATTCCTTATTCACATAGAACTCTTTAGAATTCACGTGAAGAAAAATTGGAAGTTTTAATAAATGCTATGCTTTTTTGCAATTGGTGCCACAATTCTTTTGCTTCGTATATTTCGTATAGGACATTCTTTAAGAAGATTTTATTTCTTAGTCAACAAAACGAATCCGTTTTCTCCGTGTAGCGGCTTTGTGACCGGTATTACCGCACTTGTGGCACAGCCTACTTCTGTCTGGTCCATGGCAATTCTGGGCTTGGTGGCAATATCCACGACACCTAAAGCAGCGGATGACTGTTATCCGCTGTCGGATTCTACAGTTGACTCAGCCAACCTTGATCCTGCCCCCGCTAATAAACTCCGTAGCTCTCGTTTCGTCCAACTCGATAATTCTCCGTCATCAAATCAAATCGATAATGAATCAAGTCAATCGATAATCGCTCCGTCAAGGTCCCTTATCTCGAGCGTCATTCTCGGGATGAATTCAGTGACTCTGCCCGAATGCCCTAGAGCATCCCTCAGTACCGTAGTAAAACTCTCCTTATTCCTGTCCATAGTTAGCAGAATGTCGCCTTTGCGGGTCTGCTGGATTTTTCTGATGTTCATCTCCGTGTCTGCAGAGTTGACTTTTTCACGGATGTCCTTCAGTATTTCTGCCTAGCTTTTCCCGATTTCCGGTCTAATGAGTACTGCTTCGGTGCGCGGCTTTTCTCTAGCTTTTCTTCGCTCTCCTTCGCTTGTCGGAGGTGGTATTTTCTTCCTCGCTGTCGGTGTTTCTTCGTCGTTCCTCGAGGCCCTTCGGGCTCTTCTGTCGTTCGACTTGTCCAAGCCTCCTTTCTCTTTTCTTCGGCGAGCATTTTGCCACTCGCCTTCCGTGTTATCGCTCTTCGGTCTTTTATCCACCCGGGAAGCAGGGGACTCTCCTCCTGAACTATTGGTCAGGTGCATTGACCATTTGATCCCTCCATTCGAGGATTGCAAAGCAAATCGCCTACCCCATACTGGTATCTTTTGCAGGTCTGCCTCGAACTTCTTCTTGTTCGCTCTGGATGCTAGAATAACTTTTAGGGCTTCCTCCAGTTTCTGCAAACCTTATTTGATGCCCATTCTGACATTTCGCTGCTTAATGGTCGCCTTAGTTATGGTTTCCGCCAGGTCTTGTAGTCTCGGTAGCTCCTCTTCTTCGCCATGGTCGGCTTCCGAAATCTTATGCTCAAGAGCTGCTCGCTGTTGTTCCGTTCAGCCACTCATTTTCTCACTTGTAGGAGTAACGTTATTGATATGAGTATTAAATAATAATAATATATACTCATATCAATAATGGTGATAATAAATATTGGTATGCCGGTTAATGAGTAAAGTTATATTTACGCGAGGGTATTGATGAGAAGTGGCGCAGTAAAATGGTAGTAGAAGCGGAGTGTGAACAAAAAAACGTACCGGGTACGTTACTAGATTGGAACAGCGAGTTTTCACAGTGATGTGCTATCTAACAAGAAGTAATTACAGAAAGGCATAAAATTACGGATCTGGTACTTGTGATATGCCATTTTGAATACAAGAATATTGATACATAGATATTGTTTATACAGACAGAAATAATATTGTTATCGATATAGAAGCAGGGACGGGACTTTGAAATGTAGTTTCGTTATGCTCGTATATCGGGAATCGAATCACACACATTGAATCGTCGACTCTCCGACGCGCCGACAATACCCCGTGGAGTACAGAAATTTGGGTTGGCGTTAGCACCGACGAAAACGGACGCCACTGAGATTGGACGAGAGGGTTGTCAAAGCTGTAAAACGCTATTGGTATTATAAAACCAGACCATATGTGTGTTGTGTGTGTGTGTGTATGTGTGTGTGTGCGCGCGCGCGCGCGTGTGCGTGTGTGTATGTATGTATATATGAGGCATTCCACACCATTTCGAGCGGCCGTGGCCTCAACAATTTTTTATTTTCCTGAAAATTTTTTATAAAATAGTATCCCATGGACGGAATATCCACACCAATTTTTAGATTTTTATCGTACGTCCTTCAAGAGTTACAATTTTTCGAAAAATCCAGGTTTTAGAAAGTTCGAAAACTTTCTAATGCCGATATCTTTTAAACTAATCGACATATCGACAAATGTCGATATATCGATTTTTTTCATTTTGGTTCATACTTTTATGAAAAAAGGGGAAAAAACTATCAATCATCGTTGTCAACGTTTTTTCTGCATCTGAAGGAAAAACTATTTTTTTAAAGACGATTGCCAGTTTTTATTTTTTTCAAAAAAATCTCTAAAATAGTATGATTAATTATACGATTTTTAAGGCAAGTCCGATCATGGGCCCATTTTTCCTTCTATTTTTTGTTGAATAAATTACATTTTTTTAATAGAAATTTGAAGTTTTTCGTATGAATCATATTTTAATCAAAAATATAACCAATTGTATGATGTTTAAGCCTAGTTTCATTGTCATCAAATGGTTGTTTCCATTTTTCATCGAAATCTTTTTTGTTAAATTTTTTTATCACTATTAATACTGGTATGTATTAATTATAGTACACATGTATAATTAGTAATTATAGTACTCATTTTACAATTTTTAGTCAGATCCTATATGTTAAAGGATTTTTTTCCATTACTTTCCCAGAAAAAATAATAAAAATGATGAATCATGTGAGAATTTTTAATATTTCTTTTTATAATTTTTTTCCCATCACTTTTCTAAAAGAAATAATCGAAATTATGAATTATGTTAGAATTTATGGATGAAAGAAATGAAAATTTTAAAATTTTTATTATTTCTTCTAGGAAAGTAATGGCAAAAAAATCTTTCATTTATCAGATCTGATTAAAAATTGTAAAATGAGTACTATAATTACTAATTGTAAATTTGTACTATTATTAATACTTACCAGTATTACTGATGATAAAAAAAATGACAAAAAATATTTCGACGAAAATTGGTAACACCCATTTGACCACAATCAAGCTAAGCTTAAAAACTATGTAATTGGTTATATCTTCGATTAAAATATGATTCATACAAAAAACTTCAAATTTCTATATTAAAAAATATAATTTTTTCAACAAAAAATAGAAGGAAGAATGTCCACGATCGGACCAGCGTTAAACATCGTATAATTGATCATACTATTTTAGAGACTTTTTTTTATAAATTAAAAATCGCAATCGTCTTTTCAAATAATAGATTTTACTTCAGATGCAGAAAAAACGTTGACAACGATGACTGATATTTTTTTCCGGTTTTTTCATGAAAATATGAACCAAAACGAAAAAGATCGATATATTGACATTTGCCGATATGTCGATTGGTTTAAGGGGCCAGCCCACTTTGGAGGCATGAAATAAAGGCTATTTCGCGATTTTTTTTTGAGGATTTTATGAAAGAAATGAATATAAAAGTTGTTGGGCTTGATAAATAAAGTCTTGAAATAGATAATAAAAAAAAAATTTATTCATTTTTATTCATTTTTAAGTACAAAAATTATAGTTTAACGTAACGCCTCAAAAATAGGTGGGCTAGGTAGCTCCATCACAACTCGACAACGGCTTGTCTGAAACAAAAAAATCAAAGTCCATTAGATTCAGTATGACACCAGCTACAAAATGACCCTTGGATATAAAGTTTTATAAAAAAATAAAAAAAAATGGCAAATGAAAAACGAAAAAAGTAAAAAAAAACGCGTTTTTTCGCAGTTTTTCACAAAAAAAGAGTAAAAATCAAAATTTTAAAACCATCGAGGGTCATCTTGTTGCGAATCATGTTTACAATATGTAATTCAAATTTCAAGAGAATCGGTTTATTAGTTTTAGAGATACAATGGAGCTAGATTTTGAAAACGTTGTTTCGAGAAAAACGCGTTTGAAGTTTATACGCTCAGGTAGATGAAATGAGGTCCTGACGTTCAGGTAAAAAAAAAAAAAAAATACTTAGAGAGCTCGGATGTTGATAAAATTTTGACACAATATTTCTGAATGTATGTACTTTCGAAAACAGTAAAAAAATCGATTTTTTGAAATTTTCAAAGTGGGCTGGCCCCTTAAGAGATATCAGCGCTAGAACGTTTCTAAACTTTCTAAAATATGAATTTTTTGACAAATTCTAACTCTTGAAAGACGTGAGATAAAAATCTAAACATTGTTGTGGATATTCCTTCCATGGGGTACTATTTTACAAAAAAAATTCAGGAAAATTAAAAATGGTCGAGGCCACGGCCGCTCGAAATGGCGTGGAATGCCCCATATTCCTATTATATGGGGAGATAGAGAGAAATAACGAGAACGATGAGGAAGAGAGAAATTGCGAGAATCCCACACCGGCGCCAAGCCGGAAACCACTATATTAATACGTGCAATTAACAGTTTCGAATCTACGCCAGTTATCAATAAATCAACGAATACATACGAGCTGCACAAGTGCGAGACAATCATGAACAACCATCCTCGTCTACAGTTTCAGGCGGCACTGGATCATGTTTCCCTGATGGTCATTTCCCTTTCCCCTCTTTTATTTCTCCCTCTTTTCTCTCTTTCCTCTCAATTTATTTATCAACACAAAATCGTGAAAGCCATTAAAGCTCTTTTCATCCGATAGTATTAGTATGATAAGATTACTTTTGCATTCTCAACAGTCGTCCTCTTTTTACTTGATAATTATGTTCCAAAAGTAGGCAAAATATTTAGGATACATTTTGTTATTTTCTTTTTTTATTGCACTCTCCATAGTGTATTGTGCACTACGGAGTTGTAATTAGAGAAATTTCTATAATTACAACAAATGTATTAATAAATAAATAAATGCCGATTGATTTTTTTGGATGGGAAAGAAATGATTGCGGCATTCCTTCCTTTTAACTTCGGCCAGCGTAATTTGAAAAATACCTTTTATTAGAAGTGGAGGAAGAAAGTGAAACTGCGTTGTGACCGAATCTTTCGTGATCCGACACACTTCCCAGCTCGCGCCTCATGCTCAGGGTGTCGCGACGGCCCGCAGGGAAAGTTAGGCGCCAGGTGCCGAAGCACCAACGATTCGAGATCGGCTTTCTTTATTTTCTCCCTGCTCCGTCCCGATGATGAGGACACCCGGTACATGAGCGCGACCAGGGCGGTCCAGCTAATTCCGCTCTCCTGAGAATTATGGTAGAGGGACAGGGTCAAATGAGTGACGAAATGCCAGTGTTTTAAGATTGATGACAAACATGGTTTTATTCGGCCAATGGGCCCCGTTTTACCTCCTCATACATAATTCGGGACTAAGACCCCCAAACGCAGACAAAGCAAATTGCGATATTGGTCCCCGGTGATAACAACGACGATAATGCAAGAGAAGATCCATAAAAGATACAACAAAAAAAGAAAAAAAAAATGAAAAAAACAGCACGCCCGATCGAACGCCAAAATTAATACAGGATCTATGGTACTAGACAGTCACGAGCAGTCGCTCCAAAGCAAGACTCTCGGAGTTCACACGCACTCGAGTAATCATTTTTAAGCTTAAGTCCCGTGGCTTAACCCTCCAATTTCGATTTCACGTCCCTCACTTCGAGGCTCATGGGTAAGGCTCCTCAGAGAAGGTAATGGCCGCTCAAAGGCAAGGCAACCCTTTAGGACACCCAGTAGGTTCCCGCGATCAATCCTTATTACCGCGTAGGTGACGAAGTGGACGATGCACGACCGTAATCCGAGGTAATCGCCACTGAAGGCAAGGCGAATTCTGGAACACCTTATAGGTACCGACGCACGATCACTACCGCGACCCACATCTCGAAGCTGGCGAATAGCGCACCTAACAAGAGGCAATCTCCGCTCGAAAGGCAAGACGAAACTAGGACACGCTGTAGGTATCAGCGAGCCATCCGTATTACGGCCCACACGCCAAGCCAACGAGCAGAGTCCGCCGTAGGGTGCAATTGTCGCTCAATAAGCAAGACAATAAAAAAGACACCCTTTAGAGGCCCGCGAACAATGATTATTGCATCCAGCAAGGTAGCAATCCCTTTCGTCACACAAACTTGCAAAGGAATAAAGATATTTGATCTTAAAATACGCGATAGTATAATCGCGACGACAATACGATCGAAGGTCAATAGAAACAGGAAAAAAAATGTAAACATGATCGAGGCGCTCGAGCGTGCTGTTGTACCGAATTCGCGACGAGAGCAAACGACGAACGAAATATTCAGGATGAGCGAAATATTTAGCATAAAATATTATATCCTAGGACTTTCGTAAATTAAAAAAGTAAATAAATTGGCTCCAAAGCCAAAAAGACGAACCGCACGTTACTCGGAATCGAAATAAAATGAACGCGATAACAAATTTACTCGTAGACCAGGCGACAAATGAGGAAAGAAGAGCCTTGTAGCGAAACGAAAAACTTGTTCCTCGCTCGATGCTTTACTAATAATTATAATCGCCCATTGACAAACTCATATAAGATCCCAAAAAGAAAACCCCTCGCGACTTTAAATCATAAATTTCCAGAACAAAAGGAAATAGCTACACGAATCTTCTTTCCCCGTACAAGAGAAAAGAAAACGATCGGCTTACCGGGATGAGGTCCTGATATCCCGCAACAAAGCGCGTTGACCCCTGAAACTCTCCAGAACTAGACTAATTATTCCTCGCCGGTACCCGACGCTCTCGCTTATCGCTCTCTCCACCCTTCCCCACTTCTTACGCGTTCACTGCCCCCCAGTGAGAGAATCTTCTTTCTCACTCAGCCCTTCGTCTCCCGCGTTACGAAATTCAAAATAGTTAGAAAGAGGAGAAGGCTCGTCTCCCCACACCACGCTCTGCGCGCGCGAACTTCTATTGCAGCTAGGTAGGGCTGACTCTCAGGTGTCTTCTCCTGGGGAACCCGGTCGACGATTATGACGCGGGGGGGACTTCCC
Organism: Rhimphoctona megacephalus; assembly: GCA_963989365.1. Classification (NCBI taxonomy): domain Eukaryota; kingdom Metazoa; phylum Arthropoda; class Insecta; order Hymenoptera; family Ichneumonidae; genus Rhimphoctona; species Rhimphoctona megacephalus. Next base: position 21,627,796 of record OZ022416.1, on the reverse strand, counting down.
ACACGCGAACCATGACATCCCTTGGTTCGGTGGTGGGCCCACGAACAACCACCAGGCAAACTGCACCAAGATGTCCCTCCTGCTTTTCCGAATTCCCTCCGACTGGAGCGCCGTTTGTAACTCAGACCGCGACACCCGAGAGTACAGCTGGGATGGTGCAATGCTAGGTTGCGAAGTCAAGAGGGATGGGCAACACGTTATCTCTATCTTATTCCCGCATCTCCTCTGGCATCCATGACCACGAGTACGGTTGGTTGAAACTCGCCTGCGAAAGATAGTAGGAGCCCGTGTGTGTCCTCCTGGACCAAATTAACATGGGCGCGATGCTGAGAAACGAGGGGCACTGCGATCGGAGTGTAAGAAGGCGGCGATCGCGGCTCTTTGTATGGTCTACGAGAAAAATAACCATAACTGATCAGCTTCCAAATAAACAACACGCTAAAACGTTCCATTCGCAGTCACTCTCATTTAGTAGCCCCCGCTAACGACGGAAACAAAATGTAATAAGGTAACTTAATTATAAAATAAATAGGTAGTCATGTCGGTCGACTGTCAGGTGAAATCTAATCGGCACTAAAGGCAGCGACGTAGGTAGAGAAATACTTCCAAATTCTAGGGATATAGGCAGTCCAAGCAACTCGACGGAATGAGTCCAACCATGAAGAATGTCCAGAGGTCGACGGACGCCGCACAGGGTCGTAAATCCGACCCACTGGTCGACACTACTTCGTGCAGGTGACGAGAACCACGAAATGTCACGTCACAGCGTATTCTACACTTTTTCTAGATGGTCTAGTTTTCCTCAGCGTGAGACTTCGTGGGAACTCTGGTCAAATTTGAAGGTATAACGACGTTTCGCGTAGATGCGATTTATGAAGTTTGTGGTTTTTTAGATATATATCTACCCGGTGATGCCATAGAGAAGTTGAAGCGAAATATCGTAATATATACACGCAGATAAATACAGGGTGTCCCATCACGAAAAGTCGTATATCTGTAAACTTAAGGCTTCGTACGTTCGTTTTCCGATTCGCTTTCGGCAGTGAAAATTCGCCGTCAGAGACTTTTCTATGGGAAATTTTATAATCTGCAAAATCGATGTTATGCATTTTTGCTTTACCTCTAACAGCACCTCTATCTGGACTAAGAATTTGATAATGATCGTACATAACGGCGCACACTGTGTATAAGTAGACTACATAGTATATAAATAGATCTCAAAGTCGCACACGTCACGAGCACCATATATAACGATCTGCGGAGCTAATCTGCGAAGCTCTACGATAAATACCACGCCTATGAATCTCTGGGTCAATATTGACGTGGAAACTACGGAGATAGGGGTTATATTTTTTTGTATGCGTATGGGTGTGTACACCTTCTTGTCACTTTTGGTCGATGGTGTTGGGTTACTCGTGGTATACAGAAGTCGCGTTTTCTCGTTTTCGTTCCCCGTCTATATATATAGAAAGGAGGCTTGCCGAGCGAGAAACTAGAAGAAAAAGAAACAGTGGCAAAATAGGTGCGGGCCAAGAGAAGAAACGAGCGAAAGAACAGGAGAAAACCAGAGACGTAAGTATAATTATAATGGTAATAATAATAATAATAATAATAATAATAATAATAATAATAATAATAATAATAATAATAATAAGGCTCTGCAAAATCCAACCCTACGTCCGAGACTTCTCACGTGCAGGGCGGGCAACGTGTGTTTTGCATACGGCTAACAGGGCACTGGTCACACACACACCCACACTCACACACTACACAAACACCCACACATACACGCCCTTCGACAAACCGGGGAGGTGAATGCTCGGGGACCCTATAAACGGGCCCTACCGAAAAGCGAATGCTCGGGGACCCCTATAAACGGGGTCGTCCGAAAGTGAATGAAGGGGATCCCTATAAACGGGCCCTCCCCGTGAATGGAGCCCGGTTCGTCACGACGGGCACGCATACTCACGCACACTCTACAGGGGGGAACACCGAACACACAGGGAGGGGGGGGACCTCAGGGGCCGTGCGTAGTCCCAGCGCGGTTCGTGGAGTCGCGACCACGAGGGACCTTTAGCACGATGGGACAAACAACCATGACAATGCACTTGAAACATTTTGATATACCTCAAGTGGTAACCCCTTCTCAGGGGGAATCCACCCCGGGTTCCGATCGGGTGAAAGCCCCGGTGGCCACGGGCAGCGGCACGGATTTTGAGGACCGCAACTTGTGCACGATGAGAAGGAGGACGACACGAAACAACGACACGAACAAGACGTTACTGAACCCACCGAGACAAAATAGGACGGATAGTGTGTCAAGCGGTAGCAGCGCGGCAAGCTATGCCTCCGCCGTGGACAACGCAACACTGAAGACGAGACAAACAGCCACAACAACGAATGACAAACAAGACTTGACAGAACTGCTGAGGCTCATCCACGAGACGGCGACGAAAATGGCCGAAGCAGCAAATGTTCAGAAAAACATGAACATGACTGTAAAGACGGGAATCAAGACGATCCTCGAGACCGCGGACATTGCACTGCACATGCAGATGGAAGCGGCCACAAGGGGACGTCTTGTAGACAGTAACAAGACACTGACAGGTACGAACAATAACGAAGAGACGCCACGGACGAAACGGAAACGATCGTCGACCGGGACCACGCCGGAATCCTCGCAAAAGAGGCCAACGACGATGGAACCGGCCACAGACTGGCAGACCGTTACGCGGAAAGACAAGGACAAGACAAATAAGAAAACGGACGCGAAAGCCCGGAGTGGCCGGAGCGGACCGGCCCCTCGCCAAAGGGGATCGGTTGTTCTGGTTAGACCGGGTTCAGACACCACGTACTCGGACATAGTACGAAAAATACGGTCGACAGTGGACCCGAAGAGGAGTCATGTGCAGGTGACGACTCTGAGGAAAACGAAAAACGGCTCGTGTCTCCTGAAACTGAAGGCAGACACAAGCAAACCGGACGGACGGGACGAATTTGAGCGACAAATCCAAGACGCGATCGGGGAAGCGGGCAGTGTCAGGGCCGTGACCTCCAAAACTCAATTGGAGATCATGGACCTGGACTGTGTTGCGACCCCCGACGACGTGACGGACGCACTGAAACAAGAGACAGGACGAGACGCGGACTTCCGAGTCCACATTTTCGGTCCGAACCGCGCTGAGCAGTACATGGCGGTCTGCGAACTTGATTCGCGGGAAGCCGATGCGCTGCTTCGGCGGGGTCGGATCGGAATCGGCTGGGTGTATTGTCGCGTTCGAAAAAGACTGACGGTGACGAAATGCTACAGGTGCCTGGGCTTCGGCCACGTGAAGGCCGAATGCAAAGGCACGGACAGGACCAAATGCTGCCGCAAGTGCGGCGCATCCGGACACCACGCGACGGACTGTAAGAACAAACCGGTCTGTCCACTGTGCTCCGAAGCCGGGCACAAGGACGTAGCGCACCTCGCCGGAACCGGCAGGTGCGCCGTGTTCCGAGCCGCGCTGGAGGAGTGCAGGAAGCAGGCCGGAAGACGGACAGAATAGTTCAGGGAAACCTGAACCGAAGTAGGACTGCAGACATGCTCCTACCACAGATAGCTGACGAACATGACGCGGACATCCTGATCCTGTGTGAACCATACAGGAGAAGGACGACTCAGACGTACATCACGAACGAGACAGAGACTACCGCTATCTGGGTAAGGGGGACCGCCCAATCTCGAGTCTCTAACCGCGGTGGCGGGGACGATTACGTCTGGGCTAGAGTCGGCGCTGTCACTTATGTCAGCGTCTACTTGACACCCAACTGCACCGCGGCGGAGTTCGAGAGGAAGGTGGCACTCCTAGAAGACGGTATCAGGGACCTGCCCGGGGATGTCGTCGTTGCGGGGGACTTCAACGCGAGGGCGATCGAGTGGGGAATGACGGAAACGAACCGACGCGGACGACTACTGCTTGAGATAGCCGCAAGGCTGGACCTAGCAGTGGTAAATACGGGACATACACCGACGTACAGACGACCAGGGTTTGGAGACTCCATCCCTGACGTGACGCTGACGTCGGACAGAATCCTGCCACGGCTGAGGGGGTGGCGGGTGATCGAGGACTACACAGCCAGCGACCACCAGTACATCACCTTCAAAGTGGCAGGACAGACAGAAACGCGACGAACGAGAACCCACCAGCCCCCGCGGTGGAACCTTGACAAACTCGACGTACGAAAATTTTCTGAGGAACTGATGGCAGCATCAGCTCCTGTGACGAAAATTCCCCCTGAGCTGACTGGCCGGCGAAGGGCGGAAAGACTGTCGGACGAGACGGCCAAACTAATAGACGGTTTGTGCAACAGCACAATGCCGAAACGACGACAAATACAAAAAAGACGACCACAATACTGGTGGACGGACGAGATAGCCGAATTGCGCAGGATATGCCTGGCAAATCGGCGACGAGTCACGAGGGCTGGGGGCGGACCCGAAAGGGAAAACCTCCAGGCCATTTACAAAACGGCACGGAAGACGCTGACCAAAGCAATAAGGGACAGCAAGACGAGATGCTGGAGGAAGCTCTGCGAGGAGGTGAACGAGGACCCCTGGGGAACCGGTTACAAGATGGTGACCGGTAAACTAGGGGCCCGAGTTCCACCGGAACTCAAGGACGCCGAAACAGCAGGACGGATTGTCGACGGATTGTTTCCGACGCACCCGATTCGAACGAACGTGACGGACGATGCTGACGCGCCGGAGCCCCCGGTCTTTACCGCAGAGGAGCTCACTAGAGCAACGAACGCGATGAAGACTGGCAAGGCACCGGGACCAGACGGGGTACCGGCCGAGATCCTCCGGCTCGTGGCTCGCCTACGGCCGAGGATACTTCTCGACCTGTACAACACGTGCTTGACGACAGGAACGTTCAGCGATCGGTGGAAAGAGGCGAGGCTCGTCCTTATCCCAAAAGGTAAGGGCGACCCTAACATGCCGTCGGCCTACCGACCGTTGAGTTTACTTGACACGACAGGTAAACTCTTTGAACAATTACTGAGACCGAGACTGACGGACGCGATGCAGGCTGGAGGGGGCCTCTCAGACCTGCAGTTCGGTTTCAGGAGGGGTCGATCGACGATTGGAGCGATCCAAAAGGTGGTCGACTCGTTCCTGGAACTGGACAGACACTGCCACGCAGCACGACCTATCGTACTGCTGGCGACGCTCGACATCAGGAATGCTTTCAACTCGGCCAGGTGGGTGGATATCCTGGAGGCGCTTAACAGCAACTTCCGGATCCCATCGTACCTGGTCCGGGTCGTGGAGGATTACCTGAGAAACAGACGGATAACGTACGAGACGATCGAAGGACAGGTAACAAGACAGGTCACCGCTGGGGTTGCTCAGGGGTCGATACTGGGACCTGACTTCTGGAATGGTTTATACGACAGCCTGCTTCGGTTGGAGATGCCGCTCGGAGTGCTCCTCGTCGCCTACGCTGATGACGTGGCGGCGGTGATCACAGAGCGGTCTCCTGAGCTGGCGCAGCTGACGTTGAACCAGACCATGAGACGAGTAGGACGCTGGATGACAGACCACGGACTACAACTCGCAACAGAAAAGACGGAACTGACGTTTCTTACGAGAAGACGTATACAGACAATACTGCCCATGAGAGTGGGGACACACGAGACGGAGACCAAGGGGGAAGTCAAATATCTGGGGGTGACCCTCGACACGAAGATGACCTTCTGGCCTCACATACAGAAAACAGCCCGGAGGGCGGCCGAGAGGATAGCATCCTTGAGCCGCCTGATGGCAAACACGACGGGACCGAGGCCGGGGAAACGACGACTGTTGATGGCGACCGCCCACTCGATCCTCCTATACGGCGCGGAAATATGGGCAGACTCCCTGAAGACAAAGAAGTACTGTAAGACGATGACGATGGTACAGAGACAAGGCGCGCTGCGAATCGCTTGCTCCTACCGAACAGTCTCTGCACAAGCTGTTCTGGTGGTGGCGGGCGTAATACCCGTGGATCTCCTTGCCTTCGAGCGCAAGAGGATCTACGGGAGCAGCGCGGACATAGGACGAAAGAACGCGGCAATCGCCGAGCGCGAAAGGACGATGGAAGTATGGCAAAGACGGTGGACAGAAGAACAAGGTGGAAACTGGACGAGACGACTCATACGGGACCTGAGGCCGTGGCTCGAAAGGAAGTTTGGCGACGTGAATTTTTACGTCACCCAGCTCTTGACGGGGCACGGTTACTTCCGACGGTACCTATGTAACATGAACCGAGTACGGACATCGGACTGTAAATACTGTGGACACGAACGAGACGACGCGGAACACACGTTATTCGTATGTGACCGCTGGACAGGACTCAGACGAGAACTGGAGACAACGGTCGGCAGCATCACTCCTGATAACATCGTGGAGGTGATGCTGCACGAACCGGAATGGTGGCGTTTAGTCGCCGCCTACACGGAAAACATACTGAGACGTAAGAACGCGGACGGCTGCTTAACAGACGACTAAGCAGACGGAGCGACGTGACGTAACGAAATACGGAGGAACGGCACGAACGGACGTACACGGACAGAACCCCCAGTCAGAAGTAATATCAACATAGTCCCTGGCTGGGGGAGGACATCAAGGAGGTGGCGGTTTAGTGGGTAGGCCTGTTTTTTTGGGAGTCCCACATACCCCCTTAGACTAAGGGGAATCCGTAAAAAGGATTCCGCAACTCCTTGTAAAAAAAAAAAAAAAAAAAAAAAAAAAAATAATAATAATGACGAGACAAAAAGAAGAGGCAATCGGGGTAAGAAGTTGAGGTTCATCTCAAGGTCTCTACACCGCAGCATCTCGAATTACTTTATTTTTGAAGTCTTTTGCCAGCATCAAAACCCTTATGTTTAAATCACCTCATCACATTGCTTTCTCATACCCTACACTTTTTCGAGCTGAGCACGCGAAAAAAATATTCGAAGCTTCTTCAAAATGGACAGTAAGGAGTCGACTGACAGGGAAAAGCAATGAAGAAAAAATGCCTGTGAATGCAATAAAAATCTATGTAAAAATATAGTTATATGTGATCTTATCCATCACAGAGAATTGTGGCCTGATTCTCCGCTGAATACTTTTATTACCCGCACATATATTGAACAAAAAAATTCCCATGGATAAGAGTGAAAGAAGCAAGATACGATGACTCTAGAAAATTCAGAAGTTCGTGGATGAAACAACATAATTGTTCGTCGAGCCGTCCATCCACGAACTTTTTTTGATGTAACTCCAATCCCTTTCTGCCTTCTCGATAAATTCACCAGCTTTCATCGTTGAAGAAAGCACTGGTTGCGAAAGTGATGTTCGTGAAAATCAGATTACGCGAATAAGATTATACGTTATATTGGGAAGGGGCATAAGTGGAATGTATATTTCACATATATACGGGGTATTCAATGTCAAATGAGCAACTTTCGAACCTTACATTTTTTGATTTGGCGGAAATATTTGTGTGTTATAATACACATTCAAAGAACCTCTCTTAATTTTTTTCAGAATTTTTTATTCATTGGCAGGTCAGATATGACTTTTTTTTTGAAATTCGATGATTTTTTTCAAATGCCGAAATATTTTCGAAAAATTGACCAAATCAAATTATTATTTTTTTCAAAATGTCCATTTTTTACCGTACCTGTTGAAAGGAATAACAAAAGAATTGTCAATTATTGTCTTCTATCAAGAGACTCGGTAGAGTCTCGGGACAAGTATATTAACAGCTCTGTCGTCTGCTGGCCCGAGGCTCACCAAGTCTATATTATCTCGAAACAAGGCGATTCGCGGTGGTGGGTAAACATTTTATGACGTTTTCGCTAATTGTAGAACCTAGGAGTCATTTGGCGGCTTGAAAAGCGAACTTTTCACTAATTGAGCGATGCTCTTTCGATTGAGCCTAGAATCATCACGATCGGTTGCGTAATTGTTGAGAAAAAACTTTGTACAGGCTTAGGATTATGCTCGATTTTACTACATTCAGGAATTTGCCGTGTCTGTATATGCGCTCAGACGATACAATCAAAAGCCTTTCAATGCCCATCGAAACCCATTTCCACAAAAGCCGGTCTCCGGCGACGGAAGCAACGAGTTGCGATTGGTGACGACGACTCGTCTTTCCTCTGTACGGAGCCAGCGGAAAGTTTGAACGTTGTTTTGACATAACGAAATGCGGGACGTATGAGCAATTTTATGGATAAATTTATAAAAAAAATAATTTCGTGGTTCAGTGTGGTGCTATTCGATCGATTGTCCATATGACAGCTGACCAATATCTTTCTTAAAACCGTCGTGAGGTTATAACGATCGCGGTCAATTTCAGCTTTGGTTAGAGTGATGTTTATAGATAGACAAGTAAAAAGTGACTTTTATACAGATAGAAGAGTGATGGTGGGAAAATAAAGTGTAATAATAAACCATTGAACAATGCCTAAATAAATATTTTTTTAATTAAACCTAGCCCCTTCAATTTTTTTCCAAACGTAAACTCTGCTACAACGAAGTCGAAAACGATCCCTTTTCTCTTTTACCATTAAAATGTTCCCCGAATGCAATAACAAGGTTTATTTAGAAACCATTCTCTTCGATTTTTTTGTTAACCAAGAGAATGGTGTATAATAAACTCGTATTCGGTGAATATTTAATATCTTTGTCGTGAGGTTATAAAGATCGCAGCCAGTTTCAACTTTTGCTTAAAGTGACTTTTATTATAGACAGAAGAGTGATAGTGCAAAAATAAAGTGTGATTCAATAAATAAACTTTTGGACAGTGTCTAAATAAATATATTTTTTTATTAACCCTAGACCCAACAATCCATTTTTCTGAACGTAAACTCTAGAACGGAGTCGAAAACGGTGCCTGTTTTCTTTTACCATAAAATGTTCCTCGGATGCAAAAATAAGGTTTATTTAGAAACCATTCTTTTTGTTTTTTTTTTTTTTTGATAACTAAGAGAAAGGTGTACGATGGGAGGTTATAAAGATCGCGGTCAGTTTCAACTTTTGATTAAAGTGACTTATATCATATTATCGATAGAAGAGTAATAGTTCAAAAATAAAATGTGATTCAATAAATAAACTTTTGAATGGTGTCTAAATAAATATTTTTTTTTATTAACCCCAGTCCCAACAATCCATTTTTCCGAACGTAAACTCTAGAACGGAGTTGAAAACGGTGCCTCTTCTCTTTTACCATAAAATGTTCCTCGGATGCAATATCAAGGTTAATTTAGAAATCATTCTCATCGTTTTATTTTTTTGATAACTATATAAGAGAATGGTGTATGATACACTCGTATTTGGTGAATATTTAATATCTTTGAACAGTCATTAGGTTATAAAGATCGCGGTCAGTTTTATTTCGTTAAAGTGAAACTTTTGGTTAAGTGACTTGAATATATAGATAGAAGAGTGATAGAGTGCAAAAATAAAGTGTAATTCAATAAATAAACTTTAGAACAGTGTATAAATAAATAATTCTTTTTTTTAACCCTAGCCTCAATATTCCAATTTTTCGAACGTAAACTCTACAATGGAGTCAAAAACGGTGCCTCTCCTGTTTTACCATAAAATGTCCCTTGCATGCAATAATAATGTTTATTTGGAAACTATTCTCTACGTTTTTTATATAACTGAGAGAATGGTGTATGATACCACTCTAGGTTTGAATGATACATGGTTTTAAACCACCCTAGAGTGGTTAAATACATGAAAATACTATTTGCACTTGCAACCCAAAATGGAATCAAGTGATGTGAAATAATTTTGAGCGAAACGATATTTGATTCGAGAAAAAAAAATCATAAGTACTTTACCAATTTTGTTTTCCCTATTGCTGATCAGATATAATTCGTGATCAATAAACGTTGTAAAAGAAAAACTCATGTGGCATTTCGACCGAAATTCTTTTTTCCAATCAAACTTTTGCTCTCGAAATTTGGTGCGTATACTATTTTTGTTTCAAAATCTCGTTTCGTTATTATTACTTTTATTGAAAAACTTTCGGTGCATTCTGATGATATTGGAGAATTTCCTCGGTGTCATTTTTTATGGAATATTTTCCGGTCCGTTGATCTGTTGGAATGGATGTTTCAGTGTAATATTTTTTCAAATTCTTTTTTTTACAACATTGAAAAAAAATAAAGTTTTTACTTATTCGCGGTTTTTTTATACGTCGTATCTTCTCAGAACTACTGTACGTTTTAATGGGATAAACCAGTTTAGGAGGCCGAAATTTTGGTGTTTTTCGTGATTTTTTTTAACAGGGAAGGAATAATCAGAATTTATTTAAACTTGAAGGATATTTTATTCATGTTTTGAAGTACACGATGTAATTTTTTCAAGTCATTTCCGCCAGAAATAGTGGAGTTAGAAGCTGCTGTCCATGGACGATCGCCATCCAAGTTTTTTGCTGGTGGGCATTCCTGAAGTCATAATTTTTATCTGTAATCATTACAACTTCCTTTTTTCGTTAACAACATATTTCCTAAGAATATGAACCTAACTGTGATCAAAAAAGTTGAAAATTGCATGTTTTTGAGGTGTTTGAACACAATGTCATGTTTTTATACCATGTTTTTTCACCTTTTTTGCATTAAAAAAAATATTTTTAATAATAATATCATCTCAGAGTTAGGTTCATATAGATTGTAATTGAATAAAAAATATTCACACAAATTTTCAGAACGATTGGTCAATAACTTTTTCAGCTAGAATGTCCACCAGTTGAAAAAAAGTCGTCCATGGACAGCAGCTTCTAACTCCACTATTTCCGGCAGAAATGGCTTGAAAAAAATGCAAAGTGTACTTCAAACCATGAACAAAATATCCTCCAAGTTTAAACCAATTCTGATTATTCCTTCCCTGTTAAAAAAAATTCACGAAAAACACCAAAACTTCGGCCTCCTAAACTGGTTTCTCCCGTTAATTTGAGAAGATAATGAGAGCGGTTGCGCATTAAACTTTGTACGATGAGGTTTTGGAACGGATTTTTGTGCGGAGACATCTTTGCATGAACGATTTTAGACGGGTTTTTGTAAATTTTTGTGGGAATCTGTATTTTGGCGCTGAGTGGTGGGGGAGATTAACTGGAAAGACTATTTGCGGGGCGTAAATGTACTTGTCTCAGCTTTTTTCACAGCATTTATGCTGTTTTTGGCTAGGATTTGTCGACTTTTTGTATGGAATTCATAGCTTGTTAATTTAGGCGAGAAATGCCTTTAGAATTTTCAAAAAATCGATTTTTTTTTTACATATTTCGAAAGTATGATATCCAAAGAATATACTGACCAAAGAAAAACTCGAAATATTGAATATTTGCGGAGTTATCGCATATAGTCTAGAGCGCGGGGACAGCATGCGGTCAGGTAGCGAGTCGGGCGCTCGGACCGTTAGAGGCGGAGCAACCTTTGCTTCACAATACTTCCTTATTTACCTTTTGTATGGCCAGGCAGATGTTTCAAGGAATTTCTTGAAACGACACACCACTCCTTTTCATGTGAACGACATTATATATATATATATATATATATATATATATATATATATATATATATATAGCGTGAAACTGTAGGTATGCGAAACGAAACGTTGTCCGAGCAATAGTGTCAGTTTAGCCCGAAAGTTTGTTGTGAATGGTTGAATTTTCAAAACTAAAATGCCGAACTATCCGAAAGGAACCTGAGGTAATATAGCTCGGAAATGTGTAAAAAAAAACGATTTCAAGGAAATCAATTCGCTGATGAGAGTGGGGAGAGTTTCGGGCCGAGTACAAGTGACGGTATAAGTGCAAGTGCTAAAAAACTAAAGTCTGCGTGCACAGAGGATATCCGTATAAATCCTTTGCACGCATATAGAATGATTGAGTTTTTAACAGTTTTTACGGCTCTATCAGACATTTTAATTTGCTCTGTATGCAAGCAAAGGATAAATTTTACAGAGTCAGGGCATATACGCCTGGGTTTCAAAATTGTCGTTACGTGTCGGTGCGGTAATCGAGAAATTCATTCAGGACCTTTCATACTGGTTACGAAATTAATCGAAGGCTTGTGTTAGTCAAGAGACTTTTGGGGGTCGCAAAACAAGGAATCAATACCTTTTGCAATCTCATGGACCTGTGCACTGGATTCAATCAAAGCAGCTACACTAAAATAATCGAGCATATTTATGCAGCTGCCAAGTCGTCATTCGATTTTTCATCACAGAATGCTGTTGAAGAGGTGAAAAAAAATGTCGAGCATGAAAGAGCAGAAAAAATGCTCAAAGTCGCTGGTGACGGTACATGGAAATAGCGTGGGTTCAAATCACTGTATGGTGTTACCACGCTCATCGGCTACTACTCTGGTAAAGTGATAGATTTGGTTGTGAAAAGCAGTTACTGCCACGGCTGTACGTTCTGGAAAAATAAGACTCATACTAAAAAATATGAGGAATGGTTCGAAGATCACGAAGAACATTGCATGAAGAATCACGAGGGCCCCGCGGGAAAAATGGAAGTTGATTCTATGAAACAAATGTTTTCCAGATCGGAAGAGAAATCCGGCGTAAAGTATGGCAATTATATAGGTGATGGGGATTCAAAAACTTTCATGGCCATACTAGAACTAAATCCTTATGGTGACGACTTGACTGTTATAAAAAGTGAATGCATTGGCCACGTAGAGAAGAAAATGGGCACCAGACTCCGAAACGTAAGAAAAGAAAAAAACTTTCCGGAAGAGGCAAGTTAACGGATAAAGTTGTGAAAAAACTCACAAAATATTATGGTTTGAGCATTCAAAGAAATGTAAATAGTGTTGAAAATATGAAAAAAGAGATTATGGCTACTTTTTATCATATTTTTTTCAACAAAGGAAGAGCCGAATCACGAATACCGCCCGACTGGACCCGAAAGCTGGTGCAAATGGCAGAAAGCAATCTCCTTAAATAAAAATCCAAAATTGGAAGATCTTTCACCGTTACTTGACGAAAATATCAAACAGCATCTCCTGCCAATTTATCAAGATTTATCCAGAGATGATTAGCTAGAAAGATGCTTGGGTGGCCATACCCAAAATGCTAACGAAAGTTTCAACTCGACGATCTGGCGATTGTCTCCGAAACACTTACATTCTGGACTAAAAATTGTTGAAATTTCGGCCTACATTGCTGCTGGGGTATTCAATAATAGCTTTTCTTCGATCCTAAGGATTATGAATGCGTTGGACATAATCATTGGCACCAACTGCAAAGTTTTCGCCGAAACCTCTGATGAGGCGCGAATTGTACGACAGAACCGGATGAGTCTTTCTAAGACAAAAGAAGCTCGTACAGCCCAGGAACAGCAGCTAGCGGAGGTAAATCAGTTTTTCGAGGAAGTTGAAGGTCTACTGTATGCGCCTGAAATTGCTGATTAATCGGTAAGTTACTACAATTAATAGTTTTCACATGTGGAAACTTTAAACGCGATTATCTCGAAACTACTTTTTCAAAAACTGCTCGTGTTATAGCTCAAAAAGTTATCGACCGATTTGGATGACATTTTGGGAGGTTATTCTCAGTAATATTATCGGAAGGATATACCTAAAGTTTGAAAGGTAGCGTGTAAATAAATAATTTTTTTGGGGTCAAATATGTCGAAAAAATGGTCGAAAATTCGAACTTTGGAGTAAAAGGCTCCCAAATTTTCAATTTTGCACCTCTTCATCATTTTTTAGGTATATCCTTCCCCTTAATATGTCAGTAAACGAATGACACTTATTAAATCTTTTTCAGATCAACAGAAAAAGAGTGACAACTGCAACACTTTTCGATGTCGCGGAAAACAGGCGTCCGAAGACCCTTAATAACGCCGCCATTTTGTTGGTCAACCCAAAAAAAAATTTTTTTTTAAAACTTGACAGTTATAATAAACTCATGCCCAAATTTGAAAATGATCAGATTATTTTATCCCCTCTAAAAAATTCCCGAAAAATACCTATTTTTCACGCTCCCAAAGGGATTTCTCGCCTTAAACATGTCAATATTGCGTACGTACTCAGGTATGAAATTCATAGCTTGCTAATTAAATCTATATTCTGTCTATGTTATGTACGTATTTGACTGATGCAAAAGAATTGACATTTTTTTCGGCATTGCAGCAAAATGTGGTAACATTTTATCAAAAAGTGATTCTCTCAAGAATTGAATTCTGAATAAAAAATTTAGAGGTCGCTCAAGCGATTTTTTAATGATTTCGGCTAAAAATGGATACATGATCGAATTTCGAGCTGGTGTAACGCGACTATATTCGGACTAAAAATGCACTGTGAAATATTGATCTAAGAAGTGTTCAAATGAATTCAATCTTCGTAATTAACCGTCAATACTTATAAAATTATTAGATTACTTAAAACGTACAGTAGTTCTGAGAAGATACGACGTATAAAAGAACAACGAACAAGTAAAAACTTGAATTTTTTTTTAATTTTGTAAAAAAAAATTTCAAAAAATATTACACCTAAACATCCGTGCCAATAGATCAACGGATCGGAAAATATTAAATATTAAAGTTTGATTGGAAAAAATCATTTTGGCCAAAGTAATACGCGAGTTTTTTTTTATAATGTTTATTGATTACAAATTATATTTCATGAGCAATAGATAAAAAAAAAAAATTGGTGAAGTACTTATGAAATTTTTTTTTCTCAAATCAAATATTTTTTCGCTCAAAATTATCTCGCATCATTTGGTTCCGTTTTGGGTTCCAAGTGCAAATAGTATTTTCATGTATTTAAGGTGTCTACTACTCTAGGGTGGTTTAAAACCATATCTAATTCAAACCTAGGGTGGTAGCATACACCATTCTCTCAGTTATATACAAAATGAAGAAGTAAACTTTATTATTGCACGCAAGGGATGTTTTATGGTAAAAGAGAAGAGGCACTGTTTTAATTTTATTTATTAAATTATATTTTATTTTTGCATAATCACTTTTCTATCTATATATATAAAAGTTACTTTAAGGTAGAACGCTACCATATATAAAAAAGAGGGATTTTGATGTAAATTGATAGATACGTTCGAAATTAACTAAACTATTTGCTCGAAAAATTTCAATGGGTTCGACCATACCGTTTCTGAGAAAATTAAATTAGTTTTTTACATTGGATCTTATGGAAAAGGGTAAAAAATCGCAAAAAAACATTGGAAAACTACCGTTGAAAAAGCCACTTTTTGATAAAATTAACACAAGTACATGAATCAACTGTCAAGATAACTCCCACAAAATTCGCAGCAATTTCACCGTACCGATTATTTGCAATGTGCAAAAGAAAATTAATAAACGAACAAAATTAATGAACGAACAGGCTTTTTTCGTTTGTTTTCGACGAAATATTGCTATGTGAAGTTGGCGCTTTGCTTGAAAACAATAGAATTGTATCGCAACTCCTTAAGGAGTTTCCCTCTTTTTTTATGTATGGTAGCGTTCTACCTTAACCAAAACTGAAACTGACCGCGATCTTTATAACCTCACGACTATTCAAAGATATCAAATATTCACCGAATACGAGTTTATCATATACCATTCTCTTAGTTATCAAAAAAAAAAAACAAAGAGAATGGTTTCTAAATAAACTTTATTATTGCATTCGAGGAACATTTTATGGAAAAAGAGAAGATTTTCGACTCCGTTCTAGAGTTTACGTTCAGAAAAATGGATTGTTGGGGCTAGGGTTATTAAAAAACAATATTTATTTAGACACTGTTGAAAAGTTTATTTATTCATTTAAGCTTTATTTTTGCACTATCCCTCTTCTATATATATAAAGGTCACTTTAATCAAAAGTTAAAACCGACCGCGATCTTTATAGCCTCACGACAAAGATATTAGATATTCACCGAATACGAGTTTATCATACACCATTCTCTTAATTATCAAAAAAACGAAGAGAATGGTCTCTAAATAAACCTTATTATTGCATTCGAGGAATATTTTATGGTAAAAGAGAAAAGGGATCGTTTTCGATTCCGTTGTAGAATTTACGTTCGAAAAAAAATTGTAGAGGCTAGGTTTAATAAATAAAATTATTTGTTTAGGCACTGTTCAATAGTTTATTATCATACTTTATTTTCCCACTATCACTCTTCTATTCATAATAATAAAAGTCACTCTTTACTCGTCTATCTATCTATCTATAAACGCCACTCTAACCAAAAGTTCAAATTGACCGCGATTTTTGTAACCTCACGACTGTTAAGAAAGAATATTAGTCAGCTTTCATATGCACGATCGATCGAATGTCACTAGAATGTTTACCAATATCACTAGACCGCGAAGAAAACAGTTGAGCTTCAAAAATGTATGCGAAAAAATGCTGAATGTCCCGGACCAGCAATTATAAAAAAAATTAATATTATCAATACGCTTTAAGCTATGAGATTCTAATTAGTCGCAATCGAAGGAAAAAAAATACGTGAACTTGAATAATCCTCCAAAACGGTATTATTTAATAAATATTAAAGAAACAATTTTCGAAAGCAGGTAGAATCATGGTCCTTCCTATAAAAGCTTCCTGTAAAGCACTCGCTTGTAAATATACTTGTCTCGAGTCACTACCGCGACTCTTAATACTTTCAAGATAAAAATTAATGATTTGAAGATTATATATTTCGATCTTTTTTAAAAATTCTTTAAAAAACTTTGACCAAATTAACGATTTTTAAGACCGGTTCCATCGTGAGCAGACTTTTCGTAATATTTCTTTTCATGTTTTCACTTTTTTTCCAATGAATTTAGTCTCATTTAACTGAAAAAATCAAGCAGCCTTATAATTTTGTTATTCAAAATATTTTCTGTTTTTATTTTAATCGTAATTGATAGTTGATTCTTTAAATGTTTATGAAAAAAAAAGAAAATTTTGCTAAGAAATTACAACCGAAAGAGCAAATTTACTGAAGTGGGATTGAAAAGGAGCCGAAGTAATTGAATCGAAACATAAATACCCGAAAGGAGTATACAAAGAAAATAATAACATTTTTTTAGTAACAAGAGTGACTTCGTATTCAGATGATAATCCGATTTCTAAAAAAAATACCTTATCTACTTAATAATTTTTAGTAACCAATGTGAAATTACACCAATAAATATGTTTGATCATATATTTTGATGATTTACATCAATATATATGAATATAATGAAGAGTGGTTCTTTGAATGTGTTTTATAACACCAAAAAATTTGAGCCTAATCAAAAAATGGAAGGTTCAAAAGTGGCTCACTTGGCATGGAATGCCCCATACATACATAAATATATTCACCAACACCACTACTGGATTAAAACGAAGCCATTAAAATTTTATTTTATTTCAAGTATTCTGAGAAATATTTATATATTTGATACAAAATATCATTTACAATGATTTTATCTTGTTATAACATCGATAGTCTCATAATACGTTTTGTCGTTTTTTTTTAAATTAATTCAGAAGTGTACAAAAAATTGAATTATAATATAGTTCTTTTGTTTTAAAATGCCATTGAATCTATAGGATTTAAAAAACTCACCGTGATCACCCTCTTAATCATTACGAAGACTGGGATAGCGTTTTGCGAAAATAAGTACCACAGCTAATCTGGAACGAAGTTCCATATCCGCGAGAATCTCCCGGCCATCTCGGGAAGTAGCGCTTTTAGTAATTATGTATAGATCCTGAAAACGTTTTCTCATTTTTTTTTGCATACCGTTTATATCACGTATAAGTATATCGAGTATACATATAAGAGTGCAGTAAGGCTCGAGCTGGCTTTTTTTTAATACTTGGCATCGAGCCGCTGCCGCGGCTCTTGATCGTTATGACGAGGAGAATTCTGTGGACATACTTTTTCTTCTTCTTCCGTCTCGACTGTGCTAATTAATTTATTCACTTTATCACCATTACAACTTATATATATCAACTCCTGAAAGTTTAATCACAACGCTTAATGGCGAAAAAACATTTTATCAAAAAAATCAAATAAATAATCTCCAAAATGTTCGTGTGTTCGACTTTAGTTGCTCTGTAGAACGTGATTTTGTGTTTGTGTGAAAATGTATCCTAGTTATATTTTAGAAAGTTTTTCTTGTTAACGCACAACCGAAAACTTTGAATAGATAATATTCGAAGTAATTTCCTTCTTTGAAATAGAATAAATAATTTTTCAAATATTGTTAATAAATTCAATGAAAAATGGAATATGTGTATTATTCAATGGCGCATAGTGAAATATAGATATGCAAAGGTAGGCAGTATTTATTATACGAGGTGACAGGACGAGACCAAGTCGTGTCCTTCGATTTCCATGACAACGGGGACGACGGTTGAATGCACGTCATTGAAGGGGGGTCGCGATCGACAGGCTGGCGGATCTCTCTCCATATTCAACGCGTAGAGAGAATCCATTGCTCTTGTCATCTCTCTCTCTCTCTCTCTCTCTCTCTCTCTCTCTCTCTCTCTCTCTCTCTCTCTCTCTCTCTCTCTCTCTCTCTCTCTCCCTCCCTCCCTCCCTCCCTCCCTCCCTCCCTCCCTCCCCCCTCCCTCCCTCCCTCCCTCCCCCCTCCCCCCTCCCTCTCCCCCCCCCTCTCTCTCTCTCTCTCTCTCTATCTCTCGAGAAGTGCGGTTGTGTTTAAAATCGCTGTGCAGAAATACGGACGTTTCGATGGGTTAAACCACCGAGAAAAAGTTGAAAAGTTCCCAACAAGTTGTACTAATACACCGGAAGTGAATATGGGTAATATCTAGTAGAAATGCCGTGATCTAGGAGTGTAAATCTCGATTTTTGACGGTGAGCTATTGAAATAGTGGACAAAAATGCAGACGTGGTTATTGCGAGCGTTGAACCTCAAACGTGAGCAATACACATGCAAGTGATTTACTGCGACATTGATCGATATGTATCGGTACGAGCGACGGTAAGTTACCGAATGTGCGGGAACGAATAGACCAATCATGATAGAGTTTGGAGACGATGAGGAGTTTCGATGCTCCTTATGTAGAGAAACAATAACACGAAGGGTAGTGACGTGTAACATCTGCGTGGAACGTTTTACGTTTCACCGAAACTGTGTACCTAGGCATGGAGTTTTAGGTAAGAAAGAAAAATTCGTGGCGTGTAAGGGTCCATTTGCAGAGTTCGAGCTGAAGAATGCCCAACCACCAGGGACACCGGCACCGACGAGAAAGACGATATCAAGTTGCGGGAAAAAAGCGGGACCAGATAGTGAGGCCGAATATAACGGTACAAAATCGACTCTAGCACTGAAAACTGACTGGATAATATCAAAAGTTGAAGACATGTAGGACGAAATGGCATGTACGGAACACATTAAGTTGATTTTTCAAGGAATAGTCCGAGAGGAAATGAAATGTGTTAGGACAGAAATAGAGGAGCTGAAAAAGTTGATACATCAATGTGTGCACCCACATACAGCAGTGAAAGTTCTACAGTAATGCAGTCAAACAAAAGAAGAAGGAAAGGGTCATAGTTGCAATGCAATAAAAGAAAGCGTTGACATCAAGAATATGGCAGTGGGAGTAACAAAGCTGAAAAAAGGCAGTAAAGGAACAGTTATACTGAGGTGTAAAACCTAAGAAGAAATTGTACTGAAAGCTAAGGTTCAAGACAAAATGGGTATGGACTTTAAAGTCACTGAGCCAATAGAAATAAAACAGAATATAAAGATCATGAATGTAGCCGAGGCAGAAATGCAGTTAAAAGATGATAAACTATCCCGAGTAAAAAAAAAACAGTCTGGGCAAGTCGTCTGGCTTAGAACGGTATCCCAGACTCTTTTAAATTCTTCCCGAGAGTCTCGCCGAGACTGTTTCTAAGATTTTATTCAAATTTTTACGAGAGTCTCGCCGAGACTCCAAGATTTTTTGAAATTTTTTTTTCAGAATCTTGCCAAGACTGTTTCCAACATTTACAAAAATTTTTTTGGGTCTCGCCGAGACTGTTTTCGACATTGAAAAAAATTTTTTTGGCAGTCTCGCCGAGACTGTTTTTAACATGTAAAAAAATTTTTTTGGGTGTCTTGCCGAGACTTTTTGAAAAAATTTTTTTGGGAGTCTCGCCAAGATTTTTGGAACTTTTTTTTTCTCTTTACATTTATTAATGGTGATAATGAATGACATTGGAGGTGATTTTTTTTTTTTATCATTTCAAGGCCTTAGATAAGACAAAGTGCAATGATTGCAACGTCTTTGGTCTTTGGGAGCAGACCATAGCCTGTGATTTGATAATATTAAGTCGAAAACCCGACGAGACTATATAGAAATCGTGCGAATTATCCGTGGACGCAAAAGAAGGCCACCTGTCGAGTAAAATTGGAAGCTCTATAGGTGGCCTTCTTTCGCGTCTATGAATAGTCCGCCCGATTTCTATATAGTCTCATCGGGATTTCGACTCAATATTATCAAATCACAGGCTATGGTCTACTCCCAAAGACCAAAGACGTTGCAACCATTGCACTTTGTCTTGCCTAAGGCCTTGAAATGATTTAAAAAAAATTTTCGTGTCCAATGTCATTCATTACCACCATCAATAAATGTAAAGAGAAAAAAGTTTCAAAAAATCTTGGAAATAGTCTCGGCGCGACTCCCAAAAAAAAATTTTTTTAAATGTTGAAAACAGTCTTGGCAAGACGTCTTGCTCAGACTGATTTTTTTTTTCTAATTTTAGAAACGGTCTCGGCGAGACTCCCAACAACAATTTTCAAAAAATCTTGGAAACAGTCGCGGCGAGATTCCGAAAAAATGTTTTTTTTTTTAATGTTGGAAATAGTCTCGGCGAGACTCTCAAAAAAATCTTGGAAACAGTCTCGGCGAAACGTCAAAAAAAAAAATTTAATGTTGGAAACAGTCTCGGCGAGACTCTTGTAAAAATTTGAATAAAAGCTTGGAAATAGTCTCGGCGAGACTCTCGTAAAAATTTGAATAAAATCTTGGAAACAGTCTCAGCGAGACTCTCAGGAAGAATTTAAAAGAGTCTGGGAAACCGTTTTAACCCAGACGACGACGAAAACGTAATGCAGATGAGTGTATAGCGTTAAAAATGCGGTGTATTAACTGTATGCTGAAAAACCAACAGTACAACTTGGAAATAAATGAAGAACATGTTGCGCTGGATCGTGAATGTCCCACTTACAAGAGAGTGTTGCAAGATGAGAAGAGGAAGATGAGAGCTGGCTGGGTGGATCAGCAAAGACAGTAGGAAGAGATGCATTGAGTAAATAATGTACGAAGAGGAAATAAGTTAAAAATGAATGTGGCGAAATCTAACTAAATATTTGGGTATAATCATTGAGGATGAACAACGGTTAATGAAGATTGTGAATGTATGCAATAAAAAGATAGGAAAAGAACGAGCCTTGTAAATAAGTGGAACGGAGTTGAGTGAACTGCTGATAGCGCAATACCGGGGCATGAGGATCATATGATACGGTGTGCATGAACGAGTGTGTTACGAAAAGAATGACGAGCGGAAATGCAAAGTTGTGAAAAGTAAAGAGCTGGAACGAATGATGACAGAATTATTTGTACCTGTGAAACGGAAGATGAAAAGAGTAAATTTGCATCCACAATAGGTTGGTGTATCCGCGAAATGATTGTGTCTAGATGTAAACATATATGTAAAGAAATGTATAACAAATAGCTGAGGAAGCTAATAAACATCAATCAATCTCAATCTCAATCTGTCTCTCTCTCTCTCTCTCTCTCTCTCTCTCTCTCTCTCTCTCTCTACCTCCCCCCTTCCTTTCTTTATCGCCACACTTATATAACTCTCGCCGTGCTTTTAGAAAGTTTACCTGAATTTACGATATATTCCCACATGAACCATTGTCTCCTAACTTTGGGTTGAAGATCAGTGAAATTTCGGAGCTGTTCGATAACTCCAAAAAAGTTACCGGTATAGAATGAAAAAAAATATCTGGTAGTTCGATATTAGATGATGAAAAACAGTATCCTATAATAGGCAATTGTACCCTATATTATGTTTTGACAAATGGGGACAATTTTAACAATCTCTAAAAATATTGATATATTTTTTTCACCCAAATACAATACCCTCTACGAGGGAGTGAAATAAGAACTTTAGGTGATAAAGAACCTGAAGATTTTGGGTCTCTGTTATGTGGAAAACTAAGCGGATAGAACACCTGATATATCGTAGTCCCATACTTCTCTGTCATCTCGTTGTGTCCCGGGAAGCAAACGGTATAGGTTTCCATAGAATATACCACTGACCACACACATAGGAACGATACATGTAGGGATAGTCCTCTCGTTGGGATTTAAGGACTGTGTTTGGGGTTGAACGGGTGGGTGATGTTTCGCTTGGCGCGAGCAGCCTTTAGTACGGTAACAGGGCCGGATTTACGCCGACACAAGCACGGGCAATTGCCTGAGGCTGGTGTATTTCGGGGCAAAAGGAAAGGGAAGAGGTACTGAATTTCCGGAAGTAGATGAGGGCGGTCCACAGCTCTGTGACGTGTATATGTTGCAGTATACGTTCACTAGCGTTGCTTTTGGGATTTCGCCACGTTGAACCGACGAGAAAGTCATGTCGTCGCTTTCTCGTCGACTCGAAAAATTGGATTCAAGCCGAACCACAAGGCCCTCTCTTTTCCTCTATTATATCTAGACGTAAATTAGTTCTTGAAAGGGACATACGTTGCCCAGTTTGCGATTATGCCGAGAAGATTACGAAACATTTTCGTAATAGCTCCATATTTCAGCGTAAAATTTAGTGCGATAGTTCGCTAGAGAGGAGAGATTTTATAAGCATTTCTGAGACGATCGTATAATTTTAAGATTTTCATTTTAAAAAGTGGACAAGTGCAAGTTGAATTCGCGTGGAGAGGGTTTCGTACGATGAATATGTTATCTACCATGTTTTTTTAAATCTGACCCAAATTTGTTGGTGGTAACAAAAAGTTTTAAGACCATAAACTTCTTATAGGTTTTCCTGTAATCTATAAGTAAAGAACTATTTTCTGTATTTTTTTCAAAATTTTAGGCTCCTTAGTTTCGGCGATAAGGGGGGGAGGGGGATGGTCAATTTTCATCTATTTTCTTAAATAACCTTAAAACTATTTATTTTAAAATTATAAAAAAAATATATTTGAGATCCTCACAACAAATCCTTTCATTTGATATGTCATACGGTATAGTTTGCAAAACTTTTTTTTTTTGATTTTCTAATTTGCCCCCCAAAAGTGATCCCCATATTCAAAATTCTTTTATTTACGTTATACGGCCGTGTTTGGGTTACAGAAATTTATATGTGTACCAAATTTCAACTCGAATTGGTCCAGTAGATTCGGAGCAAATTGGCTGTGACAGACGGATAGACAGACAGACACACGAGTGTTCCTTTAAGGGTTCCATTTTTTTTCATTTGGACGTACGGAACCCTAAAAAGTGTCTGTGAATCGATCAATCAAAACTTCAAATTACTATATTTCTAATAAGAGTTACCCGAATTTTATCAAGGGATCAATTCTAGCGTATGTAACTCTGAGTTACATACGCCCCATACCAAACAACCTATGTGCGGTGTTTTTGAGGATTATTTTTTGTGAAGAAAAGCTATTGCATGATTGGTGTTCGATTTCACTTTCACCAATGAGATTGTTTTAACTCTCCCACTATTCCGAGCTACTTCCTTGTAAGGAACAAACAGAACAAATACCTTCGGATTCAACACTTAAAAATTTAATTTCGACACGGAAAACAATATTTTTTCCCGATTTGAATAAGTTTTTGTCGATCATTTGTAACAAATCTTTTACCTTAAAATTATTTAAGAATAAATAAATATCGTATACGTCGTGTAAATCTCATGTTCATATTATTAAAAAAAAGTGCTACTATCGAGTAACTGCGTCGTAGTAGCAGTTTCGGAAAAATTCATCGAGCATACCTGTGATTTACGACCCCAGTTTAAGAGTCTTGTATTGAGACGAGACATCACGTTGATCACCCGTACATGTTTTGGTGCTTCGAGCCGGATTGACTCGTGCGAAAATAGTCAATCGAAGTGTAAAGCATATTTTTCAAGATAAAGGTGCCCAATATACATCGCGAGTGTGCGTACTGAATATTTATAGTGAGGAAATCGAATTACGCGACAAATCGTTCGAAGTCGGCGAATTAGTGAGAAGCTGAGATAGCATTGTTGCATCCATCTTTCCATACGAAATTTCACCGAACAACAACGTTATAAAGTGTTAAAAGAAACTCGTGAGTGTTTAAAATGAAGTAACCACAGTTATCCACGTCACTGTGACCACCCGAGGAGCCAACACCTTCGTCGGTGAACACCGAGTAACTGAGACAGCCACTACGCCTCCACTTATCCGCTATAACCATCTCTAGACAACGAAGGTAAGATCCATTAACAAGGGGAGGTCGGCTACTCGTCATCATCGATTTCGTCCGGATTCACAGTATATATAGGGCTTGACTAGAAATGAAAGTGACGCAAGTGGGAGCTCCAGATAACCAAGCGTTTAGGAAATCAAATTTTTGTCGCGGATCGGTCAATACATATGTCTTTGATGTTAGCGTAATTTCGGGTTCGAATCCCGTGCGGAAACTTTTTTTTTCTTTGGCTTCTTTTAAATTTTTACGATACTTACGCCACAAATGAATCGAAATAATGCATAATGTATTGTATTTATTTATATTTTCACAAAAGGCATAGGGCGTCATTATTTTAACAGGCGCATAATCATGGAAAATTTGGGATTGCGAATAACTTTGCAAGAAGGAATTGTAATTAAAGTGTACACGAAGACTTCGTATATAAAATTAGATACTTTTATTATTATGCAGTTGATGAAT
Organism: Rhimphoctona megacephalus; assembly: GCA_963989365.1. Lineage (NCBI taxonomy): Eukaryota > Metazoa > Arthropoda > Insecta > Hymenoptera > Ichneumonidae > Rhimphoctona > Rhimphoctona megacephalus. The sequence goes on along the minus strand of OZ022416.1, from coordinate 21,602,905 downwards.
TGCATGTGCTGGAGGTGATATTCATCGTAAAAACAGAGGAAGCAGTAATTGTGTCGGTATCTTGTACACGTTATAAACGCCGCATTTTTATAGTTACATGGTTGTTTTAAAGTATCCATAGAAAAACAAACTTGATTTACATTCATGAAAGATTCTCTCTCATTGCACAGTTTGGCAGCGAACCACGCGTAACACATCATGTTATCGAATATCGGCGAGGATAGCTAGTGACGCACGATGGAACGTATTTTAATACAGTCTTCTCGGGATGTGATTTCTTTTTCTCTCTCGATGAGATAAGAGCAGTTTTGAATCTTTCTGATCAAGTTCTTTACCTGATGATGAAAATACACATCGCAGGGTTGCACTAGCGAAGTATATTTGGGGGGAATCATTTTGATACTGCACGTTGGCAATCCTTCTTCATCTTGGAAAACCTCGTCGTATAATCGTGGATTTGTTTGTTCTCCCCACGACTCAATTAACAGAAGAAATTTATTCTCTTGCACGTAGGGCCTCAACACATCAGTTAAAAAATTTTTGTACAACGCTGTTGTAAGTTTACCAGATTTTGAAAAAGTAATGACAACATTCCTATATATTGCCGCGTACTCATCTACCGATTTTTTAACCCGCGGTCCAAAAGAGCCAGTACTCTCTTGTGGGCATACGTAGACTGTTGGAAATAGTTTTCCAGAAAAGCTCATAGTATATTGCGCTGTATACGAGTGGGTTACTTTGTTCATATCCTTTCATTTCACGAAAACTACTTTTAACCCTCGGCGGTCCAGGGTTCGGTTATAAGTCGACTGATACCGGCAACCTGGAAAGAGAATATATGAATGTAAATATTTTATTATACGTGACGTTAAAATGAGTATTTCGATTGACGTAGACGAATGAAAATTCTTGACTTACCTGTTTGATCGTTATTAATAACAAAATCCTTGCCGTAATTAGGGATAAGAGCCCGAGCCTGGTCTCGAAAGTTTTCTGCCACAGCAAGGGTTTCCTCAATAGTGGCAGTCTCTCTTTCCGATACAAATTTCGTAACTTTTCTCTGATGAATCTTATGCCTTCGTTTAAACTCTTTGATCCACGTTTCCGAGGCTTTGAATTTCAAATTTGGAAATTGACTCGCAGCAGCAAGTGCCCATTGTTACAAGTTTCTTGTGGTGACTTGTTGGTTACAACTCCACGCTTCTACGAAGCGATAATATCTCCAGGTATCAATTGTGTTGTATTTATCCTTCCGGATTCCACCCTTTTTAATGTGTTCTTCTCAAACTTTCAAATGTCGCATATGCTTCAAGCGAGATGCTCCTTTCGTTTGCAGACTCTTCAAATTCCACTTTTGATGTGCTTTTGCAAGATTAACCGCCATTATTTTGTAATCAAGTGGAACGAAATCAGGATCTTCTTCCATTTTTTTTTATCTGGTTCATAGTCATCGTTTGACGAAATGATACCCTCCACTTCTTCATATTCCAAATCCATCGTCCATCGTCGCTCACAAACGTATATTCCGATAACACTTTCACTTCTTTCTCATGTATTTTACTTGCAATTTGAATGTGTTCTTCGGTTATTACCGCGGAATTTTCTGATGCGATCAGGTATTCTTCGGCCAAAAGGTGTAAACTATAATCCAGCGCTGTTTGCAATCGTTGCTTCGACGCCTCGCTGTGAAGACTATCACCGTGTGACTCCTGTTCTTTTTCTACCGATGTTCCAGGAACATCAATATTTTCATTTTTACTATCTGACATTTTCGGTCGACTCGATATTTTTCACAATATTCTCAAAATATTCTCACAATATTCTTGCAATATTCACGTTACTCGGTCAAGAGCTAGCAAGCGAATGAGCTACCTAGCTAGCGTTGTCCCTAACGGCTGATGGTCGGACATACATACCTTTTTTTCTATCTGTACCGAGAATCTATTGTTCGTGTACAGCTGCCGAGGGCCGCTCGAAGGTTGAAATAAAACGAACGGAATACAAAGTCCTCGTGTACGCTTTAGTTACAATTCCTTCTTGGAAAGATATTCGCAATCCCAAATTTTCCATGATTATTTGCCTGTTAAAATAATGACTCCCTATGCCTTTTGTGAAAATATAAATAAATACAATACATTATGCATTATTTCAGTTCATTTGTGGCGTAAATATTGTAGAAATTCAAAAGAAGCTAAAGAAAAAAAAGTTCCCGCACAGGGACTCAAACCCGCGACCCTCGCATTACGAATCCGAACTCTTGCCGCTGCGCCAACCACTGCTTGGAAATTACGCTAACATAAAAGACTTATGTATTGACCGATCCGAGACAAACATTTTATTTCCTAAACGCTTCGCCATTTGGAGCTCCCACTTGTGTCACTTTCATTTTTAGTCAAGCCCTACATATACTGTGAATCTAGATGAAATCGATGATGACGAGTAGCCGACCTCCCCTTGTAAGAATCGCCAAACCTCGCCATTCTTTTTATATCTAGATCTAAATCTAGAGACGCGGCAGCATCTTGCCGCTAAGCATTAAGAAGAAAGAGTTTCAATGACGAAGACAAGTCGCGCCGTATATCCATACTCGAGATTTCGCTCTTTTTCGTTATTTTCAGACTTCAAATCGACGTCATTTAAAAACGCGTTGACTAATCGAAATTCTAATGCGATTTTACTAATATAATGTGACCCAGTACGTTCCAATGATATCTTCCTTTCTTTCCTGTAACGCATAGAAGTATGTGAGCTCATAATACGAACGGAAATATTTCGTTCATTCATTACCGAAAATTTTCATCCACACCCATATATATATGTTGGAAGTAAGACGTCAACGGAGCCGTCACTGGGCATCTACCTAACCCCTCCCCATAAGTAAGGCTCGACCGCTCTCTCTCTCCCTACTGCTGGCGCGCCTCGTGCTGTCTCTGTCCCTCTATCGTTGCTGCTCTGCGCATCGGCAGGGTGTCAAGTCGTCACGGGCCTACTGTCTACTGTGTCAACTGGATCGCGCAACTCGCCATTATGTAACTCTCCAACCGTAGCAAGTCTACCCTGTGTGGAAAGTCCCCAACCGTGTAAACTGGATCTAGCGCGAGCTCTAATCCGTAGTATTTTGATATTTCCCCGACGCTCGCGTATCCCCACTTTCACCGCCTTTCTTAGGTACACTCCGGGCAAGTCCCCACTTGTGCCGGCGTGTACCTAAGAAAGGCGGTGAAAGTGGGGATACGCGAGCGTCAGGGAAATATCAAAATACTACGGATTAGAGCTCGCGCTAGATCCAGTTTACACGGTTGGGGACTTTGCACACAGGGTAGACTTGCTACGGTTGGAGAGTTACACAATGGCGAGTTGCGCGATCCAGTTGATACAGTAGACAGTAGGCCCGTGACGACTTGACACCCTGCCTTTATGTAGGTTCAGGACACGAATAAGGATTAAGTTAATTAAAACTCTATGTTAGGAAGAAATCATTTACAAATATATGTTTATTCATTCAACCCCTGTTTTTCTATGTACAATAAGTGTATTTTAAATTATAATTATCTAACAGTAATTTATGCGCGATAACGTCAGAGAATATTTTACGTAATTTGCCCTAGTTCTCTGACCGCTGCAACTTTAGATAGCTTAGCCTAGTGGTTCGCTAGTTGGTTGTACAGAACTATAATCCTAGCCGGTGGCGCCGCGGATCAACAGCCCGATCGATGATGTTTTCGATACGAGCTTTACAATATGATTCCCGCCGTGTGTGTATTCGCTCGCGTTCATGTCGTGTTTTTAATTCATGTAATATACTTTAATTAGCCCGAATTAATTGTTAGCGTGGCCTCGCGTTTGTTCGTGTAAGTGTTTTAAACAAATTTGTGAGGTATCGTGTCGATCGTGATACAATTGTCTTTTTTATCTGAGTTTTACTTCGAGATACGCGTATCTCGTCGTGTATGTGTGTCGTCACCGCTGTGACTTCCGCTCAAATTCTTTTAAATTTTACAAATAAATTCAATAATTTTCGGTGCTCTCGAGGAATCGCGTTTGTTCGTGCGGATATAGTGTATACAATCGCCCAATCTCGAGTATAGATACTCGGCCCGTCTTGCCTTGGACGTTCAACTCTATCTTTTTAATACTTGGCCTCAAGATGCTCCCGCGTCTCTAGATTGTCAAGTTTCGGACGAATCGGTTTATAATGATCGGAGTTCTATGCGTTTTATTGTGCGATTTTATAGTATGTGTGCGTGTGTGTGATCTATCACCGCTGTGATGTGGAATAATTATTTTCTTTCCTCCTGTTTTCTCCCAAAATTCACCCAAACTGATGCAGTTTGTGGTGATCCTTTTTCTCCTTTAATTAATTGAGGGCTGGTGAAATCTTTCCGGCTCTCAAATTCCTCTTTCTTTGATTTTTATAATCCCTACTCCCGGCCCTTGAGATCCTTACTCTCTTTCCCAGTTACCTTAATTTATTATTTATATTATTTTTGGTAAATATTCAGAAGAGCAACTTTTCCGAAAAATGGTGATAGAATTTTTTTTCTTTTCTATTAGTTAATAGGCATGTCTAATAATGATAATCCGTCGGGGGAGCTTGAAATTTTTTCATAGAACTTGGTTTTTTTTAGCAAAAAAACCAATTATTCAATTTTAGCATTTTTCCAGTTTTCAGGCAGTATAGGCATCAATCATTATAACATGAATATACGTATATATACACAATTTTCATTTCAATATTTATGTCCAAACAAATTCACAAATATGCGTTGAATTTCAAAATATATGTATTGACAATTCTACGGATTTATTTTTAAAACAAATTCACAGCGTATGCTGTGTATTCATTTTCAAAACAAACTTTATTTTTTTATGTTTCGACATTTTTTTATGTCTTTTGTTTTTTATCTCTCTTCGTATCTCATCTTTTACAACTCTTTCTTTTGGCATCTCCATAATTTTTTATGTTTCGACAAATTTGCCAATTTGCCACACTCTGAACACTTTATTTGCTCTGCTGTAATATCGTGATTTTGTAAAAAAATAATATGCTTTTGTAAAAAAAAACAATACAATTTTGTAAAAAATCAATAAAATTGTTTGTTTATTTGTTTGGGGTTTGGGGGGGGGGGGGGGATGTCTGAGTTAAATATGATGGAAAAAACGTGACAATCGAATTTTATATTTTTTTGTTAAAAAAACAATGTTATATGCGGAAATTTCAACCTCCCCTGACTAATTATTATTAGTAGGCATGTTCTCCAACTGATGCGAAAGAAAAAAAATGTTTTCATCATTTTTTGGAAAAGTGGCTCTTCTGAATATTTATCATTTCCTCAATTAATTCCTTCACTTAACGTTTCGCTAACTTCTTATGACAGAAAATCTGTCCAGATACTCACTAGCGTCTCGGTCAGGAACCCGTATCGGATCTTGTATCGAAAAGAAGATACTTTTTATTCTCCTTTTCTTAATTTCCTCAATTAATTCCTTCACTTAATGTTTCGTTAACTTCTTATGACAGAAAATCTGTCTAGATGCCCGTGAAAAAATAATTATATATAGTCATATCTAATTATATGTGATTGTCCATATATGACCAGATCCGAAAATTAGCCAGATCTGATCATGTATGATTGGATATCGTTATATATATGCAGTCATGGCTATTGATATATGAACAGATCTGATTATACATGAATGCAAGTTTGTAGTGATAAATATATAATGATATATGATCATGTATAAGTATATATGGTCGTAAATGCTATATTAGATATATATCGAAATGTTTCGATATTTGACGATATCTTGAAGTGTCGAAACTTAAAATTTTTTAGATCCTCTTCTCTCCGAATGGGTTGAGAGGTGTAAATCGGGACTGGCCGTGTACGTGATCACTCATTGTAAATAAGGATGATAAAGTTGGATAGGATGAATGAGTTATGGGCGCATAGTCGGCGCTTCGCTAATGCGAGAGCGCAGCGATCGTGGTCCTCTGGCGGATTTCTGCCGCACCACAAAAATGAAAGTGACGTGACTGTCTCATATATGTTTATAACTATTCAGATATGAATCCATACTAGTTAACTATCCTCGGATATCATATATATTTGCATTGAGATGAGCCCATAATAATTAGACTTTTTCAGATATAATCATATATAAATCAATATTTACTCATATAAATGTTCATATTTACTCGGATATGAGCCCATACCAGTTTTATATGCTCAGATGTAATCAAATATGAGTTTACATTTATATATATATAAATTCGTATCTACTCAGATATGAGGCAATATTTGACGTATCTCTGATCACATGTAATCACATCCCTCACGGAACCAAACATCCAATGGACGTATTTTGTACGTGCACAAGACCAGAAAACATCCATACCACATCCATTGGATGTTCGGTTCAGTGAGGGATATGGATTTGTACATCAAGTGATATCTAATTATTCATGATCATATATAAATCTATATATAATTATATATGATTCCATATACAATCACATATAATTATATATATTCAGGCAAAATAATTTTTTCTCGGGTGTAGCGTCTCGGTCAGGAATCTGTATCGAATCTTGTATCGAAAAGAAGAATCCTGTCCTTCCCTTTGTCCTCATATTTATAATCCCGTCCCCTATTTTTTGTATATAAGTAACCTGGCCCTCTATTGTTTGTTTATTATATTATTTAGTAAATTATGTTAATTATTATTATTATTTATCTTTTTGTTTCAGGTGTTCCTGGGAGATGGCACCGCTGTAGGTAGCGGGGCTCCGGAGAGCATGCCCAGTTACAATATATCGTGCAGCTGTGCGTAATAATGTATAAAAAATAGTTATTCTATTGAAACGTAAAAACAATTGAAAACCATATACTATTTGCCTGCACCCCGACGGGGCTCCGGGGGCGGAGCCCCCATACGTGGTCCTATGGACGAAGCCTCTGGCGGGTGGTTCGAGGGTGAAAGTCCCCTATAGTACACGATTAACTTTAAAATTTTTTTTTTAATCTTCTCATCCAAATATTTGTGAAATTTATCTATTATTGTATTTTTCAAAAAAGAAGGGAAATCATGGGAAATTTATTTTCCAAAAGTAAAAAAAAGACCGCCAAGCATTAAGAAGTTGTGTCCTAGGTTACAGGTGTGTGTCACCTATAACCCAAAAATAGTTAGAGTGAAAAGTTGTCAAATTCGTAGAACTTATTAAGGGCAGATATACATTTACAACGATCAAAAAATAGATTTTTTTAAAATTATAGTACCATATTTGTAGGATATTTTTCCAAAGTTTTAAAACAAAATTCGAAAAACTTCAAAAGTTACAGTTCGTGAACATTACGCCTGACCACTCGGGTTCGGAACGCGAACTGAAGGTAGAAGCGAGAGCACAGAGGGGCAAGTATACGGGGATTTTTCTTTTATAATTTTCTTCTTCGAATTCTTAGCAAAGCTAGTACTTGTCGAGCAGATGCCAATCAAACCGCAAAATCAACCAATTAAAATTTTTATTCGACCGTTTGGCATCTTACACCGAAGCACTTGCATTCTGGTCTAAAAATCGTAGAGATTGCAGCTCATTTGACAGCCGGTTTATTTAATGAAAGCTATGCATCTGTTCTAAGAGTCATGCATGCTTTGGAATTACAAATTGGAATATATGCCAAAAATTTTGCCGACAACAGCGATCAGAGTCAAATACAGCGACAGGAGCGGCGCAGTCTTTCAGAGACAAAAGAGGCTCGAAAAGCAAGAACATATGAATTAAGGGAAGAAAATCAAATTTACGAAAAAATTGAAGGGTTATTATATGGGCCTAGTATTACTGACTAATTAGTAAGTAGCTTTAACCTGTAGAGGGCCGAAAAGTCTAAATATAGGCGCGACTCATGATAGGTATTTGGTATACCAAATTTCGAGTGAAGATACGCGGCGCGACTTGCCTACGTCGTTTAAGACTATCTTTTTATTACTTGGCATCAAGACGCTGCCGCGTTTCTAGATGATAGATATGGGATATACATACTGCTTTTGGCAATTTTTATAGGGACTTCCAATTCGTCAAATCCCAGCCCTCTTAATCATTGGTTTTTTACGTGTTAAAACTTTTAACGCGTTTTTCTCAAAACTGCATTTTCGAAATTGGCATGCAGGATTACTCAAAAATTATTCAACCGATTGAGTTGAAACTTTGTAGAAATATTGATAATATTATTCCCAATATGTTTTAGTTGACGGGAATTGTTTTTAAAAAGTAGAACAAAAGCTATTTTTTAATATAGATTTTACAGAAATTTTGGGTGAAAATTTGATTTTTCTTTTAAATGCATGTCGTTCTTTTAAATTTGCATTTTCTTCATTTTAATTACCGTAAAATAAAAATTAGACATGTTCTAACTAAATTTTTTGTTGAATTTTGTTACAGATCAAAGTGTACGGGAAGCTAGACTGTACACCGATCCGCAACTCCTTCCGCAACCTTGTTGTAACACTCTGCCACAACTCAGCCATTTTGATGATAAATGAATTTGAAATTTTTGTTTGGTATACTCAAATATACTATTAAGTATACCTACAGTTTTTTAATGTAGAATAAATATTTCTTAATTTAAAAAATTTCTCAATTTAAATAAAAAATCAACGCAGTACTTGGCGAGTTCGTTTTTAGTAATAAATTGCAGTGAACTCGCAAGAACTGCGTTGCAATCTTTTTTTTTGTTTAAAAAATCTTTCCTTTCTTTTATTTTTTCTGTTTATAATTTGTATGCTCGTTTTCCAGTCGTAATTGTCATTTTTTGCTGTCACCAATCTAGCCAATGTCTTTCGAGATATATTAATAGGTTCTACGAATTTGACAGCTCTTCGGTTAAATTATTTTTGTGTTATAGATAACACACCCTATAACTTAGGACACGATTTTTTAATGCCTGGCGGTCTTTATTTACTTTATATCCCTTTCTTCTTGATCTCGATCAAAATGGTTGATGAAACCGTGCCAGCGTAAGAGCAAAGAGCTGAACGGTGAAGCTCAGTGCACACGCGTAGGCAGTAGACCATTGTTTGTATTTTCTTGAAAGAGGCCACGTAAGCAGAAATATTTATGTCATTTTGTACGCTGATGCCATTTTAATTGTTGCTTTTGAAGAAACTACTATGACGAATTTTAAACGATATTTGATGAATCAATTCTCAATGGTAGATATAAAGTAAGCAACGTTTTTCTTAGAAATAAGTATTGAAAGGCAGAACATTATTATTACATTAGATCAAACGGCATATCTTCAGAGAGTTCTTAAAAAGTTCAACATGAGTGATAGTCAAATTAGTCTATACTGTGTTAGATTCAGAGGTGACTTGTAAAGCACCAGGTAAAAATCTACTAGGATGCTTAAGGGGAGAAATACATGTAGAATCTTCAAAAAATCGATTTTTTTCATAATATGTTGGTATTAAGTATTAAGAATGTGCTTGCAAAGTTTCAAAGCGAAATTCAAAGTACTTTCGATAATATAGCCTGAAAACGCGCAGCGCTCTGTCTCAGCGCGTTGCAGGGGTATAACGTAATTTTTACCTTTTTTTCAAAAATATTTTAAATTATAAGATATATAAATATCAGATCAATCCTCGAAATATTGTCCATTGTTTTCGACGACCTTGCGCCATCGACCGGGCAACATATGAATACCATTGCGAAAAAACTTTCAGACTTTGAGGCGATAAAGTCATTGACGAATTTTCGTATATCGTTCAGAGTTTAGAAGCGGCTATCCTTCAAAGCGTGCTGCATTGACCGGAACAGGTGATAATCGGATGGGGCCAAGTCTGGTGAATTTGCCGCGTGCGGGAGAACTTCCCAGTCCAAGTTTAAAATGGTTTGCTGAGTGGCGCAAGTAACATGAGGTCGAGCGTTTTCATGGAGCAATATAACTTTTCGGCTTCCTTGTCTAGTAAATGACCTTTTCTCATCAAGTACTTCGTTCAATTTATTTAATTATCGGCTGTAGCGTTCTGTGGTAACTGTTCGACCTGTTTCCAAAAGCTCATAATAGAGTACACCCTTCATATCCCACCAGAAGCAGAGGAGAACCTTTTCCATGTGGATTTTTTGTTGGGGAGTGGATGTCGATGGTTGTCTGGGATTCACCCATGATTTTTTGCGTTTGGGATAAGCAAAAAAAATATATATTTTTTATCTGCCGTCACAATTTTCCATAAAAAGTTTTTCTTTTGGTACGTGGCGAGCAGCGAAAGGCATGGATTCATTCGTTGACTAAAGTTATGTTCGGTCAGTTCGTGTGGAATCCATCTTCCTACCTTTTATATTTTTCCCATTGCATGTAATCGTTTGAAGATGGCTACTTGTGTGACTCCTAGGTGAGCTGTAAGCTCTTTTTGGGTTTGCGTTGAGTCTTTGTCGAGTAATTCTTGCAATTCATTATCTTCAAATTTCGGAGGCTATCCAGGACGCTCCAGATCACTGAAATCGAAATCACTATTTTTAAAGCATCTATACCAATATTTACAGGTATCATAAGATATTTACACGTAACATCATTACCGAGAGTAGAACAAATCGAATTGCACGCTTCAATGGCTTTTTTTCCTTGTTGGAACTCGTAGAGAATGCTGTGCCGAACATGTTGCTTATCGGTCGTCATCGTATATATTACTATATTGTGAAATTATACATATAGCTCCCCCCGGCATGACATATAGTCTATGAAAAACTTTAAGGTTAACTCTTCAAAACCGCAAACGGATGTGCAAATATTTCAATTTTAAATAGGACTCTCTGCTCAATGAAAAAAAGCGAAAAATTAAGTTATACACCAGTATAATCAAGCCAATCAAGATTCCTAGGTTCTTCAATTTCCACAGTTTGTTTATACTCATGAAAAATAACAAGATCTGATAGTGCAATGAAAACTGTAAAGAATTAACTCGAAGTGAAATTTTTAAGATTTGACTCCCGAAACTTTAAACACAGCTTTTACAAAACTACATTTTCAAAATTGGCATAAGCGATAACTCAAAAAATATTTTATCGATCTCCTTAAAATTTTGCACACGTCTGAATAACAATATTACCTAGTACGTGTACTTATAAAATAAAAAAACGATTGAAAAAAGTATATTTTTATTGCAAAATAATGCAAAATTTTTGTGTAAAATTCGACCTTTTTTTAATATGTCATTTTGAGAATATTTACTTTTCGCATTTATAAGAGATTTACGCACACTATATAAGTGTTCACAATAAGTAAAAACATAATAATTTGTTTCAGATCAATATAGCAAAAGCTAGAGCTTACGCCATCTCACACTTTGCGTTATGACTTCCGGAAGATAGCAGAATGACTCCGCCATTTTTGAACATTTTGTTAAAAAAAAAAATACGATGATATAATAAAAACTAGTAACGAAAAACATGCACTTTTTGTAACATAAAAAACAAAGTATTCTTATTTTATAAAATTCATAAAAACTTTCGAATTTTCGAAAATTCTACATGAATTTCTCCCCTTAATGTACGCAATGTTTTGTACTCGACCCGATTTGAACATAGCTCTTAACTTGTTGTCTAGATCCCAAAACAAAAATAATCAGGAATTACAGAAATGTTTGAAGAGGGTTTTAACCGGTTGAGTGGTAATGGATCATATATGTACAAAAAGAAAATGTACCCGCAGTGGTAATGGATCATATATGTACAAATTTGAATTACTCGCTCAAATGTCAACCGATTTGCACATAATTTGATATATAACCATTTTCGAGGTCGCTCTACACAAATGTTCTGTCAGATTTTCAAAAAAATGTAAGAGTGGCGAATTAAGGGCGGGTTTAGGGGTGGCCTTTTTTACAGTTTTTGTGCCAAAACGGTCACGATATAATTCTCGAGCAAATTAGACGAACTTGCATGCGCCTCACCCCCACCTCTGGTTTTCACCCCCCTGGAGGGTGATGGTCGAATTGTGTTTTCACTTAATAAGGTTGGAACTCTTCGAAAATTATTTATTGTAAATCTGGAATTTTTAAAAAATCTCGTTCCGAAAATCTGCGCAAATGCACCTTCTACCCTTATCTTCTCACCCCCGGTGGGGTGCTATATCAAATCTGACCCTGGGAATGGATTCAGCGGCCCAAACAAACCCCTAGAAAACATATTCGTATATATTTTAGTAAAGAACTGCAGCGTACCACTTTTGGCCAGAAAACTGAAAAATTGTCTACCACTCAACCGGTTAATATGGGTTTTTCCAGTCCTCGCAACGAATCTTGAACCATATCTTTATATTCTCCAAAATTGTAAGCAAAAGAGCAAAAATCCGACATGATTGTGATACATTATTTTTGAGTAGGGGTGTTGGAATATAAGCAAAAATAATCTGGAAATGTAAGAATATATTTGATATCAAACGCTATTATTAACGGACAACACCACTGTGACGGCTTCAAAAAATCGATTTTTTGAAAACCATTTTAAAAAATCTAAAATACTTTTAAGATTGAAATGCCGTTGGACCCAGGTCGAAAAAATAATTATTTTCGTAGATATTGAATACTTTGTGGAGCGGTGCAGCGGTCTGCGACGCTCGGGGTCCCGCGCAGCTGGGCGCTGGTGACGGCGATTCCAAAACGTTTCTGGGCATATCGAATAGCGATCCATACGACGGTTTCGAGATAAAAAAAAAAGAGTGCATCGGTCATGTCCAAAAACGTATGGGGACGCGCCTCCGCGAAATCGTGAAAAAAAAGGATTGTCTGGCAGAGGAAAGCTCACCGGAAAATTGATTGACGAGTTGAGCACATATTACGGCTTGGCTATTCGGAGGAACAGCGATGATGTTGACAAAATGAGGAAGGCAATTTGGGCAACTATCAAACATAAAATGTCCACAGACAGTGAGCCACAACTTGATGATTGCCCGGAAGGAGCCGAGTCGTGGTGTTCGTAGCAGCGCGCGGTCGCAAATGGTGATATTTCTAAATATCGTCATAAACCGCCTCTTCCTCAGGAAATATTGGAGGCAATTCAGCCAATCTTCGAAAATTTGAGCAGGGACGATATGCTGCAGCGTTGTTTGGGCGGCTATACGCAAAACAATAACGAAAGCTACAATAATTCAGTTTGGGCAATAGCCCCCAAGTGCCAGTCCGGAAGCAAAAAAATCATTGATATTGCAACTGATATCGCGGTATTAGTGTTCAATGATGGCCTGAGAAGTCTCATGAAAGTACTGGAGACGTTGGGGATAACCATCGGCCCAAATTGTTTCAACTTTTGCGTTGAGACCGACGCAGCGCGGACTCAGCTCGCGGAGCGCTCGCTCACAGACGCTGCAAAAGAAGCGAGAAAAGCCTTAACAAGTTCGAGGAAAGGATCAGGAGACAACGATTTGCTTCTTGAAGGCCAGCTATATGGTGCCGGCATCGCTGATTGAAGGTAAATAATTTTTTTTTCAATTTATAACATAAATTAACAAACCTAAAACTTTGAACGCGTTTTTCTCAAAACCACTTTTTTGAGTGCGGCACGCAGCAGAACTCAAGCAATTTTTAAAATTTTTAAAAAGTAGATTATCTAGAGAAGTACATAAGATTTTTTCGATATCTCAATAATTATAAATGTTATAGCCTATTTTCGACGAGAAATTTTGCTCAAAAATCATTCTTTAATTTCAAAGGCGTGCCTATTTTTTAAAAATCAATATTTTTCCAAATCCCTATGTACATCTCTTCAAAATATCATATTATTAATGAAAACACTCGGTATTTTTTTTCAGATCGACGTTGAAGAGAGTTCTGCTGCGTGCCGCGAACCACTGCGGAGATGACGCGAGAGCTTCCCCAGCGCCACCATGCGGCGTGAAAAATGTGAAAAAAAAATGTTTTTTGATACATTAATAAACAACGAACAAAAACCAAAAAAAAATTTTCGCATATCTATTTTTTTCCCCACAAAAAAAATTCTTGAAAAATGTGAAAAAAATAGGGGGTCACAGTGGTGTTGTCCGTTAATATTTCCAATATGCGTTACGATCGAAAGAAAAATAAAAATAAAAAATACGTGAACCCGCAACATTTTTCAAAACGCTGTAATTCATTAAATATCGCCGAAACAATTTTCGAAAACTGTTCGAAACCGCTCTGCTTGCTGTAAAGACTCTAGTAGTGACTCGTCTTCGACATTATAGTATATGTAAATGTACATACTTGTCTCGAGTCGCTACCGCGACTCTAGATATTCACATGGCATATATTTATTTTCTATGTATAGGCAAAGTCTTAAGTCATATATGTTTTAGGTAAAAATAAATATTCGTTATCAAATTCTTGAACAGAATTGGTTCGAACGACCGAACTCGTTTGGCTCGCAGAATTTATGCTCGCCGGAAAGTGATGCTTTATGTGAGAAAAGTCTCGGCGCTCTGCGCCACCCAGCGGTAAAAGCGAGGATCGAGCAGCCAATACATCTCAAAGGAGTAATAGTTACGTTAGCCACCAAGCAATATAAAAAATATGGAAACGAAAAAATACTATGGCAGACAACTAATACTGCTATCATGAGACACTACAAAGTCTGAACTGAAATCTGACACGCATTTGGTATTTATTCTCTTATTGAAAGTTGATTTTTATCATGCTGGATTTCAAAATTTCTCAGTTTCAAGGCACGTTTACTCATCAGTTATAGTTCCTAAAGGGCATTGTAAATATTTCAAGAAAGCACATCGATATATTATTTTTGCGTACAATATTATCCTTGTTTATACAGAACTATTTAAATCGTACTCAAAGGAGAACTGTGAGTTGCAAAAATTACAATGCCTCATTGTGATTGTTACCTGAATTCTCATATTCTATACAAAGTATAGAGGATATTTTGAAAGAATATTTTAAATATTACTTGATGAAACAGATCCGTTTTCTTCGTGTACCTTCATGAAAAATAGTATAGTGAAAACTCTAGGAAGATATGGGAATAGTATAGCGAAAACTCTGGGAAGATATGGGAAAGCCTAGGAGCGTTTCCCATACTTTTTCAATAAAATAGTTATTTTGCCAGACTTCGACAGTTGCAGCAATTTTGAATTTAATATTATGAAGTTGAAGTTCATATTATAAAGTCGAAGTTAATATCATGAAACGGTATCTTGTTTCTGACAAAATTATTTTACTCAAGCGACTCATATGCAAACGTCGACTATGCATTCGTTATGAGAGATTTTGGCACTGTATCACACCGCATCTGGAACACGAAGCACAAATGCTCGCGCTGGTCATATTTTATAATTATATTCGAAATTTTTGAAACTCTATATCCTACGATACAATTTATTTAAAAATATACTTGAATATAGTGACTCATATAATTTAATATATCATTCAATGTATGATATAATATAATGTGAATATATATTATGGATATAGTCTATTTTCTGTTTATATATTTTTCTCATACTGAAAGTTCGCAAAATTGAATGCCGACAACTAAACAAAAAAATTGTATTTTAGGAGTTTATATTTTATTGTTAAAGTCTAAATAGTTTTTAAGTTATCACCTATAATGCAATTCAAATATATACTCGATTATAGTAAATCATACACCTTACTATATTATACAATCGGAAATACAATATATCATAAAGTACTCTTAGTTATTATGAAATAATATCGTCATAATTGTAAAGAATTCTATTTCAGCTTACAATTTATAATCATATTTGAAATGTCTTTTTTTTTCTATTTTATATTCTACATCATAATTGAGTTATAATTAATTATAATAACCGATATGATTGAGCATGTAATTCAAAATATAATTTAATGTGAAATCAATATAATCTAAACTATGTGTTTGAGAAATATCGTTGATTTATGCCGGGATGGAAGGATAGCGACAAGGTTGGAAAATACGAATAAATAGACACGCGGTCGAGATAAGAGTAAAACAAAAAACACTTGTATTTATTAATTAGGACTTACAAAATGATGAATTAGAATTCATGTTATTAGTTTTATGAATTAATGTATGAGTGCACTGGGAATGAGAGGGTCTTATGAGCACAATGATTGGAGTGGAGATTGTATTAATACACCACACGAAATGCTCGAGTCGCCCGATGAGAAGACCGTTGACACGTGGTGTCGGCACGACCACATGGTGAGATGAGACGAACAAATTGATGATGCACCTTTTTTAATACTTATGCAGATCGTCCCCGCGTGGATCAATCGCTACTTGAGTTTAATGAACTTTAACTATTAATTGAGCATGAGTTTAGTACTGAGTGCGCCTTGAGATCAAAGACAATATAATAAAAATAGGGAGCGATGTGCACCGTGCTACGCGAACCGAACAAAGCTGGCCGCTCTCGGCGGTTAGCCGGCACGAGGCCTTCGTCTTCGTTGTCGAGCACGCGGGCCTCGTGGCGCGGTGAGAAGGCCCAGGAGGTGCTGCCGCAAGTGGTCAGTCAGAGAAGCTCGCCTAGCCTTGAGGCGAGCAACGAGTTCTCAAACATTCCTCCCGCCATCAGCGCCTTGGTGATGATGTTCCAGTTTGAGTTGTCCATCCTGATGAGTTGGCAGAGGCGCGAGCTTCGCGATTGGCCTCGTGAGTGTTGTAGTGGCGGTTTTAAGTGTGACTACTCTGGTGAGTCCGTCGGCACCCGGGTGTAGAGCAGTGACCCTGGCTAATGGCCACTTGCTTGGTGGAACTCGCTCATCAGTGATGAGCACGAGCGACCCCACCATGATGTTGTTCGATGGGTGATGCCACTTCGAGATTGACTGCTGACGTTGTAAGTAGTGAGCAGTCCAGTGAGTCCAGAAGCATTGAAGCTTCTGTTGGATGAGTTGCCACCTTGAAAGATGCGTTACGTTCAAGTGAGCTAGAGATGGCTCAGGCAGGCTTGAGAGTGCGTCTCCGGTCAAGAAATGACCTGGAGTGAGTGCTGTTATATCCTCAGGATCGTCGCTGAGTGGCTCGAGTGGTCTTGAGTTCAAGACCGATTCAATTTGTGAGAGCAGAGTCGTGAGTTCTTCGAAGGTCAGCACAGTTTCTCCCACTGTGCGTCTGAGATGATACTTTATCGACTTGACAACTGCTTCCCACTTGCCGCCCATGTGTGGTGCGGCTGGTGGATTGAAGAGCCATTGAGTGCTGTCTATTGAGAGGAGTGCGGCGATCTCGCGATGTTCATGAGTGCTTTGAGTGAACATGCGTTTCAGCACTTTGTCGGCGCCCACGAAGTTGGTACCGCAGTCTGAGTAAAGTTTGCCTGGAATGCCTCGTCTTGAGATGAAGCGTCGATAGGTCGCGATGAATCTGTCAGTCGAATAGTCACTAACTGCTTCAAGGTGAACGGCTGATGTTGTGAGGCAGACAAAGACACAAATCCAACCCTTTGTCGTCTTTGCGCCTCGGCCTTTCCAGGTCTTGATGGTGAGTGGTCCAGCGTAATCGATCCCGGTGTGAGTGAATGGTCGTGATGGAGTGACACGAGCAATTGGCAATTGCCCCATCAACTGTTGTGCGCGAGACCCCCTCTGTCGAGCGCACTTTATGCAGTGAAGGATGTGAGTTTTTACTGAAGCTCTGCCTCCGAGAATCCAGTAAGACTGGCGAATGTCTGCCAGTGTGAGTTGAGTGCCTCCATGTAGACTACGCCGGTGAGAATGATCGATTATGAGTGCTGACAAGCGTGAGTGGCGTGGCAAGATGGCTGGATGCTTGGTCTCCAGGTCGAGTGTTGACCTGTTGAGTCTTCCACCAACCCGAATGATGCCTTCGTGATCAAGGAAGGCGGTCAGTCGAGAGAAGACGTGGTTCCTTTGCAGCGGAATGTTGGACTTCAACGAGCGTAGCTCGTGTGAGAAGTATGCTGCTTGAGTGGCCTTGACCCAGAAAACTTTCGCAGCTTCCATTTCACCCCTTGAGATGAGTGGTGAGTTGCTCTGTCTCCTCACTCTTGCAACAAATTTAGAGCACAGAGCGGTGATTCGGATGAGTTTTGAGAGGGATGAGTAGCGCTGAATGAGGTCCCAGTGATACTCGATCCTGGGCGAGGCCACGAAGAGAGCAACTCCTTGGCGGGCCTCATGTGCACTGAGGTCAACCGAGAGTGGTGTCTGTCGTGGCCAGGATGCCATTGGTTTGGTCATCCATGGTGGTCCCGTCCACCATAGTGAGTGATCCTTGAGTTGTTGAGCTGTGAGGCCTCTTGAAGGGCCATCAGCTGGGTTGGACGTGCCAGGAACGTGTCTCCAATGAGCATGAGGCGTGAGTTCTTGGATTTGAGTTACTCTGTTCCTGACGTAGTCCTTCCAGCGTGAAGCGGGCGATTTGATCCACGTGAGTGCAACTTGAGAGTCCGTCCACAAATGAGTTGATGCAATTGGTAGCTGAATCGTAGCATGGGCATGCTTGATGAGTTTTGAGAGTAGCAGCGCTGCTGTGAGTTCCAACCTCGGGATTGTGAGTTGTTTTATTGGAGCTACTTTCGTTTTTGCGCAAACGAGAGATGATTTGGCGCCTGTGGACGATGAGTGGGCAACGATGTAGACAACAGCTGACATCGCGAGTTGAGACGCATCAGAAAAGCCATGAAGTTCCACTGTTGAGTCGCTCCAGGTGTTGAACCACCTGGGGATTGATATCTTGGCCAAGTCTTTGAGATCTTCTCTGATGCGTGACCATCTTGTGTTGATGTGTGATGGTAATGGGTCATCCCAATTTATTTTTTGCAACCAGAGCTCTTGGAGGAGCACCTTTGCTCTGATTGTGACTGGTGAGATGAAACCGAGTGGATCGAATATCTGTGCTACCTCAGATAAGATGAGACGCTTCGTGATTGGTTGTGAGTAGTTCTTGAGTTTTGCCGTGAAGACAAAGTGGTCGGCTCGTGGGAGCCACTTGATTCCGAGAATTTTGGTTGAGCAATCGTCGAATGAGATGATCTTTGAGGGCTCCTGAGTTGATGAAACTGCCGTGAGTAGGGCTTGATCCGTGGCTTGCCATTTGGCCAGCGGAAATCCTCCTGCATCGCACAAGCTCCTGAGATCTTGAGCGATTTTTATGAGTTGGTCAACTGAGTCCGCGCCACCAAAGATGTCGTCGACGTATCGGCCGCTTGTGAGTGAGGGCACCGCAAGTGGAAAGCGGTGGCCTTCGTCCTCGACTAGCTGCATGAGTGCTCGCACAGCCAAATACGGCGCAGCTTTGGTTCCGTAGGTGACAGTTGTGAGTTGGTATGGGACCTCGTTGAGTTCGTCGTCAATCCACAAGATGCGTTGGAGGTCCCAATCATCCTTGTGAATTTTTATTTGTCGATACATCTTCGTAATGTCAGTGGCGAAGATGTGCCGATGATGTCGAATCCATGTGAGAACATCTGATATTTCCAATAACAGATTTGGCCCAGTGTGCATGAGATCGTTGACTGAGAGTCCTGATGTTGTTGAGCTCGAACCATTGAAGACTACACGGAGTTTTGTTGTTGCGCTATCAGGCTTGAGAACGCCATGGTGTGGTAAATAATACACGGGTTGAGTCCGTGTCGACGCGTCACCGGATGAGACCCTCAACCCTCCAGATGGTTTTGAGGCATCTGGTGCCAAGGTCATCCCACCGGAGGCCGCGTCAACCGTGGACTTACCGTGGTGAGTTGTCCTCGATGAGTTTCCTGATGCACGGATCATGTGACCCAACTCTTCATACTCCCGCATGAATTTCGTGTAGAGTTCCTTGAGTGTGTCGTCTCGCTGAAGCTTCTTGAGCATTCGTTGTAGGCAATGGTGAGCTGTCGTGTGTGAGTTGCCTAGTAACTTGCGTGGCGACCTGAGTGGTATTCGAACAATGTACCGACCTGCGGAGTCACGTGAGTGAGTCGAGCGAAAGTGATCCTCGCACTCTTGTTCTTCAGGGGTGAGTGCGCTTGCAGTGTCAGATGGTAGCTCCTCTTGTACCCAAAATTTTGTGAGGAGTTGCTGCAGGTCGGTGTTGTCAGGTTGAATATTGGCGTGAAGCGCCGTGAGTGTGAATGGTGTTGCTGAGTGCACTGGGCCCAGGATGAGCCAACCGAAAATTGACAATTGAGCAATCGGCATTGAAGGTGAGTGTTTGATGAGGTTTGGCTTGATGATTGTCCCGTATGAGTCTGCACCAAGAATGACGTCAACCGAGCGTGGTTCTAAATAGTCAGGATCGGCTAATCTTAGACCGGTGAGATGAGGCCACGTTTGATTGCGAGCTTCGAACGATGGTAGTATTGACGAGACCGTTCGGAGGACGTGAGCTTGCACGTCGACAGAGTTGCTCGATTGAGTTGAGTGCAGAGTTAAAGATACGATACCTCGAGTTTGAGTTGCTTTTCTTCCTCCAATGCCTGTGATTGGTATTGATGAGTGGGTGCGACGAACTTGGAGTGCTTTGATGAGTTGCTCTGAAGCGAACGTAAGCTCAGAGCCCGGATCTATGAGTATGCGAACAAGGTGAGTGCTGAGTGCTGAGTGAACCTTGGCAATTGCTGTGGCAAGCAGCGTTGTTGGATGAGTGCAGGGCGCGTTGGATGAGTGGACGATTGCACCGACTTCCTATTGAGTGCTTGACGAAGTCGAAGGAGAGGGCTCGTCACTTGGTGAGTGCGGTGGAGCTTGCCGTTGAGTTGCCTCGTGCAGCATTGAGTGGTGTTTGGCTCCGCACTGCTTACACCCCTTTGACGAGCGACATGAGTTCGCGTTGTGTCGGCCTAGGCAGTTGAAACATAGCCGGTTGGTGATGGCCAGCTTTCTTCTGCCAGTGGTGTCAAGGTTGCGAAACTTCTGACACATCACGATGAAATGATTGCCATTACAGCAGTCGCATTCGTATTGGCTCGACTCGCGAGGAGTCGGTTGAGTGCTCGCTTGGTGAGCTGACGCTGATTTCCGCTGAGTGCCCTTGGTGTGCGAAGGTGCTGAGGGTGTGGCCTCAATGCGCTCGAGTGCGCGTGCCTTGGCATTGACGTACTCTTCGAGGCGGTTGAACGACGGGTACTCAGTGGAGGCGCCTAGTGAGGTTTCCCACCCCTCCCGCGTGGCGCGGTCGAGATTGTAGGTGACGTGATGCACCAATATCACGTCTCCGAGCTGGTCGGTGACGCCAAGAGACTCAAGAGCCTTCCTGGCCTCAGAGACTTTCGAGATGAGTGAGGTCAGACCCTTTGCTGACTTGGAGGTGAGTTGAGGCAGATTGACAATCTTGTCGAGTTGTGCCTGGATGAGAAGGCGTTTGTTTTCGTAGCGCCCAATGAGTAAGTCCCAAGATGGTTGAAGAGAGCTGCCAACCAGCGGAAAGTTGGCGATGAGTTGAGTCGGGGCAGCCTCCATGCAACTGCGCAAATAATGGAGTTTCTCCACGTCGGAAAGCCGTTCACACTCCAGTATGAGGCATGTGAAGAGCTCGCGAAATTGAGGCCAGTCCGCGTACCGTCCGGAGAAGCTCGGAAGAGCAATGTCGGGCAGTTTTGACTCGTGCCGTGAGTCTGTGGATGAGTGCGCTGCAGGAGCTTGAGCAGGAATTGTGAGTGCTTGCTTCGCCTTGTTGAGTGCCTGCTTTACTCGCCTGTACAGGGTCACCTCTTGTCGATGACGATCTGCGCTGAAATACTCATGATCGAGGAAGGTGGCTGGCCAATTGAGCTCGAAATGAGTGTGAGTGGCTGCGAAGTCTCGATGAAGTTCCTCCACTTGCTCAAGATCAGTCTCAATCTCTGTGAGTGTGAGTGATGAGGTGTCCTCAGGCAATGAGGTGAGGATTGAGTGCATACAAGCAATGCGCGTCAACTGAGACTGGTGCTTGAGGCTGAGTTCGGTTGGCAGCCGCTTCGGAGAGTTGCTGCGGAGGGGGCGTCCTCCTCCAGCACCGCTTGTGGTTGATGTTTCAGCCTTGTTTCCGGTGTTGAGTGCTGTGAGACGCTGGCTGAGTTCTCCCACACCCTCGAGAGAGGGATCGAGATTGAGTGACTCGCGTGAGTCAGTGCGCTCCCCGCTTGATGGCTCGAGAGTGATTGTCGGCACTGTGTCGGATGGTTGAGGTGTAACTTCCCCCGACTTGCGTGGCTCAGGTGAGGCTCTGCCGGAACAGCTTTGAGACATGATTAGCTTTCACGAAATCGCACAAGTCACTTAATCACCAAGATGAATGTTCAAGATGAGTGAGTGGGCCGAGCGAGGCACCGAGTTTCGACACGAAAATTCCTTGAATTATGCGCGAAAATTCACTGAATTAACGCGATGAGTGTCCACTGTGTGAGTGCGATGAGCGCGTTGTCGACTCAGTCGTGATTCGCGTGCGAAAACTGAGAGATGTGAGCGCGCGCGCATGTACAAATCTTGATTGAGTTGAAGCACGAGACCGGTAGCTGAATTTCAAGAATTGAGCACCGCAATTGTAACAAACACGCTTGAAATGAGTCTTGAGTTCACGCAACTAAGAGAATTCGAGTTGAGCTCGCGAAAATGGCACAAACACGTCAAAATGTACAGTGATTGACCACTTTACCGCGTGACCGCACAGTTATTGGCACCTAAGACACTGAGAAGAGTAATGACGTAGCGCGTTTGCGTTGAGACACAGTGGTTGGCACTCGCGGTAATGAGAGCGACGAGGAGAGCACTATGCGAAGCGACCCTGAGCGCGACGAAGAGAGCGTTATACGCGAAACGACACTGAGAGTGACGAAGAGAGCGTTATGCGCGAAGCGACACTGAGCGCGACGAAGAGAGCGTTATGCGCGAAGCGACACTGAGAGCGACAAAGAGAGCGTTATGCGCGACGCGACACTGAGAGCGACAAAGAGAGCGCTATACGCGACGCGACACTGAGCCGACCGTTGAGAGTTCGAAATTTCGATTTTTTTGTTTCACCAACACTCGCGCACGTTCATTAACTTGTCGCTATCCGGCTCGAAGGACCAATGTTTGAGAAATATCGTTGATTTATGCCGGGATGGAAGGATAGCGACAAGGTTGGAAAATACGAATAAATAGACACGCGGTCGAGATAAGAGTAAAACAAAAAACACTTGTATTTATTAATTAGGACTTACAAAATGATGAATTAGAATTCATGTTATTAGTTTTATGAATTAATGTATGAGTGCACTGGGAATGAGAGGGTCTTATGAGCACAATGATTGGAGTGGAGATTGTATTAATACACCACACGAAATGCTCGAGTCGCCCGATGAGAAGACCGTTGACACGTGGTGTCGGCACGACCACATGGTGAGATGAGACGAACAAATTGATGATGCACCTTTTTTAATACTTATGCAGATCGTCCCCGCGTGGATCAATCGCTACTTGAGTTTAATGAACTTTAACTATTAATTGAGCATGAGTTTAGTACTGAGTGCGCCTTGAGATCAAAGACAATATAATAAAAATAGGGAGCGATGTGCACCGTGCTACGCGAACCGAACAAAGCTGGCCGCTCTCGGCGGTTAGCCGGCACGAGGCCTTCGTCTTCGTTGTCGAGCACGCGGGCCTCGTGGCGCGGTGAGAAGGCCCAGGAGGTGCTGCCGCAAGTGGTCAGTCAGAGAAGCTCGCCTGCCTTGAGGCGAGCAACGAGTTCTCAAACA